>JAQQAF010000001.1:7592500-8192500 GCA_029747655.1 Ensete ventricosum | reverse complement strand
GGATCTGATGACTAAATCTATTTTTTAACACAGCCCCCTTGGACCAAACTTAAGAGGACCAGGTTGAGAATTTAAGATGGCAATGGAAATAACAAGAAAAACTGTAGAGGAGCTAACAGTGTTTTCTCTATGCTAAACAGTGCAAACTATCAGGATGTAGTGAAAAGTTTTATAATACAAGGGTCAAAATTGTAAAACACGAATACTACAAATGTAATGTTTGAAATTTATTCTTTCTAGTTTGTTGGACATGTCCTAGTGCAGTTGAAGCTTTAGTTATATCAATATCTCAGCTGAGAATATTGCAAAGCCTGATATCATTGTTATTCGGACTTCAGACTACAGATAACAACCACAGTTAATCTTATCTGAAAAGGAGACATCCACACAATGGCTAGATAACAGTGAGAAGAACAACAAGAATTAAAAAAGAAATAAATACACATTGGATCAAACAAGGTTCAAAATTTTGGTCCATGATCAGTGGCTAGACCAGAATAGTATTGGTATGCATTTGAAGTGTCAACACTATGTACAGGTTGATACTTCCTTGACCAGAGAGAAGAAGGAAAGAAAAAGGGAGGAGGAGGAGGAGAAGGAAGAAGCTAAGGAGAAGGTGACTGACGGCAATAGCTTCAAGGTTGTATGCACCCAACCCTTAAGGAAGTGCATGATATCGCCCGGTCCATATGACTGTCCGATGTTGGACCCACAAACATCGGACTGTACCTGTTGGTATGCCCAGAATTAAGAACCTTGGAATTTAGTTTGTTATTGATTGCTTCTAGTTTAATTATTAACTTATCAATGGTCATGCAAGTAATGACCTTATCTAATGCCAATTGGATATGAATTGCTCTGGTACTACTAATATTGACATTAAGAAAGCAAGTAGATCTTTTGAAACAGGCTAGGTCAAATTAAATAGAGAAAGCGGGGAGGAGGACATAATGAAACCAAACAATTATCATGCTGGATGTGGTAATATCGTATTTATTGACAAGTTCACTGTGTTGCTAATATAAATAGGTGATATGATGGTTGGTAACTTCAAATGGGCTAATCTCATGCAACATTTGATGCACTCTGGGCGAGAGGAGAAAATTTGTTTGTCCAAAAAGGAAACAATAAGCTATCAATAACTGTGGAAAATTGCAAAAGCTGCTCAAATATTGAACCTCTTGGGAAAATCAACTTATAGATAATCTGTTGAGGCAGCACTCAAAAATTTTCATCATCAAATACAAATAATAAATATTTGGGAATAAATGCAATAATAGCAGCTGTTAAAAAGAAAAAAAAAAAAAGTTTTGGCTTCCTTTTGTTAATAGAATTGAAACACTTAGTTTAGAGCACCATTTACCCTTTACAAAAAAAAAAAAAAACAGAATATGATGCGATGTAGTAGATAATATTATTCAATTTCACTGCTTTTATATTTGCTCTGAAGTTTGAACTACTTGCATTCATAAGCTTTTGATTGTTTATGCTCTGCAGGTTCCTACGGATCCACTTTACGATACAAGAGTGTAGAGCGTATAAAACATATTGGTAAACATTCTCTTCTTGGAGCAAGTGGAGAAATCAGTGATTTCCAGGAGATTTTGCGTTATCTTGATGAGCTTATGTAAGAACTTAATCTCAAACAGAAAAGGACATGCCACAAATGTAGAATAGTCATCATCTTCTATTTTTTATTGGTAAATGTATTATTGATCTTTATGTTAAACTAACTTCAAATAATGTATCATATCTGCTTGTTTTTATTGATATTTTTGTTTAATTAATTGGCATATGTTATTTTTCTTCAGCCTGTATGATAACATGTGGGATGATGGGAATTCGCTTGGTCCAAAGGAGGTTCACAACTACCTCACTCGGGTGATGTATAACAGGCGTAATAAGTTCAATCCTCTTTGGAATTCACTTGTTCTTGGTGGAGTGAAGAATGGCCAGAAGTATCTTGGCATGGTATGTCCCTGTTTCTATTAGTGAATGTCTTTAGTCCTGACTCTTAAGTGTGAAATGCTTGATAAAATTTAGGTTGGCATGATTGGCACACATTTTGAGGACAATCATGTTGCTACTGGATTTGGAAATCATCTCGCAAGGCCAATACTTCGTGCTGAATGGCGTGAGGATATAAGCTTTGAAGAGGCTGTTAAGTTGCTGGAGAAGTGCTTGCTTGTGCTCTTATATCGTGATAGATCAGCAATTAATAAGTTTCAGGTATGATTTTCCCCTGCCCATGATTTTGTCTGTTATCATTAGTATTTCAGTTGGAACTTCATTATTTTAATTGCATGCTTGTGTGTGTGTGTGTGACAAAGAGAGAGAGAGAGAGAGAGAGAGCAAACAGGTTTCATTATGCTTGCAGAGTAGAGTATGGGAGGAGGGAGATTAGAGAAAGATAGTTGTGGTGGTGGAAACTGAAACCGACAAATGGAAAGTATGATTAGAGGGTGTTAAACAGTGGAGATAGAGATATGTTGTAGATCTGTGAACTTGATCAAGTGTGTCAAGTGACAGTAGGGAATGAATCGAGATGAACACTTTCATTTAGAAAGAGACATTTACCAAAGAGAGGTTTGATTCAACTAGATCTTTTCATCTAAGAAAATAGTGGGTGGTGACCTTTCAGAATTATCTCATGATGCTTGCCTAGACATCATTGTCACTTACTTTTGTCAGTAGAGCCTTTGTGCAGTTATACCTTGGTTCATGCAGCATCAAGCCTTTCCCTAGTTACTATTTGCAAGTCCAATTTGATGTCCTTATGCAACAAAATACTTCCATTGTTAACACATATCCTATGTGCACGGAACCAAAGAATGATATTTGATGCAATTCAGTTCCAGTTGAAATTGATAGTTTCACATATAAGTGCCACAATCCTTATTAAAATGGTCGATTTATGAGATGACTGATGGACGTTGATGCAACTCCATTTAACATTGCATGTTTTTTCTATATCCTAATGCTCTCCTATTATTTGTGATCTTTCAATAAACTTGTAAAAATTCATATTTCCTGCAATTGGGTGCCTACATTGTAAGGATGACCTCTCTGTTTTGTGTTTCTGTTAGCATCGAGCAAGTCTTATTGTTTTTTTTAACTCTATTATAACTTGAACAGTTCTGTTAAAAGGGCTAGTGGCATATAAATCTTTCAAGTCTGAAATTTTACTTTACCTGTCTGTGCTATGTGGCATATATGATTTGTCAATTAATCCTCACCAATAAGTTTGAAGCTTATGTAGCATCTTTGTTTATGTCTTAACTGTGATTGCAGATTGCGAAGATAACGGACGAAGGGGTGACCATCTCTCAGCCATATGCTCTGAAGACCAACTGGGGTTTCTCTGCCTTCCAAAACCCAAGCAAGGGAGCTGAGGGATCATGGTAATCCGCTTTGCACCCAAATTTGTGTGACTTTGGTCAAGGTACAAGACAAAGGTTTAGTGGAAATACTTTGTTATGATGGTATCATTCCAGTTTGTTAACCTGAAGCAACAATTGATTATGCATAGTAGACTTAATCGTCCAATTACAATTTATGCTCTTTCTACTTATTTTCAAGCTTGCTTTAATTTGGTCAACTAGTTGACGGTTTGCCTGCATAAGAGTTGTGGTTTTTGTTTTGGATGTGAATTCTAAGATGTTAGAAGTGTTATGTTATTTACCTTGTTAATAATATTAGTACACAAGCTACAAACCATAGATGGATCCTGACTTATGTACGAGTTACAAAAGTCCACATATAGCTGAGTCACCACCACCACCTTCACTCGTGCATGATTAGGCTTTGGGCCTTTTTTTGTTGTTTGGGCAACCATTCTGCGCGACCAAAATGCAAGTGCAGTTTTTTTTTTTCTCTCTCTTTCTTTCTGTTTTAATCTTTGATTTTGATAGAGTGACAATAATAGCTTGCCCTAGTGATTGTTTGCCTCGTATTGAACCGAATGAGGTTGATCATACATCATTGATTTCATTGGTTTTGCCTAGAGATTTCCGAATGCAATCTTATGAAATCTTTGTAAGGACCTCATAATCTTATGAAATCTTGTAAGGACCTATGAGGAAAAGAGAGTTAGGTGAAAGCAAAACTCAGGAACGCACCAACAGACTTAACAAATATTTTATAGGTGCTCTAGTGGACTTAAGTATTTGTTTGTTTTTTTTTTTTTTTTTTTTTTTTTGTCTTTTTTAGATCCTATGGGACTGCGTGAGGTTAGACTGATCTTTGATAGCAGACGGCATCATTGTCGAAGAAGGCAAGCATGGCGTGTGATCACCTGAGTACTGACGATGCCTAAAGAGGTCCTTCTGAATCAGACAGTTATTAACACTTTAAAAAAAAATAAATTAGTACTGTTTCATCTCGTCCTTCCTCGAATGCAGCAGTAAAATGGCAAAAGTATACCGACTTCGGCAACTAATAATTAGAATGCTCCTTGCGAAACATAAATTGTGGCAAAATTATAATTATCTTGGTATTAGTATACCGAAAAAAAAAGAGAGGCGCTTGTTGAATTTTCAAATGACAATTACAAGATAAACTCAACAAGAAAATTTAATCATGGCTACCAGCTTTTTGCAGCTTATGATTACTTTCATATACTTAGAACATCTTTTTATTACTTGCTTTATGAGGGTTTGAACCTTCACCGTTAGGTAAGTAACGTTAAACTAAATAGAGATGGGCATAGTTCAACCAAATGTCTACCGTCTCAAAGCCGCGATCGAAAATAATAGTTTGGGCTTGGGCTTGGGCTTTCTGACAGTAACTATTGGCATCTAATTTAACAACCTTACAGACTCTTACATCCAATGATGATTATATCTGAAGACAGAAAGATTACTTTTTTTTTCTTTTTTTTGCCTTGGAGCATCTACTGTAACATGACTAACTTAAGTCAACAAAGCTAAAATTTCGGATTTCAAGATTAAAATAGATTTACTGAAAATCTCTGACAGTAATTAACCAAAAAAAAAGCTAAAGGATATATATATATATATATATATATAGAGAGAGAGAGAGAGAGAGAAAGAAACTTCAGAAACAGAGATCTAAGAAATCATTTTTCATACTACGACCAAAACACCTATGAGCTAAGAACTACAGCGTCGTCCAAAGTACCTTCAAATGCTGTTCTGAAGCCTAGAGTTGTCACCAGGAAAACACAAATCTACATATATTCACTAATAAAAATAGAACCACCTTCTGCTGCTGCAAAGTCCAAAATTGAAAGGCTTAATCCCAGGACCAAGAGAAAAATATGCCATCCATATAGCCAAAAAAAGAATGAAAAATATTTGGCAGAGTAAGGAACAATTGATCGAGAATACAAAGCTAATAATGCAGAAGAACCATTTAAAAGTAGCTGGGGACTCCACAAACCTGTCAGGTAAACAATGTGGACGATTTATGATTTTGAATGAAGCACAATTGAGTAGATAAGATTTCCCGAACAACTATTAAAAGAATGCAAAGGAAATTAAAAGTCTGCTTCTGTGTAATTTTTTTGTTATAAGATATGGTCAGGGAGGAAAAGAAATCTCTCAACCTAGTTGCCACGAGAAGCAAAAATCTAGAATCGAGAATCTACTAGACAATCCTGCAACCCATTGTAATCTAACTATTTGGGGTAGGCTGCACCAAGGACTGCAATACCGATGGATTACAGCCCATAGGCAATACGTACCGATCCGCCCGTTGACTGGATGTGGACCTCCCGCTACCGGGCAGTACCGCTGATTGGGACTGTTTCCTCCCCGTTATGTGAAGGGAGAAAGAAGAAGAGGGAGAAAAGAGAGAACCTGGAGTCAACGCTGCTCTCCTGATCCCTTCGCCCACGCGATCCGTAGCCTATGGGCGATTTCTTTGCCTATGGACGATTTCTTCTCCTCGCGCGGAGAGAAGAAACAAGACGACGTCGCCGAGTTTTTTATTTTTTCAACTTTATATATATATATATATATATATATATATATATATATATATATATATATATATATATAGACCGAGCGGTACATCTAGAAATACCGCTCGGTACCACCAGTATGCCATATCGTACTGAGCTGAGCTCGGTACCTCAGTACGGTATGGTTTGACAAATCCTTTAGGGCCACTGAGCTGTGTATGGTGGTATACCTAGTGAAGTCAAGAGTAATCATACCTCTTTATATTGTTTTTAGTACAGTTTCAGGTAAAGTTGGAGCAGTTTTCCTCTCTATTCTAGCACAACCTTATTTAATCATAGATTCGTAGGTATCTATTGATCTTGTTCCTCATTTTATATCATCTAACTATTAAATATTTCTTATTTTATCTATTCTGGTTGCTCTACGCATCCACCTAACATCATCATTTTTATTTACCCAACTCTGTATGAGTTGTTTCTCAGGCTTCAACATTTCAATCCATAAAGCACATCTGGCTTTACAATTATCTTATAAATATAAGGGGCACAGTATGATCACACAAAACTCTTCACTCCTTTACTTTTTAAACATTCCATTTGAGGATTATCATACCAGCCGAAATGGTACAAAACAAACAATATATACCAGTCCAGACATGGACCACACCCTGTTTCGGGTAGCCTGGTCCAACTCAAAAAAAAAAAAATCTTAAAATAGCAGTGGAAACCATCCAACTCAGCATTAAAAAAAGAAAAAAACTATAATAGAAAGTATTTGCGAGCCCTCGTCTCGCATCCAATTCTGCTACTGCTACCGTTTTCGTCGTTGCTGCTTCATGATGCCATTGCCAATGCTGTTGTCGCTGCGTTCCTTCTTCCAAGGTAGGCTCCCACCTGTTCTCTGCCGCTTCTTCTTCTCCACCGCTTTGTCTTCTTCCTCCTCTTCCTCCACCCACGCTTCCTCTTCTCCTTTTTCTTCCTCTTTGAAACGTTGATACGTACCGATGTATCAACACACGGTACACTGGTATTAACTAGTATAACGGTCCGATCAAATCACTAAAACGAATCCCGTACTTGAAACGATGATCCTTGATACCATTTATATTTTTAGAACATTGTCTTCATCAATCTCTTCTACATATTGAATAATACATTCAAGATACCTAAAGTTTTATCAACAAAAAATTTTATCCATCAATTTCAATTCTTCTCTTTGTATTACAACATTTCATATAGTGTGTCTTAGCTTTAATTAGTTTTAAACCTACAGTAGACTCTAATGCCCTCTATATATGTCAAATTTAAATTCATCCCTCATTGAGCAAAACAACAACATCAAAAGAATACAAAATGGAGGCCTACACTAGTACACAATGGATGTCTAACAATATGACTGGTAAGATCTTTACTAATATGAAAAGATCGATTTTGATCAGTAGTGCAAACCGGTGATTGTAAAAAAACTTGCTACACACTTCCCATAATCACAACAGTAGCGACTATTTCATCACACATTATCTTTATTGCATCAATATATTCATTAGGATACCCTTTCATTTCTTAAGTTTGTAAAATCAATTTATGGAAACTCTTATCATATTTTTTTTCCCAACAGTAGGAACTATAATTCTATCACACATTATCTTTATTGCATCAGTATAATCATTTGTATACCCTTTCATTTCTAAAGTCTCTATAATCAATTTATTGTAACTCTATCAGAAGTTTTTCCAAGCTAAAATAAATACGAAACATCCTTTTTCTCCTCTTTATATTTTTTCAATAAAAGTCACAACAAATAAAATAGTTTATATTGTTGGTCTTTTAGGTATACATTCAAACTAATTATAGAAATATTCTCCTCACATTCTATACTTCCTTCTATCACTCTTCCTTAAAATATCATGACATAGCCCATTATCTTAATCCTTCTAAAATTGAAGCAATTTTAAAGTTTTTCAACTATTAATCAGACATATTTCTATAAATAAGCAAATGAGAGGAATTCGTCAAGCATTTTTCATTATTCGCCTTGGTCATTACAATCAAAATTATTCGCCACAAATACATATAAGCGAACGAGTAGAATTCTAATTTCAACAAAGGAAGTCATTCATCGAATAACGGGATCATTGAAATGATAGGAAAACAAGTGTCATCACCATTATTTTCGAATTAAAACAATAAAAATCCAAGCTTTCCTACCACAAGATAACTTTGTGGAGAAAGGGACGACAGAGTTGAGCCTTGTCAACCTAGGGGGTGTCCCAAGGCTTGGGCTCGGGGACGGCAACAACCATACCTTGCAGCTCGGGCTGGAGGACAACCTGGCACCCGAGCCTGGCGTGCTTGTTGAGGATGCGGTCCCTGGAGGCCCTGGTGAGAACGTAACGCTCGTCGTAGGACGCCGACGGAAGCTTGTCGAGCCACTGCTGCGCGATGTGGACCTCGCACTCCGCGGAGCAGGCGTCGATCTCCTCCAAGCGGTGCGACGCGGGGTCGATGAGGCCGGCGTTGATCAGGGCGCGGAGAAGGGTCTGACCGGAGAGTCCGATCACTTCACGCTTGATTCCCTCGGGATCGACAGCGTGCAGTTTGACGATCCGGTCGGCGACCTTCTTGGAACCGGAGGAGGAGGGGGCGATGGCAGCAAAAGATGAAGAGGAGCAGGGGCGTGCAAGGGGCCGGAGATAGATGGAGGGATCGGATCGAGCGAGGTGGAGAGGGAACCGACGAAGGGCCGCGATCGCCATCGCTAGGGTTTCCCGGTTCTTGGAAATCGGGAGAGTTTGTGGTGGGAGGTCGATAGAACTCCGTCGGAAGTGCACGATGACTGGAAATAACGGTTCCGATTCGGGTCGGGTCCGACAACCCGAAATCCAATAACGGAACAGTTGCGAGCAATCGAAGTCGAAAGCTCTTGTTAGTTGTAGAACGAAATAGTAGTTCGCTGATGGTAGACAAATATATTTTTTATTTTATAAGAATATATACGTTAACGTTAGATTTATATTGGATAATGATTAAAATTACATGCTATATTATATATATATATATATGTGCACTTTTAAAAGGAATGATTACCTAATATATCTTACTTTATAAATTTTTCTATGACTAATTACATATTATCTCTTATAGATAGTTATATTTATTATTATGATCTTTACACCTTAAAAAGCTATATTGACATTTTTATAGTTATAAAAGTTAAACATCTAAGTCTATTTACTCTAATATCGTCGGTCAATTGATGATAACGGATGATGACATGTAAAACAAGTGATTGTTGTGGATAATAAGAGCGACAACGAGAGGTGAGAGTCACTCTGCATTTATGTCGTCACCGATGCAGTTGTGAGCAGCCCTTTCGACGCTCGGCAATTGCATTAGTGTTGACAGAGATGCAAAATAACAAAAGGGTTGCTCGACAACTGTGTCGATGAAGGATACGACGATGTAGTCAACATCAAATTCTAGGACCCATAATCGCTCGCCTGCTAGTCTTCAAGAGTTGCGCTTCCTAATCATTGACAACCTTTGTGAATAGAACTCCTCCTATGATGAGTCTCTAATATCTTCTTTTTCATGCCCATGCCGAAAATGACATGACAGTAGGAGAGCGTTAATTGCTCCAGCGGCCCCGGCTTTGGGTTGAGCAATTTGCCCAACGTGTTAGTAGTGAGGTGGCCACTATCTTCACCATAGACGTTACGATGGCCACCACCATATGTGATGACGCTAATGTAGTTGTCGAGCGATGAAAGGGTCGTTGATGCATATGTCGAGCGATTCTTTCGTCCTTCGGCAATTGTGTCGATACCAACGCAAATGCAGAGCGATCCTCACCTATCGACATTGCTATCATTCACAACAACCATCCACGACCCCCAGTGATGTCGTCGTCCACCACCATCGACGTTGTCCAACACTACTAACATTAAATTTATTATTTTATTTATTTTTTATATTTCTATTAATAAAATCGATGACGTTACGATGAATGAACCTAGATATGTCATTTTATAAGAATGCCCAATATAACTTTTTAAAGCTTAGGGACCAAAATATTAAAGATAACTAATTATAGACAATAATCTTATGTACAGTTAGCCCACTTATTGACCGCAAAGTAAAGCGTTCTCTACCTGAAATATAGTGATAGGATGAGCATATCCTTATTCTTTCAAATTTATCATGTGATTTAGAAGAATCTTACTACGGAACAAAAGTCATCCCTCACCGTCCTTTCAGTCTTCCACTATGTTCATCTATGCCAGAATTGAAAATACCACTTTAATTAGGCTTAATCTTCATCGTCAACAGAGAAGTAAGAGATTAATTAGTTTACAGACATACATAGCTGGGTCACCCTGAATCAAGGATCTTGTACATCACATCTAATGGACAGATTACATACAATCGTCTAAGTACAGATAACATAAAGTTCCAAACTGCATTCACTCAAAATACCATTTTAATCGGATATATTTTTCATCGTCAACATTCACACCATCAAAGAAGCCAGAAGTTTCACTTTGACATACACAAGCTGGATCACCGGTGATCATCTGATCTGTTCGGATTCATTGTCCACATAAGGACCTCACAAAAACAAAGACGGCATGAAAGAAGGCTTCAAAAGTATTTGATAATAGCAGATTAGAAGCAAATCACCACAGCCTTCCTTTCTTCCGTGCAACCATCCGATTTGAAGCTATTTTGGTCCTCAGAATTTGGCAGCAAAACCCATGAACTATATAACATGGATTCTTCATGGAATGCATCAATGCATATTTGATCGTATGCTACTCGCAAAAATGCACTGTGTTCATAAACCAACAAACCATGATCGTCGATCACCATTGGAGGGTTGTATTAGCAAGGCTTTAGGACAAACAAATAGCTGGCCAAGCAAGCAGGACAAGTAACAAATGTTACAGCTTTTGTAATCCTTGGTCATCCCATATTGTCTCTCAGCCATATGTAAAATAGCAACTGAAACACTTCGACTATACAGCACAAATCTCCCAGAGGAATCTCATAAAAATCAGTTAAGCAAGGCCACAAACTAGAAAAAGGGATCCCAAATAACTTGATTGGAGACCTGCATAACAATAAGAAACATAAATGAACATTTTCTGACTAGGGAATGATTACACCAAATGAGTTATCTTTGCAGAAGATGAACATACCATATTTCTGCAAATCATTCCTACCTTCAAGCATCTGGTGTTTCGGAAGAAACAGCCACAGGTGGGAGAATCTGCTTATTTACAAGGAGAGGAGAGAGAGCTTTCACTACGATGCTCATGTTGGGCCTAAACTCAGCTTCATACTGCACGCATAGAGCTGACACTGCTGCCAACTGCAGGAATGAATCAAATCTAAATTTGTCATACTCCAAACATTTACTGCAAAACTGAACTATGCCCAATTAATAATTAGTCACAACCTAGTGCCACTAACTAACAACTACCAATTAACCTTGTATCCAAACCACCAAGAAAAAACATTAGTGTATCTGAGTATATAGACAGGAGAGAGACCTTTGCAACCCCTTTAGACGGATAATCTCCCTTCAATCTCGGATCTATACATTGTTTGACTTTGTCCTCGCTCAATCTTGGAGTCGCCTTTGATGAGGAAAGAGGGAACACAATTAGAGATGCATCGAAGTATCAATAGATAAGGGATGCTTGCTTTGCATGTACTAGTGCCAGCATATGTACAAACAAACCCTATGTCAACCACCTTCCAAACCAGTGCAACATTCGTTAGTGTAACAAAGTCATGAGACAGCAAATCAGGTCTCCAATTTTGATGCAACACTGGTTGGGTGGCATGAAACACCACACAAAAATTAGCCTGCTTGCCTAGAAACATGCAAGAAACACTGCGCATACACAGACGTGTCATCCATATGACTAACTTGGGACGTGGCATTTGGATGTTTGTATACTCTGTGTGTGCACGGTCAATATGTAAAAATATCATCCATAAAAAATTGGGAATGGTGATGTAAGCAAAAGTTGTTTAAGCCAGGCCTATCACCCGTATAGTGCCTCATCCAAGGGTTAAGGAGGCATATTACAAGAATGACAGCTCTCTATTTCAGTGTTTTTCTATTAAAAACCATGATGTTTCAAAAACTTCAGATTTCAAAGAAACGTTTCATTCTTACAAAAGAGTTAGCTCTGTCATGATGAACTTTCTAAATCACCTGCTTTAAGAGCTATATTCTACATAGCATATTTGCTTTAATACTAAGAAACCATTTACTTTTAGAATTACATGGGACCATAAGGATGATTTACAACATCAACTATTAGACTTCTATTACATGATCAAAATGACTGTTGATAGTCAATTAATTGGATGAACATGAGAACGTGGCTAGGGGAACCAAAATTAATTAGTAACTTATTGTTGAGGATTGGGCATGTTAAATCTAGGTTTGTGTCAAACTAAAATGACATTAGATAATTTTTTAAAGTTATTATGACTTAAAAAGATTTTTTATTAGACAATTTTGGGAGTAAATTTTACAACTATTTGACCAAATTCAGTTAGCCAAAGTTATATGTCATATCTAGATTAGGAAGCTTGGTATGTATATGGGGTAGAAAATAACCTCTGTAGATCAACCAATGAGGATGTAAAACTTGGAATATACAATAACAATCTAACATGTCCCAAACACAAACGAGATGGAGCTTAAATGTCAAGCACATCAGCTACCAGATCTTCATTGAATACTAAGATAAAACAGTGCCCTCAACAATGTGATACAAACAATAGCAGCCAGGTGGTTATGGAAATTCAATGCTGTAAAAGGAGACATTTTTCACTGGTAACAAGACCTTATCTTTCTCCCTCTAGGTATCGGTTTCATACTTTTTTCTAAATCCTGTCTCAAACTGTGCTCTGACTTGAGGGGACCTATTGAGCACATTCTTGGCATCTTGTTTTCTTTACGGAAATCATTTTAGGGCATTTCTCATCCTCTTTGGGACACCCCAGTTCAGTCCACCTTGGCACCTCAAATTTGAACCAATTCAGTTCATCTCAACTCGGATAGATATGCTACCTTATCATCACTACAGTCTGTTGCATGTCTTCTCTTAGCAATACAACTCAGCAAGATGACACATATTGACCTCATTAATATGTGTCAATAATGACTGTTCTTCATTCAAGTTGTCTATAAGATTTATGTTGATTAGTCACCATAGATATCTTCAAGATGTTTTTAGAATAGCATAATTCTTCCATAATTTGTATGTTGCTATTTGTCAATTAGGCCAAGAAAGATACACATTTATGAAAAAATATTGGTGAATTTTAAATGTGATAGTCGATCCCATGTCTAACTTCTACACTCTCTTGTATATCTTGAGTGACTAATTAGAGTTCCTAACTATTCAGGATTGGCTGCATAAATTCCTTCCCACTATGGAGCTATCTTAAAGGCAACATCACTGGTAAACTCAAGGAGCATCATACAATTATTGCCTTATCTAAAATGGCCACCAATATACTACAAGAACTAGAAGTTCCTCGCTGATGCAGTAGGTATATTCAGGTGAGAACACAAGAAACTAAATGTAGGTAGTTGCAACTCAAAATTGCTAAAACTTCTAAGAAAATGACACTAAAAGCATGAGATAACAAATTTGATCAGTAACTGTCCAGTGACCCAGGATCCATACAAATTGCACCTGGATCTATATTTAGTTATTTAAGATAGCGAACATGAATAATTTGAGATCTTATTGACTATTTCGGTTCTGTACCCATGTCTTATGGCAGATGCAATGTTCAAAGTTGGACGGAGTCAAACCAATTCATGTGAATTAGAGGCAAGGAATAATTCTTTACTCAACAACGTCCTTTGTTAATTTATTCTTCTTTTTTCATGCAATCTATCTGTCTGGATGTGGATGGGGTCTAACCAATAAGCTCCTTTTCATTTTTTCATATAAGCTCATTTCCTTACACTCGAGCATAAGACTATCCATAAATGAACTGAATATATGCTCTCAAGTCTCAACCAATAATAGCACATAGTAAAAGCTTACCCAAGTAACCAGACTCTGCTGTCCTCTGGGCATTGTATGATCAACAGGTTTCCTGCCAGTCAGCAGCTCTAAAAGAACAACCCCAAAGCTATATACATCACTCTTTTGTGTCAGTTGGCCTGTCATAGCATACCTGCATAATATTTTACAGATCATTCTGATGGAGAATTGGAGATGGCAATTTTCTACAATATCAAGAATACAACTGAATTTCTGTATTACTTTGGTGGCTATGTTTTGCTGTTCTAGATCTGCCTACCAACAACAGAACTTATTGCATATGCTATCTGAAAAAATGGAGAAGAAAAAGCATTTTCTTGCAGTAATAATAAGGATTTCATAATGGTCACTGAAAATGAAAAATAGAACACAGACAAGCTACTCTAGTGCTTCCACAAAGTTCAATCTTTTGAGGGTCTTCCTTTTGAGTTTTCAACTACTACATCTAGAATGAACTAGATGTAGGAAATACAAATCAGAAAGCACAATTTCACTGTCATGCATAGTTATCTGTTAATCATCTCTCCATGGAAGCATTAAAAATCAAGGTTGTTTCGTAAACGTCTCTGCCACAACTTATTCAGGTACTGCATCTAATTAAATCTAAGAAATCATAAGTATCCTCTCTTTCTCAGCAACCAACCAAAAGGATTGAGCAAGCATGATCAAGTGGTTATTCATAACAAAACTAATCCACCATGGTGGAAGCAACCCGTCAAGTTTTCCTATTGAACGTGGATGTCTCCCTGAATTCTTTCTTAAGGCGGAAGCAACCAATCAAAAGTTCCACTTGAACTCAGATATTCGTCTAAATCCATATTTTACTAATGGAGTCATGCATGATTGAAAACTCTCTAGCAATAATAAGGAAGACATTCATGAAACCATCATCTTCATAGTTTCAGAAGCTTGATGATAAAAAGAACAGCTAATGTGCACACAACAGCCTCATTAGAAAGCAACCAGCATTTGCTAGATTTAAATCAGGCAATAATTACTGTTATAAAAGGAGTAAAACTAGATTACTGAGACTATATACACAATCAAGGTTTGACTTACCGGTCCGTACCGGTGTACCAAGCTTATCTCGGTACCGGTACCTGGTGGTACGCACAATGCATACCGCCCGATATATTAAAATATAATATATTTTTTATAATATAATATAATATTAAATATATTAAAATATTAATAATAAAAAAAGAAAAGGGGCGACATCACTTCGACCTTTCTCCTCACGCGGGAGAAAAAGCACCCGCGACCCGCGGCCGGCGACAATGCGCCGACGAGGATGGCGCGGGGAAATAGGTACTCTTTTCTTTTTTTTCCTTCTTTTCCTCTTCTTTTCCTTCCCTTTTTCTCCCTCAATCGACCACCGAAGGTCGATTTTTTGTGGAACCGCCCGGTAGCGGGCGATCCGCGTACCAACAACCTGACGGACCAGTATGTACCGCCCATACCAGGGTGTACAGGTCGAAATTGCAAACCTTGTACACAACTATAGTTAAAATGATTAAACCAGTTTTGATCTATGGTTACATAGAAAACAACTGCAGAAAGTATCCAGGCAAGTAATTACTCTGGTGCATGATAACCAAAAGTTCCCAAGACTCGAGTAGAATGAAGACGAGCAGCCATATCAGGAGCCTGATTTGAAAGGTTAAAATCTGCAATTTTTGCTCTAAAATCCTCGAACAGAAGGACGTTACTTGTTCTAATATCGCGATGTATTATAGAAGGCTGGACCTTCTCATGAAGATATTCTAGCCCCTTTGCTGCATCAACAGCTATTCTCACACGTTGCATCCAGTCCAGCACTGGACCAGGTTGTGCACCTTGAACTCCCTTTCTGCCTGTGGTTTTAAAATAGATTGGATTCTCAGACTCATAAAAGATCAGCCTAGATAATATAAAGAAGGTACCGAAAAAGAATAAGAAGTCTTAAGAAAGTGGCAGACACATTTCGTACCATGCAAAACATCATGTAAAGAGCCCATTGTTGCAAATTCAAAACCCAACAAGCGCATATTTCCTTCTACACAATAACCCAGAATTTCAACAAAGTTTTCATGTTTCAACCGCGATACCAAAGAGACCTAATGTGAGAAAAAAAGAGTGTAGTTAATTATCTGATTCATCACTGATTCTTTGACAGACATCTGTGTCAACCTACACGTCCAAATTAGTTAAAAAGATATTTATTGAATGTGTGTAAAACACCTGAGTCAAAAATTCAGTGGAGTTGTCCTCCGATGAAGTATCAAGTTTCTTTACAGCAACCTGTTTACCATTGTTTAGAACTGCAAAGTACACCCTTCCATATGATCCTTCACCAATTAAAGACTTTGAACCAAAATTGTCAGTCGTCTCTTTCAATTCCTCTAAAGACAGTGCAGGCAACTCAATAGGAGGTGGTGCCTTTGCAGTTTCACTTTTGGGAGCAGCTGAATACTTCGAACCTCTGTGTGGTCCTGAAGCGATAGAAGGAAAAAAAACTCAGATGATATTAAAGCTAAAGGAGACTAAAAAATAGCAAAATATCAAAAAATGCAGCACTAGAAGTAGCCCAAATTTAGTATAGCACCATCTTTACAGAATACTGTGATGCTGCATCTAAAGTAACTCAGTATAGAGAGAAACAGGTGAATAGCATATCAGGTGAGAGGCTATGGACTTAGTCATCCGAATTATGAGAACGACAAGCAGGTAACTGAAATTTTTAATCCCAGTGACCACAAGAATTGATAGCAAATACATGGTCAGGAATTCTAGATGATACACTACAACAAACATGCAGAGGGAACATTGCCAACTCAGTCAATAAACGGCCTGCAGGCATAATGTAAATTATAATATTCCAACTATGCCAGTCAAGGTTCGCTGTACCACATGATATGGTATAATTAGATCCTTATTAGTGTCTTATTACGAATAATGATGGTTGATTAGTGCATTTGTCTTAATATTAGAGCTAAGTTTGCTTAATCACAGCTAGAAAAAGGTTATTATTGTGATTCTATTTAGTTTATGCACAATTAGGGTCATTACCTTATTTTTAGGGCCAATTCGGGGGTAATAAGGTATGATCACAGCATGTTAAGGGTGATTAGTTGTCACTCTCCAAAAGATAGACTCAATTAGGTCCATTATCTTACTTTTAAGGCAAATTTGGGGTAATTTGGCCTAATAACATCTTCCTAACATAATGATTAGTATATTTCATTAGGGTCAATAGCTAATTTTTAGGTCCAATTTGGGGGTAATTAGGCCTTATTACAACTTGTAATTAGTTAGTTGTTTCATTATAAATTTAGTTTTTGTTTAAAGTTCATTTCTTGTATTTCAGTACGAGTAAAGTGTAATTAGATGATGGTATTATCATTTTTCGTACCTTAAGACTCGATTAAGATTCTTCTCATGTATTTATTTAATATGATGATTAATGTCTAATTAGAGTCAATTAGTGTTATTTTGTTACTCTTATGGTCAATTTAGGGTAATTAGGTCTAATCATGTGTTCCTCTTAAGTTTAAGCACAATAAGGGTCATTAGCTATTTTTTAAGTCCAATATAGGGTAATTAGACCTAATTACAGCTTATAATTAGTTGTTTCATTATGAATTTGGTTTTTCTTTAAAGTTTATTTCTTGTATTTAATATGAACAAAGTGTCATTAGATTATTCAATTATCATTTTTCATACCTTAAGACCCAATTAGGATTCATCTTATGTACTCCTATATGATTAATATTTAATTAGAGTCAATTAGTGTTATTTTGTTACTTTTAAACCATTTTGGGTAATTAGGTCTAATCACATATTCCTAATATATGATTAATGTTTTTTCCTTAAGTTTAGGCACATTAGGGTCATTAACTAATTTATAGGCCCAATTTGGGGTAATTAAGCCTAATTAAACATATAAGTTATTTTATTATGAATTTAATATTTCATTAAAGTTCACTTCTTGTATTTAATATTATGATTATAGTAGAATGAATCTAATAAGAGTGCAGTTATTGTCTTAGTTTACACCAAATTAGGGTCCTTACTTGAGTGATCATGCATAATCACAAAGTTCACGACTTAATAAATCGATAAATCTTCATAGTAAAATGACCCCAAAAGGCCAAAACAACAATTGGGTGATAAGGGTAGGACCATCCTTGTCGTTCGAAGAATTGTCATCATTGCCAATGTATCTATCATGACTACATCGGTTGAGGTGGAGGAATAACTCATTTGAAGCAACATTTAGCTGGCAGGTATCCCAATGTTGCAAAGTACACCAAGATTTCACTTGAGGTCAAAAGACATTTCCAATAAACCAACAAAAGTTTATACAACTCAGAAGCAGGCCAAACAACATAAACAATATAGGCAGGCTACATAGGAACCAGTCTGCGATCCATACAAGGGTCGATGCAATAGCAAACCTATTTCTACAACGAAGACTCTCAACGAATGTTAGAATGGGTCGATGCAATAGCAAAACTAGAAGATCCTTTGCTTGATGAGGCAAGAGACCCTAAACCCATCTCATTTTATCACTGAGGATATAAAAGAAGAGGAACAACATCCTAGGAGAAACATCCCCTAAGTCAGAAAAGGCGATCGGACAACCTCGAGTCAGTCTAGTCATGGTCATAACATGCAACAATCATAGTCGTTAGCTAAAAGTGCATAGGCAAAAAGGGAAGATAGTAGCATTAACCGAACCCTTGGAAAGAATTGACAAGCAATCATTTCAGTTCGATGATGAGACACCCCCATCATAGTAGTGCTTCAGGCAGTCCATAGAGACAATGACGATATTAACAACTATGCCTCGACCAACAATGACATCAACAACATCGATGACAGTGTGTCAACGGTTCCGTTTACTCAGCCTTAGGTGGAGCACGGACAAAGGACCATCATTTTACGTATACCACTCAAGAAACAAATCACAAAACTCAAGGATCCACCCGTAACGTATAGGATGTAAATAAAAGATGTGATGCGTTGGAGCCTCTATGATGTAAAGATAGATAGGAGCTCGTTGTGTTTGTAGTTGGAGGATCCTATGGCCAATAAAAGCACGATGATAGTTGGTCTTTTTTTTCCAAGACTAATTGTTCTTATGATATAGAGCAATAGGTCAATGGCAACAATAGAAGTTCTAGTGTACTCCAACCTTCCCACCTTACCTGTCATAGTGACACTTGCCTCAAAGAGGCTCCTCGAACACGTATCATTTATGATGATCGGGTAACAACTATTATCATGTTGATGCATCAACGATATATCGTTTACTAGTAAATTATGTCATGGGAGTAGTTTCAAGATTGGGTTTGACAGAAGTACCATATTGATATAATTCATAAGATTAAGGATCCCAATCCACCAGCTGTGGAGTCCAACTGTTCATTTTGGTAGTAGAAGCAGATACGTCTCAGTTGTTTCTGTTTATTACTTAATTTGATGAAATCATGGAATTGTATGCAGGTACTGACCAGTAAGTATCCAAGCACCTCGATCAGCATAGAATGATGAACCTTGATGCCACTAGTTCTTATCCAAGCATGGTTTCAAATTTTGGCCAGTACCAATGAGGATTTACTAAGCCATCGCCTGTTTGGTTGAAAAAATCAGATGCTATCTTTAAGTAATTCACCTTAAAAAATAATTTATAAGCAGAAGAAGCAAACTGATCCATAAGATCTATCAACTAATGTTTCAATTCAAACATAAATCCAGATCTAATTAAAAGATCAGGAAGCTCATACTCATAGCTATGAAAACATGATCTAAAGCTCGAGTCTGAAACATGGTGTGATCGATATATAAGCAAGTCAATTTAGATGAAGACTAGTTTGCTCGAATTTATGAATTTGTGACACTTATCTGGTTTTGAGAATCAATAGTATCAGTAGGCCGAATGTTTGGGGTTATTGTCTGTCTTAGACTCTCTAATAGGGAACAAACACAATGATAAGTTTACTTGCCTATTGCAAGCATTATAGAAGAACTTAAATTTTATAAGCTTGAGCAAACATCCCAGTCACATACCAAAAGATGGTAGCCACCTAAATATCTTTCCTTATTACACTTAGTTTGAACTATATAAGTGAAAGAGGCTGTTTTCTGCAGTTTACAAGATAAAGGATTAGGTAGGAAGAAAGAGCATTGCACATATGATTTTTTTTATGAAAAGAAAACGTGAAGAGCCACCCCTTATGTATACACAAACTTATAATTTTCTATATCTTCTATTGCTTGCTGACTCTGAACAAACTTGTATATTTTCATCCTTTAAAACCAAATCAATGTTGTTCTTCATCCTCCTAATACAAATCATCAGAAACCAAGAAGTGGAGCTTAGAGCTCAAAAAGGACCTCAATTTCGAAGGATAATAGAGACCTTAAAACCAGGGTGTATCGAACAATACATATATATATATATATATAACATAAAAAAAATTTAAAAAAGGAGGCGACGTCGCTGACTCGTTTTCTTCTCCTGGCGCGGATGAGGAGAAGCCTCGGCGACATCGTTGAGGCCTCCTCCTCTTCTCATTGTAGCCTCAGATGAGGAGAAGATCGCGGTAAAGAAGTCACCACCTCGCCGTTAGAGGAGAACGCCGTCTCGAGGATCTCCTCATTTGCAGCATTCAGCAAACGACGAAGGCTGCAGACGTCTCTGGCCTTCGGCGAAGAAGAAGTCGAGCCGCCACCTCGCCATTAGAGGGCGACACCATCCCGAGGTTCTCCCTCTTTCTCTTTCTTCTTCCTTCTCTCTCGATGATTCTTCTTCCCTCGCCACAGCTAGGCCGTTACCACCCGATAGCTAGCGACGACGATCAAAATCGATTGTTACCAACCTATTTCAAGCGATAACGAGGCAAAAACAATCTCATATCGTCCGATATGAGGCTAGGCCAAAGGTACTGCCCGAGTATCGGTTTGCTGGAGGACCAATGCGTCTCGCTCGGCACGGGCAAGATGGTTCGGTTTTGCAATTCTTTCTTAAAACTATCCCTCTGTTTATTACTCAAGCAAATCAACCTACTGTATGCAGTAGAATATATGTATCATATTATATAAAAGAATTAAAAAGATCTAATATTTGAACAGAAGTGCAAATAACATACCATCTGTATTATTTGTTGGGCTCTTCTTGTATTCATTCTCATAAGCATGATAAGACTCATCCAAATGACAAGAACAGCACAGCCAACGACTCATATGACCCATCTTCTCTTAGCCTCTTCTACATAGAACATGTACCTTGACATAACAAAGTTATATGCTTTGTTAACAATGGAAATGCTGAGTAAACCATAGTGCTGAAACTAAATCAAGTAAACAAATTGTCCTTAAATGCAGTAAAAGGGCAAAAATTGAGAAGAGGTCTCAAAGCAAACATCTGTAGTTAATATACATTGAAAACAAGTAAACCACTGGATTACAACATGTAAAACAAATTTGAAAAGATCATAGTTTCAAATACAAGTGTTCTACCTATAGATATATTAGCTGCATTACCATGTCCAGATTGACAAATAACAGAAACACCTAACTGCACGTTATCAAAGCACATTATTCAACCTGGAATTGTGCTACAAAAGAAATAATAATAGGATGAGATAAACCACTGCAATACGATCCTATGGATGAAACCACCCAGCTAACGTGTCATGTCATTAACAAGCATATGACCAGTTACAATGAGCACCCAGTCGCCTACTTGATTCTGATAACAGCCATTTGTTAGCGAAACAGAAGCGTGCCATCATTGCTCTAGGGATAGAGGAAATGGGGTCAAGAATCAAGTGACTACACCAAAACCAACCTAATTCTTTTCAAATGGCAAGGACAGGATGTAGCATAAGAAAAACCAAAGGGCCTCAATTTTCAGATGACAATCATAACATGTCCCCCTCATCAAACATGAGGAGCACAACAACCAAAGTCGGAGAACACACCCACACACACACGCGCAGGGAGAGAGAGAGAGAGAGAGAGAGATCGAAAACAATGGTGAATTTGCAATCAATCGCTTTCAAAACAATTGTGGGTTACACACACACACAGTACAGAAAACAATGGTGAATTTGCAATCAATCGCTTTCAAAACAATTATGGCATACACGAATGACGTTCCGTGTTGGACTTCAGCAACCAATCAGAATCCAACTGAAACCCATGCCGAAATCCTCCAATAAAGGGGTGGAAATCACCCAGATCCAGGAAAACGAATACAAACATCAAAAGGTATCAACTTGCCGACCCGAACGCTGAAGCAACCCAATGAAAAGACGAAAACAACGGGAATTTGGCAAGGAGGACGGCAACGAACGCCACTAAATCCGCACAACTCGCCCCGCTTTGCCACGATATTCCGACTTAACGAGAACGAAAGGAGAAAATTCGAGCAGAAAAACCGGATGGGTACAAAGAATCCGCGCATGCCGGGATCGGCACGACCTGATGAAAGAATAGATCGGAAGAGAGCAACAGATCAGGGAACAAGAGAAGGGCTCTCTCACCTGAATTCCGGGAGCTGAAGGGGGGGAGGAAGCCCGTCTCCGCCCCTAAGGTTAGGGTTTTCGAGGGCGATGGGGAGAAACAAACGAAGAGCGCGAGAGAGGAGGGAGAGGGGCGGAGGAGCCGCACTTATACCCGCGTAGGAAGGCCAGAGAAGCTCTCTTAACCTTCCTCGCAAAATTTCTACGTATTCTCCCAAAGTTCGATTCATTTTTTTTTTAATAAATCGTTTAAAATTGGTCGATTTCCTCCTAAAATCCTTGGAATTTAAATTTGTCATCTTTCATGCCCCCTCTTTTTTAATTTGTAATATTTATTTAATGGAGTTATAATATAAAATACTGCAAGTTCATTGAAAAGTATTGTAATTTGATACTTTCATTTTTTTTTCATACTAAATGATTTTAAATATTATAAGGTTTTTATAAAATATTTAGACCTAAATTTAAGATATAGTAGAAGAATAAAATTTTTATCATAGTTTTTATGATCATTCTTTTTAATAAATAAAGAAAATATTATAAGAATTTTAAAAAGTAAAGGCCTGGATTTAAGATTGTATTTATAAGAAGATGAATTTATTTTGGAATACATCAAAAGACTCTTAAATTTCATTCAAAATCACATAACAACTCTTAAATAATATGTTTTATGAAACCTTAATAGATAATAAGATTAATAATTAATAGTTTTGAGATTTTGAATTAACTAAAACTGAGTTCTACCGTTTTAGTTTAGTAATAAAAAATATTATAATCTCATTAAAAAACACTGTAACTCCTCGATTGAACCAAAAACACTGTGATCTGATTCAAAAACATTATAATTTATCGATTGAATCGTTTGACTGATTTCTGAAAAAAAAAATTAATATTTTGAAAATAAGGGGTGCTATTCGTAAAAAAATAAAAACTTGAGATTTTTCTCAATAAATCATCTTAAAATTTTGACTTCAACATATAGTTTGACATATGCGGATACATATATTTTTATAAAAAAAATATAATATCTTTTTTTTTTAGATCATGCCTTTATTTTCATAATGCTAAACTAGTCTTATTTTATTGACGAAAGAGAAGAAAATTTTAAAACCAAAATAATACCTAAAGAACAACAAGCTAAAAAGTATATTAGAGCATCTTTTTTTTTTATCATATGAGACTAATTATAAAATAGTCTTATTTTTATTGAAGAAAGAAAAGAAATTTGAAAAATAAAAGAATACCTAAAGGACAACAAACTAACAAGCTAAAAAGTATATTAGAGCATCTTTCATCTACATCTACGGAAAAATAATAATTAAATTTTTTATCATATAAGATTAATTATAAGGTCCTTATAGATCTTCTCTCAGCTCTCATTAAGAACCATAGCGATTACAGTTATGAGCAACGAAGTGTATTAACTCTTTTTCAAGATGTATTTATAGGAATAGTCACTAAACTCTACCAATCAACCTAAATACAATGAGGACTTTTAAAAATATTTACTAATATAATATTCTCCACCTTGGTGAATATTTTTTCACTTTGCACTTTTTACAAAAATTAAACTATTGGTTTAAAGTAAATCCAATTAGTTCATGATCCAACACTTTAATTCCAATAATAAGCTCGTCAATGCATCATGTGTAGTCGAAATTGAATTAGTGGCACTATTTGATTCTGGAGATAAACCTCATATCTTATATTTTTACTATCAATAATATTTTTTCACTCACAATTATTTACATACTAGAAACCATGAATATGATGGTTCATTTATCCATCACGAACAAAGCTCGTTGTCATATGTACTTAGCATGCACGTGTATACTTTTAATGCTATAATTCAGTATAGCATTAAAATCACTTGCTTTGGGACTTGTAAAAGATTTAAATAATTCGATCACTTAAAAATATTAATTTAAATTTAAAATGAGTAATTTAGATGATTGATAAGTGACATTCACTGTTTACGATAGTGATTGTGCCACTGTTGGAGCTTGCCAGGTGGATGTGTTTCGCCTTTAAATATGTCGGGCAAGCCTTTGCTGGTCCAGGCCCGTGTGCGCTAATACGCCCACTTCGCAATCTCTTCGGCTCAGAGCGTGGCTGGTTCGGATGAGCAGTGACTCAGGGGTCGGCTCGGGAATCCTGATGCTGGAGTGGAGAAGCCCGGGTGTAGAAGGGGTCGTCCTGCTGGGGTCGGCCGCTGGATCCTGCAAGGAGGTCGGGTCGGGTAGGTTCCCGACGTGACCCCTCCGACGTTCAAGTCAGTTTGTTCCGTTCTCCCTTTTTTTCGGATCCCCCTGCCCTGTGTAGGTGCAGGAGCTTTTATAGTGGGTGATGTGGGTTGTTCGTACCTTATGACCTTACCGCATTCATGACTCACCATGCTGCCGCGCCTCTCGCCATACCTGGCGTACTGGCGGTGAGGCGTGCGCCTGCAGGTGGGGGTTGCCGACCTTACCTGTGCCAGGTCGGCTGTACGGCACCTGGTGTCCTTCGATCAATCACGTTGGTTTGGTCACGTCAGCGGCCTAGCTGTCCGGGGGCGTGATGACTTGGCAGCCAGGTCGGTATCTGTCATATCATTCTTCCCCCCCCCAGGTAGACCCTCTCGAGGCGCCTGATGGGGGTGCCGAAGATGAGGTCTTGCGCTTGATCGCTGTTTGGGGTTGCCTTAAACTAATCCTGAGCGCGGACCCCTGAGGATTTCGAACGATGTTGATCGTGGGGCAGCCTGAGTAGATCTGACCGAGCATGAGCTCGGGAGTACTGCACAGCGAGAGTAGATCCGACCGAGCCTAAGCTCGGGAATATTGTGCAGGAAGCTGAATCCGACCGAGCATGAGCTCGGGAGTGCAGCGCAGCGAGAGTAGATCCGACCGAGCCTAAGCTCGGGAATACAACGCAGGAAACTGAATCCGACCGAGCATGAGCTCGGGAGTACAGCGCAGCGAGAGTAGATCCGACCGAGCCTAAGCTCGGGGATACAGCGCAGGAAACTGAATCCGACCGAGCATGAGCTCGGGAGTACAGCGCAGCGAGAGTAGATCCGACCGAGCCTAAGCTCGGGAATACAGCGCAGGAAACTGAATCCGACCGAGCATGAGCTCGGGAGTACAGCGCAGCGAGAGTAGATCCAACCGAGCCTAAGCTTGGGAACACATCTGGAGGTTTGGCCGAGAAAATGACCTCGGGCACAAACCCGGAGTTTTGGCCGGGAGAGTGAACTTGGGCGCAAATCCGGAGATTTGGCCGAGAGAGTGAACTCGGGCGCAAATCCGGAGATTTGGCCGAGAGAGGGAACTCGGGCGCAAATCCGGAGATTTGGCCGAGAGAGGGAACTCGGGCGCAAATCCGGAGATTTGGCCGAGAGAGTGAACTCGGGCGCAAATCCGGAGATTTGGCCGAGAGAGTGAACTCGGGTGAAAATCCGGAGATTTGGCCGAGAGAGTGAACTCGGGCGCAAATCCGGAGATCTGGCCGAGAGAGTGAACTCGGGCGCAAATCCGGAGATCTGGCCGAGAGAGTGAACTCGGGCGCAAATCCGGAGATTTGGCCGAGAGAGGGAACTCGGGCGCAAATCCGGAGATTTGGCCGAGAGAGTGAACTCGGGCGCAAATCCGGAGATTTGGCCGAGAGAGTGAACTCGGGCGCAAATCCGGAGATTTGGCCGAGAGAGTGAACTCGGGCGCAAATCCGGAGATGTGGCCGAGAGAGTGAACTCGGGTGAAAATCCGGAGATCTGGCCGAGAGAGTGAACTCGGGCGCAAATCCGGAGATCTGGCCGAGAGAGTGAACTCGGGCGCAAATCCGGAGATCTGGCCGAGAGAGTGAACTCGGGCGCAAATCCGGAGATTTGGCCGAGAGAGGGAACTCGGGCGCAAATCTGGAGATTTGGCCGAGAGAGTGAACTCGGGCGCAAATCCGGAGATTTGGCCGAGAGAGTGAACTCGGGTGAAAATCCGGAGATTTGGCCGAGAGAGTGAACTCGGGCGCAAATCCGGAGATCTGGCCGAGAGAGGGAACTCGGGCGCAAATCCGGAGATTTGGCCGAGAGAGGGAACTCGGGCGCAAATCCGGAGATTTGGCCGAGAGAGTGAACTCGGGCGCAAATCCGGAGATTTGGCCGAGAGAGTGAACTCGGGTGAAAATCCGGAGATTTGGCCGAGAGAGTGAACTCGGGCGCAAATCCGGAGATCTGGCCGAGAGAGTGAACTTGGGCGCAAATCCGGAGATTTGGCCGAGAGAGTGAACTCGGGCGCAAATCCGAATATGCGCCCTTGTGGCAATATTATATTATATATATATATATATATATATATATATATATATATATATATATATATATATATATCCTAGGGTTCCGGTCGTAATCATGGCGCATTTAATGCGCTGAGTGCCTCTTCGGGGCGGCGACGTTTTCTCTTACCTCGGGAAGCTGAAACGGCGCGCCTGGGCGCTATAAATTGATTGAGGGGTTGCGCAGAGACCTCACTTGCTCATTTTGCTGCCTCTGCCTCGGACCACCCTAGTGCCCATCGCCTTTTCAGCTCGGCCGCCCCCCTTTTAACAGGTCGCGATGACCTCGTCGGGCTCCTCGACTAGTGTCAGGGTCGCTTCTCCCTCGGAGTCGGGGGAGTCGAGTCATAGTGGTCCCGGGGTTAGTTCCTCGGGAGCGTCCTCCGGACCCCCGTCGTCTGTCGACGCGCGAGTTCAGAGAGATCTCGAGGTCATGATATCACATCATGACCTCGACTCGGCGGTGACCGAGGGGTCACTTGCCGCAATTAGGGCCCGGTACAGCATCCCGGCTGAATACGGGTTGTATGTTCCGGAGCCGGGGCAACGTCCTTATAGCTTGGACGTCCCTGGTATGTGCATCTCGGTGGATGCCCTGGAAGCCGGCCTTCGGTTTCCTTTGCACCCTCTGATCGAGGAGTGCCTGAAGCGGTGGAGAATTTCTCCGAGCCAGGTAGCGCCCAACTCGTGGCGTTACCTAGTGGTTTTTTTAGGTGAATGCCGAGGAGCGGGGATTGTCCCGACTCGGGACTTGTTCATGGCGTGCTTCCGCCTGTGTAAGAGTCGGGGCGGTTACTACCTCACCGCCCGAGTCGGTTTTAGGGTGAGCGGGGCTCCTTCCAGCAATAAGGGCTGGAAGTCTCGCTACCTTTACATCAGTGGTCTAGGTTGGGGATTTGGGTTTAGCTGGTCGGCTCATCTGATTGGCAATGCCCCCCCTTATCTGTCCGAGGAGGAGGCC
Organism: Ensete ventricosum; assembly: GCA_029747655.1. Lineage (NCBI taxonomy): Eukaryota > Viridiplantae > Streptophyta > Magnoliopsida > Zingiberales > Musaceae > Ensete > Ensete ventricosum. The sequence continues at coordinate 8,164,714 of JAQQAF010000001.1, read as the reverse complement.
GTCCTGGTCGGTCGACTGAAGGGGATTCTTTCCTCTTCTTGTGCGATCAAGGAAATGATCGAGCTTTGGCTCGTTGAGGCGGGTTTGAGTCCGGCCTCTAAGGGTACTAGCTTTTTATTTTGTTCAAGCCTTGCTAATCTTTTACTGACCTGTAAGTTGTGACGCAGATCGGATGGACCTCGGAGATCTACGTGGGATGCCGAGAGTAGCTGGGGGACGGGTCCCGCCGAGCCGCCCCTCCGCTCATGAGGCCAGTGCCTCCCCAGCTCGGGAGGCTCCAAGGGTGTCGGCGAAGAGACCGGCTCCCCCTTCGACTGGACGTGCTGATGCGATGGGGGAACCCGTCAAGAAGACAAAGGTGCTGTCGAGGAAGCACAAGTCCCCGGTCGGCGAAGGAGGCTCCCGACGCCGCTCCAAGGGGAAAGAGCCCGCCGCGTCGCCCGCGAGACCGGAAGCGCCCGCCGAGTCTGAGGAGGGGGCCGCTTCCCCGGTTCATGAGCGCCCGAGGTCCATGAAGGACCTCTTCAGGACGAAGGTCTGCAAAGGAGACCAGGGCTACTATGCCCTGATGATGTCTGACCTGGGGCACCAAGACCCCGAGAAGGAGCTGCAGGCTCGGTGGGCGGGACTAAGGAACTCGACGAAGGTATGGCACACTTCGTCCGCCGCCGAGGAGTATGAAAGGGGGATTCTCCACCCTCAATTAGCACGGGAGCTGTACACGCTCCCGTCGGAGGTCTTGATGGCCCGAGCTACCAAAGAGCTCGTCCTGGTGAGTCGGCCGACTTACGAATTTCTTTCCCCTTCTCCCTCTCTTTTTTTTTTTTTTTTAACAAAGTCCTTCCATGCAGAGCCAGCACCTTCAAATGGCGTTGGTCGACCGGGTCCATGATGCTGGTCGATTGATCACTTTCATGGACCACCGGGTCAAGCAACAGCAGGAGGAGCTCGACGTCCTGAAGTCGAAGGGCGGGCCCGAGGCAGTTGCTGAGGCGGAGGAGCGGGCGTCGAGGCTGCAGGAGGAGCTCGAGAAGATCAAGGCCGAAAAAGCAGAGGAGCTCCTCAGGCATGAGGCCTCGGAAAAAGAGCTGAGGGGTCATCTGGGTGACGCCCACCACCTGCTGAAGGAGGCCCGGGCCAGGGCCAGGAGGATGGACGACGAGCTGCTCCAATCTGTGAAGGACTTGGAGCACGCCCGAGCTGAGCTGCCCAAAGTCGCCGTCGTGGAATACAAGGAGTCCCTCGGCTTTAAAGAAGGTTTAAAGCGGATGGGACGGGTCACCTACGAGTACGGGTATCGGGTGGCGCGAGCTCGTTTTCGTGCCCGCCACCCCGACGCCGACGTCGAAGAGGATCCGTTCACGATTTACCCCGAGGATGACTCAGTACCGATGGAGCGTCGGCAGGATTTTGACGACTCGGTGCCTCCCGAGTCTTAGTTTTGTCCCTTAGCTTGTATTCCTTTTGGGAACTTGTAACTCGGGTCAGGTAGCCCTCAGGTCGGCCCTGACTCATTTTGTATTATCCACAAGTTAATACAAGTCCCGGCGTTTTTGTATCATTGTTGCATCTTGATTTGGCACGAGTCGTAATGCATGATCACACGTAAAACTTTCGCAAGTTCGTGATGTACCAGGTTCTTGGCAATACCCGACCCTCCATGGTCGCCAGCGTATAAGTCACGTCTCGGATAATGTCTATAACTCGGTAGGGACCCTCCCAGTTCGGGGCCAGTTTGCCGCGGGACCGGTTCGGATCACTGACCTCGGTCTTGCGGAGCACCAAGTCGCCCGGGCCGACGCGCTTCGGGCGTACTCGTCGGTTGTAGACCTTCGCAACAGCTCTCCTGTAGGCCAGTGCTCGGAGATGAGCATCGACCCGCTTTTCCTCCAGTAGGTCGAGGTTTTCACGGAGTTGCTGATCGGACTCCTCCTGATGTTGAGTTTGAATTCGAAGGGTCGGGAAGACCACCTCGGGAGGCAACACGGCCTCAGTCCCGAATGCCAAGCTGTAAGGCGATTCGCCCGTCGGGGTTTTAGGGGTCGTTCTCAACGCCCATAGGACACTCGGAAGTTCATTCACCCAAGAAGTCGTGGCGTTGGAGACCCTCTTTTTCAATCCTTCAAGGATGGCTCGGTTTGTTACTTCGGCCAGACCGTTAGCCTGGGGATGAGCCACCGAGCTGAACTTTAGTTGGATGCGATAGCTCTGGCAGAACGCCTTGAACTTTGCGTTGTTGAATTGCGTGCCGTTGTCTGTGATGATCGCCTTAGGGAGGCCGAATCTGGTTATGATGTTCTTCCACACGAACCCTTCGACTTGCTTCTCGGTGATGGAGGCCAGCGGCTCGGCTTCGAGCCACTTGGTGAAATAATCGACGCCGACTATCAGGAACTTTCTCTGTCCCGAGGCTGGGGGGAAGGGGCCGAGGAGGTCCATTCCCCATTGGGCGAAGGGCCAGGCGCAGTCGGCAGTCGAGAGCGGCACCATCGGTCTATGTTGGAATCGGGCGTGCTTTTGGCATGGCTCGCAATTTTGAACATATGCTTGAGCATCCTTTCGTAGTGTAGGCCAATAGTATCCTTGCCTTAGGACCATGTGTGCCAGGGTGCGAGCGCCGACATGGTCTCCACATATTCCTTCGTGGATCTCGGCTAAGGTGGTCTGTGCCTCGGTCGGGTTCAGACAACGAAGCAGAGGTCGGCTGAAACCTCGTCGGTAGAGGCGGCGATCAATGATGAAGTACCATGACTCCGCCCTTCTGACTCTTCGGGCGACCGCCTTATCCTCAGGGAGGACTCCCGCTTGTTTGAAGCGGAGGATCTCGTTGGTCCAGCCTCCATCTTCTTGGTCGACGGTCATGAGGGTCGGGCCAATGGACGGCCCGACGGTCCTAACCGTTGGTCCGGTTGGTGTGTCGGTCGCGCGGGAGGAGGCCAATTTGGCGAAGGCGTCTGTCTGCGTGTTCTCGTTGCGGGGCACCTTGGTGATGACGAACTTTTGAAATCGCGCCGCTGCCAGTCGTACCTTGGCGAGGTATTTGATCATTGCCGCTTCCCGCGTTTCGAATGTGCCATTAACTTGGCCGGCGACGAGTTGGGAGTCGGTGAATACCTCTATGTCTTCTGCCCCTAGGTCGGCTGCGACCTTGAGGCCGAACAGGAGCGCTTCATACTCGGCTTCGTTGTTTGTGGCTTTGAACCCCAGTCGCAAAGCATGTTCATAAATGAGGCCGGAGGGGTCTTTGAACACCAGGCCGACCCCTCCTCTCTCCGAGTTTGCTGACCCATCGATATGTAAGGTCCATCCGGGGGTCGGACTTTGAGGGACTGGTGGCTGCATGAGCTCCGACAGGAAGTCCGCGAGCACTTGGCCTTTAATTGCCTTTCTTGGCTCATATTCGATATCGAACTCCCCCAACTCTACCGACCACTTCAGCATCCGACCTGCAATATCAAACTTGGAGAGGATCTGTCGCAGGGGTTGGTCGGTTATCACCTTAATGGGGTGTGTCTGGAAATATGGCCTCAGTTTTCTGGAGGCCAGAATAAGCGCCAAGGCTATCCTTTCTATGGGGGGGTATCGAAGCTCAGGCCCTGCCAAGACGTGGCTGGTGTAGTAGACCGGCCTTTCCCCGGTTTTGTCCAGTGTTACCAGGACCGAGCTAACTGCCAGGTCGGTCGCAGCGAGGTATAGGCTGAGCGACTCGCCATCCTTCACCGAGGCCAGCTGCGGCAGGTTCCCGAGGTAACTTTTTAGCTGGCGGAAGGCCTCCTCGCACTCGGGGGTCCATTTGAAGTCTTTTGCCGACTTCAATGCGCGAAGAAAGACTGAACTCTTATCTCCGGCCTGAGAAATGAAGCGGCTGAGGGCCGCTATCCTTCCCGCAAGTCGTTGTACCTCCTTTACAGTCTTGGGTGACTGCATCTCCTGTATGGCTTTTATTTTGTCGGGGTTGGCATCGATTCCTCGCTGATGCACTATGAAGCCGAGAAACTTCCCGGCAGTGATGCCGAAAGTACACTTCGTTGGGTTGAGGCGCATCCTGTATTTCTTCAATGTGCGAAATGTTTCCTCCAGGTCAGAAAGATGGGTCTCGGCATGTCGGCTTTTGACTATCATGTCGTCGACATATATTTCCATGTTCCTGCCGACTTGGTCCTTGAACATTCGGTTGACGAGGCGCTGATAGGTCGCGCCGGCGTTCTTCAATCCGAACGGCATCACCTTGTAGCAATATGTGCCATTGTGCGTGATAAATGCCGTGTTTCTTTTGTCTCTCGGGGCCATTTGGATCTGGTTGTATCCCGAGAAGGCATCCATAAAAGAGAACAGCTGATGCCCGGACGTGGCGTCCACAAGTTGGTCAATGCGAGGGAGCGGGTAGCAGTCCTTCGGGCAAGCCCGATTGAGATCAGTGTAATTAACACACATCCGCCAATTTCCATTCGCCTTTTTAACAAGTACAACATTGGACAGCCAGGTCGGGTACTTTACTTCCTCGACGAGCTGTGCGTCCAACAGGCGGGTGACCTCGTCTTCTACGGCCTTCTGGCGATCCGGGGTGAACTTCCGCAGGCGTTGCTTTACTGGTCGGGCGTCGGGGGAGATGTTTAGGTAGTGTTGGGCAATCTCCGGGTCGACCCCCGGCATGTCGTTCGGGGGTCCATGCGAAGACGTCGTCATTCTTCCTCAGGAAATCTATCAGCTGGATTTGCTGATCCTCCGTTAACTCTGCCCCGACCTTTACTAGCTTGCCCATGCGACTCGGGTCCAGTGGTAGCTCGAGAATTTTCTCCGCGGAGTGGGCATCCCGGGCGTCTTTCACTGGGTCCGGAGTCGTGGCGTTGATCGGTCCGGTTCTTGGCTTTTTGCACAGCGTTGTCGCCACCAGATAGCATTGTCTGGACTCCTTCGGGTCACTCCTGACCTCGCCGACCCCGGCTCGGGTTGGAAACTTCAAGACCCGGTGGTACGTTGAGACGACCGCTCTGAGCCGATTTAGGGTCGGGCGCCCGATGATGGCGTTGTACGCGGACGGGAGCCTGACCACCATGAATGGTACCATCAGGGTCTTTGACCTCGGCTCTCCCCCGATCGTGACAGGGATCGTAGTCGTCCCCAAGGGGGAAATGGAATCCCCAGTGAATCCTGTCAAGGTAGATGTTAGGGGGGTGAGGTCCAGGTCGGTCAGTCCCAACCGTTGGAAGGCATTGAAATATAAGATGTCGGCCGAACTTCCCGTGTCGATCATAACCCGCTTGACGTAGGCGTTTGCCATGCGGATTGAGATTATTAGCGCGTCGTCGTGGGACGCATGCTCTTCGTCCTGCGATCTGAACGCGATGTCGAGCTCTTCGTGATGTAGCGGCCTCTTCCCGACCTCGGATCGCGCATATGCTTTGGGCGCCGTCGAGCTGTTGCCGCCTGAGGCTGGGCCGCCGAAGATGACATCGATTTGTTTTTCGACCGGGCCCTGCGGTCGGGGGGACAGGTCTCGGGGTGGCCGACCGTCCGAAAGAGGTGGCTGCTCGCGGACGTATCGCCGCAGATGTCCGCGCTTAATGAGGTCCTCAATCTGGTACTGGAGGTCGCGGCATTCCTCGGTGTCGTGACCATACTCCCGATGGAACCGGCAGTACCTCCTCTTGTCACGCCGCTCAGGATGCGACTTCATCGGGCTTGGTGCCTTCAAGAGTCCCTTCTCCCGTATTTGGAAGAAGATCTTCGTTCGGGTTGAGTTGAGGGGAATTGGTGGAGGTCTGGCTGGCAGCAGGCCCGACCTATCCTCCCTTTTCTTGGGAGGCGGGGCTGGATTCCCCCGAGACTGCTCGTCCCGAGGGCGTTTCGCCTCGTCCCGCTTGCCGGCTATTAGAGTCTCGGCCGCCACATACTGATGTGCCCGCTGCAACATCTCGGGCAAAGTCGTTGGTGGCCGCTCGATCAGCGACCAGAAGAACCTAGAAGGCTTCAGCCCCGTCAGAAATACCTGGATGGCCAGGGACGGGTGGAGGTCCGGAATGCCCTGTACTTGTGAGGTGAACCTTCTCACGAACTGGGAGAGGGGCTCATCGCTCCCTTGGGCCATCCCGAGGAGCGAGGCTGTGGTGGGCCTCGGGCATGCGCTTGCCAAGAAATTGGACTCGAATTCCCTTGCCAATACGTCGAATGATGGTATGGAAGCGGGTTTTAGCCGAGCATACCAGTTTCTGGCCGATCCTCGGAGGGTGGTCGGGAAAGCTCGACACATCAGTGCCTCTGATGTGTCATACAGGGCCATCTGGGCGCGGAATGTAGCAACATGCTCTACTGGGTCTCCGCTGCCGTCATAGGGTTCGAGGGCTGGTAGCCTGAATGTGGCCGGCAGGGGCTTTGAGTGTATCTCAAGGGTGAATGGGGAGCCCCCCTTTGAGCTTTCCCCAGCTTCGTCTTTCGACTTGAGGACTTCTCTTTGAACCTCGTCGAGTCGTTGATGGACTCGACGGACTTGCTCCCTCAAGGAGTCGGTGGAGTCAGTCGATAGAACGTCGAGATCAGGTTCAGTCGGCGCCGGGTTGTGAGAGCGGCTTTGAGATCGGTTTGGTGTTGACGTCGGCGAAGCCGGGATCCGAGGTGGGGGGGCCTCGGTGACCCGAGGTGGTGGCGCTTCGGCGATGGGTGGGATTCCCCGACTTGGGGCCGTCGGTGACTCCGCCCGCGGAGGCGCTGATTGGTGTGTTGCCGACTGCACCAACTACGGCAGATACGGGATTATAGTCTGTACCATGCCCGCAAGCGCCTGGACTTGGCTGGTGAGGCCGAGGAAGGCCTCGGCGGTGACCATGGGGGGTGCAGGATTGGATGCGGGTGACGGGAACTCGGGGTCAGTCATCATTCTCCAAAAGCGATTGGGAGTCGGCATGGCGGCCGGGGCTTCCTCGGTCGATCGAGGGTGATCGGGTTCCGTCCGGCGCTCTGGCCCCGAGTCAGCGAGTGAGCGTTCTGGCGACATGGGCCCTCCTTCTAGCGCCAAAATGATTGTGCCACTGTTGGAGCTTGCCAGGTGGATGTGTTCCGCCTTTAAATATGTCTGGCAAGCCTTTGCTGGTCCAGGCCCGTGTGCGCTAATACGCCCACTTCGCAATCTCTTCGGCTCAGAGCGTGGCTGGTTCGGATGAGCAGTGACTCAGGGGTCGGCTCGGGAATCCTGATGCTGGAGTGGAGAAGCCCGGGTGTAGAAGGGGTCGTCCTGCTGGGGTCGGCCGCTGGATCCTGCAAGGAGGTCGGGTCGGGTAGGTTCCCGACGTGACCCCTCCGACGTTCAAGTCAGTTTGTTCCGTTCTCCCTTTTTTCCGGATCCCCCTGCCCTGTGTAGGTGCAGGAGCTTTTATAGTGGGTGCTGTGGGTTGTTCGTACCTTATGACCTTACCGCATTCATGACTCACCATGCTGCCGCGCCTCTCGCCATACCTTGCGTACTGGCGGTGAGGTGTGCGCCTGCAGGTGGGGGTTGCCGACCTTACCTGTGCCAGGTCGGCTGTACGACACCTGGTGTCCTTCGATCAATCACGTTGGTTTGGTCACGTCAGCGACCTAGCTGTCCGGGGGCGTGATGACTTGGCAGCCAGGTCGGTATCTGTCATATCAGATAGCACATCTTGGTTTTTTTTTAAGTAGAAGATTGCTTTATTTTTTAGAGAATTAAAAATGTAATTATAAGTGGGCAGGTGCATTGAATCAATAAATACATAGTCACTTTGAAGTCCACTATTGAGGGGTCAATACTTATTTATTTGAAAGTTAAAGTGTCGATCTTGTATTATTGATGTGGTACTCTTTTATCACTAAGATGTTGTCGATCTATCCATATCATACACATCATTATATTTAATTTTGGATAGTTAATTGTGCATTGAAATTTTATTGGATAGTTAAACGTGCATTAAAATAAGATCTTTTACCCTTCTCTATCATAGGGTGAAACTATTTATTTCATCAAATTTCTATACGATAATACCAACGAAAATAATCCACTTTGCTTTGCTTGAAAAGGAGAGAAAAATTTTAAAACCAAAAGAATATCTAGAAATCAATAAGTTGAAAAGCATAATTGAAACTCGATGTAATATTTAATATAGTTCAGTAAATCTCACCTATATCCACGAAGAAAAACTAAATTTTTTCACTATGTGAAATTAATTATAAGACTCTCCTTATAAATCCTGAAGAATTTTTCTCTTAACTCTCTCTATAAACATCAGAGTATATATATCATTTAGAATAATTAAAATACCTTAACTCTCTTCGTCTCACAGAAGTCATAAGACAAAAAGTATAAAATTCTAATTTATAAGGAGTTTAAATCTCAAATATATATCGTAAAAATAATTTATAATCCCTAATAATTTTTATACAAAATATCAAGATATCTTTATTATAATGATTTCCTATTGAAACCCAAACTTTCAATTGAATTATAATTATATTATTTTAAAATAAAATTTATAATATTTTTAATTATATAAAAAAATATAATAATGTTAGTCGTTCTTTTTTTAATAATATATTTCATTATAGAAAAGGTATTCACATTAGAACTCTAGATAGGTTGAATTGGACTTTTAATTGAATTGTTTCAATATTAGTCTAGACCAGTTATTAGTGTATTTAAATAAAATTATAATATTTAGTTATTGAACAAAAATATTGTAACTAGGTAATTTATTAGTCTTTTTTTATTGTTATTCTTTCATAATAAATGGTCATAATGTTACAAATCAAATTAAAATACATAAACTGAATTTTAAAACTAAGTGAGAAAAATATAATTTATTTTTATTTGTTTAAAAATACATAAAAAACTTCATAATTTTCATCCAAATCTAATTAAATAATCATATAAATTATTTATATGATTTCAAAACCTTTAATAAAATTGATAGTTATGGTTGGTAGAAATTTAAGTTAATTTTTTGGGTATAATATTTTCAATATTTTTACCATAACATCTCACCCTTTAAGTTTAATATACAGACTTATATGCAATATCATAATTAATCGAGGTTCATTAATGATATTTTTATTCTAACTAGATATCATAAATATTGATATTTATTAATATTTATGTTCATACTTATTCTAAAGTTTTAAGTCTAATATATATATATATATATATATATATATTATGTATATCCTTTTAACTTATACATTGTAAAGTAGATTTTGGTTATTCAATATCGTGGATAAATTAGATCCAACCCTTTTTTTTTTAGAATATCACCGACCGATAAAACTAGATAAAGTGTTGAAACCATTTGTTTGGGACCTCTAAAACTAGGGTGTTGCTGATAAAATTTCTTTGATATTTAAGTTAGTAAAAGGATTTGAAAGAGTTGAACGATGTCAAATTTTAGAAAGACTAATTTAGATTAGAAATAAGTAATCAAGATGATTGATATGTTTTTTTTTTTTAATGGTAACAAATATGAGACCTTTTATAGTATGATGGAGAGTCGTAGGAGACTATTTTATTTTCAAGAGAATTGAAGGCATAATTATGGATATGAAGCTCCTCCAATTATAAGTGAGAGGTGCATTGAATCCATCTGCTCGAAGTATCGGTCTTATGTTGATGAGTTGGTAGGGTTTTTTGTTGCTAAGATATTGATAATATGTAGCTGAGTTATTAACAATAGTAGTTGATCGATCATTATGATGATTACATGATGAGCTTGGAAATAAGGTTTGATTTTTTGGTGGCCAAAATAATAGTATACATCAATATATCTCAAAGGAGAAGCATAGTAGCCTGATTATTTCATCAAATTTTTTTTTGGCTATAAAGAGTCTGCTATAATACATAGATTGAACTCTTGTAGTAGTTCGAAATAGGTGGTCAATGGCTTTGTAATCACCATAAAAAAGGCTAGATGATCAAAGTTCAAAATTGATGAGGATGGATGAATTCAAATCTCATATTCACCCAAAATTCTCCATTAAATCTTTTGGTGTAGTTGGTCAAAGATTATATGGATGACAGAGTGAAGTGGTTGTCTTTTCTAAGTTAGTTGAATGTTGAGATTGATTTAGGGCTAGCTAAGTCATTTTATGATTGCTCCTCGTAGTGTCGTTGGGAAAGATCGATACATTAACACATTAGTTATCTTGGAGAGAGTCATTTGAGTGGTGAATGTCGCGATGTGTTCCAACATGTTTAAGTTCTTATCATAGGTCTCGCGTGTCTAATGGCAAAATCAGAAAGGAATTGATTCCTCACATTTACAAATGATATTGTTTTGTTTTGAGTTATCTCAATTATCAAATTTATCTTCTTATATCTTAGAATTGCTAATCCATCTAGATTAGGTGCTCTTGAACATATAGGGGTTAAGCCTAACATAATGAACTTCTGAAATCCTTTAGTAATTCTTAGTGAAGCTTCGTGTCAGGAGAGATGGATGGTGCTAATTGGGGGTTGAGCCCTTGATATATCAACTATGCTAATTGTGGTAGGAAGGGGCAATAGGAAGAAAGTGATTATGTAATTATATTGGGAAATCCATGAACGACATCTCATGTGCAGCGAAAAAATAAAGACAAAATCAGATTCCCAAAGTCAAGTACTTGATTATTGTACAATGATTGGTGCACGAGAAAACCACAAAGTTGAAAATCATACATATCATGTAAGATGTGTTACATAAAGAAATTGTATATCCATGAAATTTTCAGATTCAATGAAGAGGATGAAGAAAAACTCACGTGCTCCTCTCTAGCGGTGATTCACACGACAGATGTAGTGACGATGCTCCTCATGAGATCTCTCTCTCTCTCTCAATATGCAACACACAAGAGCTATCGTCTAAGGAGGAGAGGAGGCTAAGGAGAATAGGGGGGTGACCACAAGAAGTTATAGCCTATAAATTATGAGATTCCTCGTATTTATAGAGGTGAATGTATCTTAACTATTAGGTATTGGATCTCTGTCCAATTACCCAAGTTGTTTAGACTAATGATTTATTTATAATAATCTCTTATTGAATCTTATCCATATGGTCAAATAATATAGGTTTTATTGGATATTCAATAAAATATGGGCTTATTGGATATCCAACAAAATAAGGCCCTACAGATATCTTATATCCTCACATCTACTCGTCGTAACATTGACTATATGCGTGTGACCCTCTAGGCTCAATATCGAGCTGGCTATGAGTCACTCTTGTCAAAATTCTTTCCGACTCAAAACTTCTTCTAATATAGTGAATTATTATTTCTATAATATTTTACTCGACTCGTCGACTATAGATATATTAGGCCACTATGTCATAGTCTCCATATGATATAAGATCTAATCCATTAGACCTATCTGTCCAAAATTACCGTATATTTATATTATCTCATCTATATAATATTTTAAAGTGTGTATACTGGGAATGATAATGTCAAGCCTCATATAGAATCCATCCGAGTCTCGCTCTAATTAGATTTTCATGGAGAACTTATTCTCTCTAAATCCGAACAACCATGGCCAAGGGTTTGCCTGAGGAACACAGGAGATATTCCTCTCACGATATTGAGAGTGAACGATCCTCTATTGACACTTAATTATATTTATAAGATAGCTACCATTCTCTATAATCGATTATATTGGATCTGGAGCTTCCAAATCTTTAAGTCCAGCGTCAGAATGTAGTACTCATACAAGACAACCTTGGTGTGTCAAGTCAAAGCACTAGACGCATAACTAGGACTACAAAATCGTTATTTGAAGTCAGGTATCACTAACCATCTAACATTCTATAAGCGGATCAATCAGTGAACTCATTCTCTAATGAGCACTTGTATTGTCCCTCTAGTGTCCTTACACGAGCGACTATGAGACCAACCACGTCAATCATATGAATGAGGTATGTCCGATTATCTCAATGTCTCTCTCGAGTAATCAATGATCGTGATGATTTAAGGTATATATTTAAAGATGAATCAGTTTTATTATCGTGATTACATCACGATCGATTCTCATTGCAAAGATCCAAAGATATTACAATATACATCCATATAATATATAATGTGAGAAAATAACAATAATGATAAGTAAAAAGATTATCGTAACGTGTCACATGTGTCATCATTAACGTGATTGGGTTATAGAGCATATATAATTAGTAAATTCAAGTCAAAACTTAAACTTGTTAAATTATAAATTATAATATTTGATAGGAAAGAATTCTGATTTAGGCATTTAGAAAGTAATTTTGAGTGGATTCCCATTTAAGAATCATGTAATTTGTTCCATCTTAATTGATTTGAGAAGATATGATATAGATTTGTTGAGACATTTTAAGTTGGACCCTCATTCTAGCATTAATTAAGTAAAATAAAATTTTTGATTGTTAAACATAAGGATAACTTTGATCCATCATATCCTTTTTTTTTCAGAATATATATTTTTAAAAATTTTCTTCAGATTGTAATTAGTATAATTCAGTATAGCATTAAAATCACTAGCTTTTAAATATATAGGGGGTATGCCCAATAAAATATATAAATCAATAAAAAGATTTAAATAATTCAATCGATACCAATTTAAAAAGATTAATTTAAATTTAAAATGAGTAATTTAGATGATTGATAAGTGATATTTATTGTTTACGATAACACACGTTGGGTTGTTTTTTTTTAAGTAGAAGATTGCTTTATTTTTTAGAGAATTAAAGATGTAATTATGGCCCTACTACTCATTTAATTATAAGTGGGCAGGTGCATTGAATCAATAAATACATGATCACTTTGAAGTCCATTATCGAGGGGTCAATACCTATTTATTTGAAAGTTCAATTATCGATCTTGTATTATTGATGTGGTACTCTTTTATCGCTAAGATGTTGCCGATCTATCCATATCATACACATCATTATATTTAATTTTGGATAGTTAACCATGCATTGAAATTTTATTAGATAGTTATTATCTAGAATTCCTAGTTAAAAGATTATGTTATCCTTTTCTAACTAAATTTTGTTATTATTTGTAACAATACTAACATTATATTTCATATATTTAACTAAAATGTTATATGATATTGGTATCTTTTAAATTTTTACTATGATCATAGGAATACTAAGAGTATTTACTAATCAAGTATTTTTTTAGGGCAATTTCTCCAGAAGTCTCTCTCGCTCTCTCTCTCTCTTTTTCTTTAAGAGATGGTTATATTGCTTAAAAAATACCTTTTTTTTCATAATTATTGGAATAGCCTTAACATGACACAACATTACTTTTTGGTGGGATGGTCCATAAAGCGAACTGATCTATTAATTTTAGATTGGTTCATAGGATGAACTGGTTCAATTCCTTAGTTATATTATTTTTAAATAGGTTTATAATATTCTCAAAAATATTATAAGCCTATTGAAAATACTATAACTAATATGAAAGACTTATTTATATTCTTAAATTGATAAAGATACACATTTGAAATTATATATATTTTTTATATGTGTCGGTTTCTATCAAGTTTTGAATGTATTTGCTTTAGCTAAGCTGTTTTTGAATAGACTTATGATGTTTTAATGAAGATACCAGAACACTATAAATCATAAACCTATATAAAAAAATATTATAAGCCTATTTAAAAATACTATAAATTTATTTAAGAATATTATAACTAACACAGAACTCTTCCCACTTGGTTGTTCCAAGTTAGTTTTTATTTAGTTTTGAATCAAATTATCTTAATTATAATATTGTTTTAATGTACTTACAATATTTTGATGGAGATATAAAAAGAACTATAAATTTATTAAAAATATTATAATGGATAGTATCTTTTAATAGAATATTTGGGTAGGAAAGATATAAATATTTTAAGAATTATGAAAAAAATGAGAAGTCCCTTGAAAATTTTTAAAACGGGACACCTTCCAAAAATAACCAAAAGAGAGATTTATAAACATCAACGAAAGATATTAGGCAAAGAATTTAATGAACCGAACCGAATTGTCTTTGGGTTTTCAGTCCGGTTCGGTTCAAGTCTTGATAGAAGACCGGTATCGTTTGGTTCGGTTTGGAGATCTCCCCGACTCGGACGATACTGTTGATTGATCACACTATCTTACATCTGCACCGTTGATCCATTGTTAAGATCTATTATAAATAGAGATCAGAATGGCATTCTATCGAAACCTCTCTCTCTTTCCAATAAAGGGTTTGGGATCGGCGATTGCAGATGGCGATGGAGTCGGTGGAGGCGGTGGTGGCGCACATCCAGGGGTTGTCGGGGAGCCAAGAGGAGGTCGCCCACCTCCACTCCCTCCTCAAGCAGTCGGAGGACGCCCTCCGCTCCCAGGCCGCCCGACTGGGCGCTTTCCTCCACCAGCTCGACCCTTCCGTACACAGTCTCGGATACCTCTTCCTTCTGTGAGCACTGCGAGCCCCTTTCACCGTCGGTCGATTTCTTTGCTTGCCATCTGATTTGGTTGTATTCTTATAAGTGTTTTGTGCTCTTAGATGTTTATTTCTTGTAATTGTGCAACTTTAGGGTTGGAATCGAGCCTCGGCTTTGTTGTAATTATGCAGCTCGGCTTGAAACTCGAGCCATTTTGAAATGGATTTCGAAGCTGGATCACGATAATATTTTATCGGCTTGAGCTCGATTTACGTTCGGATTGTGACAGGTTTATTTAACAAGGCCTGCACAGATGGTGTTGGCTTATACATCAGGGATTATGACTTTTGATTTTTGGTGAAGTCAATTTTGGGTTTCAGTTTTTAGAGAGTGTTCTTGTCATCCACTTTGATTCTTAGTATGCACTTTTTGATCTCATTTTTTGAAAGAGTATTATTTTCATCTGCTCGTGCCCTCTAAAATTTTCATACATAAATGAGATTGTTCAAGAATCGGTAAATGAGTTTGTTCATTAGCATATCAATCAATTATATGAGTCTAAATGACTCAAGTTTGTCATGGTCACAATTCTCTCATTGAATAACCGATTTTTAGAATTAGGCTCAGGCTCGGTTGATTAACTTTGGAAATGTGCTTGAGCGAGTCATTTTCAAGGCAATCACTGAGGTGCTCGCTAATGGCTTGACTAATTTGCAACCGTATGCAACTTATGTTGTAGTCAAGAGGAATGCACTAGCATATTTATTATCCACTCTAGTCCTTATATTTCTGTGTGGCCCTTGATATTGCAGTTGTTAGTGGGACTATATAAATCACTGCTATGGGTTTTCGCAGGGGTGGAATGTAACGACCAGGATTTTCCATTCCTTCCCAAATTCAAAATTGCCACAATTAGAATTTTGCCTTCTTCAGATTAATTCATTTCCCTATTTGTGTGACCTAATTAGGAAAGCTAATTGATTCTTGATAATTGTTTTCTTAAGTGTGTGAATTGGGGGGGAGGGGGGGGTAATTAGGAAACTAATTAATTAACTTAAATAATTAATTAATCTGAAATTATTAATTGAATATTTCCTTTTAAAGAGTCCCATCTCCCTCTTATTTGAAGTTGGTGCACCTGCCTCCCATTATCAGTTGTCCATCAATGGGGAGGAACAAGATTATTAAATTGTTTAATCATGAATCATGATTAGCAAAAGACTAATTGATGAATTTCATGAAATCATTATCATTTTTATCTTAAATTGAATAATTTTAAGGTTGATTTAATTGTTAAATTTTTTGTGTCAAATGAAAATGATAGTTGTATTTTACTTGATCAGACATATCTCTGTTTCATGGAATTATGTGTGAATTTTCATGACTTATTTTTTTTTAAATTTGGGATTACGAATTAATAAGACCTCTTAATTCATGAAAAGTATATTTTAAATGTAATTATTTTGATTTTTTTATTAATTGATATTGTATTTCTGAGAGATTTACATAATAAAATGCTTATTCGAATGAGTTGTTCAGATTTTAATTGTTATTCTGTAAAATTCATGAAAAGTATCTTTTAAAAAAAGAAAGAAAGAAAATAGACTAACAAGAGTGGTTATACTTGGGCATGACCCGAAATCCCGAATCAGGTTGATCGGGCAGACCAGGTCAACCCAGCCTGATGGATGAGGCTGGACCTGAATGTTGATCTAGTGGCCAAACAGCCTGTGGGCTAGTGCAGGTGCACTCAGCAAGCCAACCTAGAACAGACCAACATGGCTTGATCCTAGCCAGCCACTTGGTTTGGCGTATCCCAGCTCGGAAAAGCATGGATCGACCCATTTACATAGGCTTGGTGCAACCTAGCCCCAAAGGTCCGCATGTGACCGGACACTGAGGCTGAACTTGTTGTTCTTTGCTGGGTTGCACGTGACCTTGGTCCAGGGCTTTATGGTCCAGTCCAACCCAGGCTACACGCCTATGTGCTGGATCAGAGCTTGATCGAACCTTATTCTAATCCAAGTTTGGACCAGGATAATAGCCAATAGGAATCCAATGCCTGCATCCAATGGTTAGGCCATTCCAAGGCCTTGTATTGGTTGATCTGAGCACTGTACTTGACTGAAATATACCAAATGTGACCAATTCAAGATTGATTTAAGGTGATTTTGAACCTATCTTGTTCGGTTCACACTTAGCCCAAACTGGATCCGTTCAAGTCCAATAGGTTCGCTTAGGGTGATTTCAGGTCCACATCCAGTGAATTTGATGTGGGTTCAATTGGGTTCTGGCTGAAAACCTATTCAGTTCAAGTCAATTGGACCATTTCAGTTAGGGTGGGTTGCATAGGGTTTTACACCTTATAATTTTAAAATTTACTGAATTTAAAAGCTTTATGTTGTATGTGTATGTCACTTGACAGTTGTGTATGAGATATATTGCATGAGACTGATGTATAATTTTGTTATTGCATAAGAACTACTATTTCTTATAATAATTTATAATTTCTTATTCATTGCATGAGTTTTATAAAGAATTGATTTGCTTTCATTTCATATGTAAGTGTTATTATATAATGATTGGAGATATTTCATGAGCGGTAAATATTGTTCTTATGATTTTTCGATATTACTCAGCATGATTGCTGACATGTTTAGTTTTATATATATTTCAGCACAGCCTTCTACCTTACGTTAGATATGAGACTTGGGTGGAGGATCCTTTTCCTTGTCATTAAGTTGCATTAACTTTTGGCTCCTTTTTCGTTGATAATGTTTAAAGATAAGAATATTGAATTTATGAAAGATTTTCCTTTGTAATTATGGAGTGGCGGTTTATTCATGATATATTCGGGGCATGACATGGAGTCATGCTAATGTAAACCTCTGTCAAGTACTATTTCCCTCTATCACTACATGAGGTAGTATCTCCTTCCACTATAAAAGAAGAAAAAAATAACCCTCTTTATCTTGGAAATTTCATGATTATCATTTGTAGTGTATAAGATGTGGAAGGGCCGTGAAGAATGTCAAAGCTGTGAGCAAAAACTAATGTGCTCTAGATGATATAATTTGAAGATGGAAATGAAGCCAAAGGTTTTTATGGTTTTGCTGTTGGTGGTGGGTTGAATTGAAAGATCGATAATCGTTGTGTTGGCTAAGTCTGTGAACTTTTTCTGTTATCATGGTTTAGCTTGAAATTGGCTAATGCAGAATGCAGCACCTTGACTTTTTTTTTTGTTTGAGGGGTTTTATAATTTGTGGTTGTTTTGGGTTCTTTGATTAATGGCAATTGAGCGATGTTGTATGTGCACTATCGTTTTCAGCTTTCATGAGCAAGGTTTTCCATGTTGTATCGGTCCGCGGACCGCTCGCTACCGGACGGTACCACCAAAATCAACCGTCGGCGATCGATTTCGGTTGATTTCGGCCATCGACGGTCGATTAAGGGAGGAATTGACCGTCAGCGGTCGATTGAGGGAGAAATAGGGAAGAAGAAGAAGAGGTAAAAAAGAAAGAAGAAGAAAAGGAGAAGAAGAGTACCTCTCGCCGTCCTCGCCCGCGAGCCGTCCTCGCACGCACGCCGACGTCGCCCGTGGGTCGCCCACGAGCCGTCTCGGCCCGCGGGCGATGATTTTTGTCCCTTGTGGGGGGAAAGATCGAGGCGGCGTCGCCTGTTCTTATCTTTTTTAAATATATTTTAATATTTTAATATAATATAATATAATATAATAATATATTATATTTTAATATCCTGGGTGGTACGCACAGTGCGTACCACCCGGGTACTGACAAAATGTTGGTATACCGGTATGGACCGGTAAGTAAAACCTTGTTCGTGAGTTTGCCTAATGCTATCTCTTTCACTTGATAAAGAATTCTTGACTTATGTTCACTATTTGCTGTGTTGGTTGATAGGGAGGCATATTCATCTGATCCAGTCTGTAGGGAGCAAGATGGTGATTTTCTGTTGTCTATTCTTGAATTTATCAACTCATGCTCAGCAGAGCAGATACGTTTGGCACCTGAAAAATGTATGATGTGAAGGCCCTATGCCCTGAAGCTGGTTGCTTTGTTATTCTTTTTTGTTGCTTTTTTCAGTAGTTTATTTGATATGTATAGGACATTAATTATCTTCTCTATGCAGTTATTTCTGTTTGCAAGAGTTTTAAGGACAAGGTTATGCAGCTTCAAGTTCCTATACAGGGGATAGTTCCCTTGCGGACAGCTATCCGTAAACTTCAGGCCTCTTCAGAGCAGTTGACTACTTTACATTCAGATTATCTTCTTCTCTGTCTGCTAGCAAAGTGTTATAAAGCCGGACTAAGTATTTTGGATGATGATATATTTGAGGTTGATCAGCCAAGGGATCTCTTCCTCTATTGCTATTATGGGTTAGTGCCATATGATAGTTGTGTATACAGGCTGTCTTTGTTTTCCCAGTAAGCTCTATAAATAAACAAAAAACGCTTAAATGCATGTGATAATTAACCATAATTAATTTTATACTGCAATCTGGATCCCTCGCGGATTTTTTAGTTGGATACATGCCAGTTCAAAATTTGAATTTGTGATGCAATGAGATGAGACCTTTAGGTTCACAATCTCAAATAACAGACAGTGACTAGCTTCCTAATCATAATATATTGATGCAAGTTATATGAGGATGGTTGCTTTTGTTTTTAAGTGTTGATATTGGTTTTCTTTCAGCATTCAGATCTTATGATCTTCCTTGTTCAGTTTCAGCATCAAACTTGGAAGAAGGATGACCTTATGCTGTAATTGCGGTTCATCAAGAATCTAAATCTCAGTATGGCTCCTGTTTCAACAATTGTTGGAACTTATACCTCAAGTTATCAGACATTTAGATCTGTACCATCTGGTACCACAGAGGAATGGTGAAAAATTAAATACTGACCAGTGCCGACCTATAAAGTCTGTCACTGATCTTTTGCTGGACCAGTAACTATTTGTGGCACATACCATCAGCATTTGAAATCTTGGCATTCATAATATGCGAGAAACTTCAGTAGCGCTTGAATTAAAAAAAATCTTGTTACTGGTTGCAGCATTGATATTGATAGATAAACGAGACAAACTCATATAGAAGTAGTCTGAGAGGAAAAATAGTGTAATGTTGGAAGAAAAATTAACAAAAACAATAAAGAGAGAAGAATTGAGGCCTTCATCCAAGAAATGGACTTGGTTTGAATTGCTCAGACCCTTCTGTTCAAATCTTAATTGAGTCTTATTGATTTCATTAGTACTATTTTGTTTCTGAGTTAACTGGACCAAGCAGGATCTACATAGGTTGATCTCAGATACATTATTATGTTCCATTGTGGCTATAATGTTTATAGAATCTAAAGAAAAAAAAAAGAGTGTGAAGATAAAGGCTAACTAACTTGACCCATCCTAACCCTAGACTAAATATGGTGGCTGGATGCATCAGGAATTGTGAGGAATTTGCAATAAATTGTGAGGACCGTCTAAAAGATCCTGAACTTTTCAGTATAATTATTATTAGTCTGAAATTGGATCAGAGATATCTATTCGGATCCATTTTTGTATCCAAGTGAAGCTGGATTTTATGGAAACAAATACAGTTTTTCCAATATCTGACATGTTTTCACTCTTAATTTGCATGGAACATGAATTATGAAGTCAGAGTTCATGGAAAAGAATGTTAGGGTTTACAACAGGCAACTTACCAACACGAATGTAATATGTTCTACATTTAAAAATGTTGCTAAATGTTGACTTCTAACCATTCATGAAGTTTCTTGGCTCTCAGACTATTCTACTTAATAGTAATCACTGAAATACTTAATGTCAAAGTTGCTTGGCACTTAGCATTTCCTGTTTGCTTTTTATTACGCTTTTCTATGCTTTGAAATTTCTTTTGATCGCCAAGTATCAATACTGGATGTGCCTTATCATATTTCTGGTTGGAGAGGCATGGACATGTAATTATCAAGTTATTTGACTATCTTAATTGATAATGTTACAGGGGAATGGTAAATATTGGATTGAAGCGTTATCGGAAAGCTTGGGAGTGCCTTCATAATGTGTGTAAATGGTATATATACCTTGATATCAAATTTTATCCAAAAGTTGGCATAATTCGCCTTCTTCTTTCAGGTTATTACTGCACCAATGGCTACTTTAAATGCAATAGCTGTTGAAGCATACAAAAAGTACATTCTGGTTTCAATCATCCTCAATGGGCAGGTTGTGCTCTTTGCTTGGTTCTTTTTTTTGATGGTTTTCTCATAGCAACCTTTGGTAGTGGTGAAGGTCTCAGTGATTGCTGGAGGAATTTATCTATGCAACTAATATCTTAAAAGTTATTTTTTAGTTCTCTAAAATTTTCACCTTGCTTCGTATTAGATGAACTTTTCTTCCATGGGACAACAATTCCTGAAACTATTGCAAATTCACAATTTAAAGTTAGACGTGATAGAACTGGAATTGAGAAGCATTTTTTTCTAAAAATTAAAGGAAATGAAAGGATTTTATAAACTTCTGTATGCATGGTAAGATTAGAGTGGATATTCTTAGGTATTTTGGATATCTGCAAAAATGATTAACATAAGTTCACTAGTGTCTTTTCTTTTTGTTTTTGTGTTAACTTGTAGATGGTCTTAGGTGGTTCTAGCACATAAGACGAGACTTTTTCCTTGAGTGAATTAATTTGATCCATTGGAAAATGTGCTTAAACATAAAATGTATACATGTGTGTTGATGGAATGTGTAAATCTGCTACCTTCTTGGACTCAAGTAAATTTTATATAGCTGTGTAAATTTTGCATCATCTTTTTATGTTTTATTTCAACTTTTGTGCAAAAATATTTTTTGATTGAAACAATCAATGAATGCTTTTGAAGAAATAAAAGTAATGATTTGGTTTCTTTTCAATACATGATTTGATTGAGACTGTTAAATTTACTATGATATAACATTTAATTTTTCATTAGGTTATAGCAGATAATGTAATGAACCAGACACTAGTTATATGTGCAATATGGACAATGCATTTAAACGTTCTGATGGTTCATGTACTTGATTGAGAAGCTAGGTTAAACATAAAAAATGATAATCTGTATAGTAAAAACTTCCATCTACTCTGAGACTGGAACTTTTAACAAGATATATCACACAACCTGTGAGGAAATATATCTTTTGATTTTTGATAAATGACAAGCAACATGGACAGGGCCCTGAAAATTAGCAGGGATATGGGAGTGAAGAGGCTTATTAGAATTTCAAGAATTCTATTGCTATGAACAGCAACGATTTGGATTTAAGTTCCTGTTTATGTTTGGGCTTAAGGATACACAACAACAATTTGTAGTTAGAAACTTGATAAATGTGGCCAGATAATAGTTACCTATGTATGTTAATTTGAAGTGTGAAAGACAGGAAACTGATAACTATTTGGCCAGTTGTTCAGGTTTTAATAATTTATTTGCTATATTACCAGTTTAGGATTGATAACTATTTTTCTTCATCACTGACTCCTGCCAGTATGTTGTGCAAGCATGTTTTTGCCTGCAAATTGTTCTGGCTTCCAGACTTGGAATGTTATTGGATTTTTGGTCCTGGAATATGGTTCAGTATAATGATTTAATTTCTTTTAGATTGTTTTGATTTCTGTTTCCTCAAAAGATCTCTAGCTTATATAATGCTTCATTATCCAGCAATACTATAGTGTTTGACCTATCTGGTTATTGTAGTATAATGTAGTATGTGATATATTCACTATCACAAGAAATAAAAATTGTCGCTGATATGAGAATGTTGAGATAGAGATGTGGAGTTCCAGGAAAAATAAAAAAAGAAATGTTTATGTTGGTGAAGGACTTGTAGTTTCGATGGTGGATAAAATGAGAGGGAGAATGATAAAGACTTGTTCTAGGGTGGTACATAGATGTTGTGGTTAGACGAGGTGAGGCAACTAGTAACTTGCTGGAATGAGAAGTCGAGGAGACCCAAAATTACTTCAATAGAAATCATAAATAAATATTTAAAGCCTCTTGATTTGGTGAAAAATAAATAATTATTTTTCCTTGTATTATAAGCTTACATTTCCTTGTGGTTTTCTTAGCAATATTTGTGCCATATTTGTCAATGTATAACCACCTAAAGTTGGAAAGATTTACTTACTTTTTCACATGAAGTTATGTGACTTGTATTCGCAAATAGTGAGCTGCTTGTTGCAATTCATATCACAATTCGTAAATTGATTGTGCTTTGTTTTGTGCTTGCCACATGTAGGAACTGTTTATATCTTCCTCACATGTAGGGCTATTTATGTATGTACTGCCCACATGTGGCTTTGTAATATAGATATTTTATCCTTATATACTTGTGATTTACTTTTGAATTAGTGTGGAGTTAGGTTATCCATCCTTGATTTGCATTAAATTTGTAGAATATGGAGCTCGTCTTGTGTAAATATCTTCTATTTCTTCCGTATGTTTGTGATATAATCTTGGAGGTACTAGATTGTGGATCCTCGTTACTAGTTTATGGGTTTAATGAATCCTATATGCTTGTATTTTTGCAATACAAATGTTAATAAATCTAACCAACACATTTTTGCAGCTCACATACTACGCATCCAACACTTTATTACTATGGAAGATGGATCTCAATAGTCTTTTGAATTCCCTGATATATGACATGTTTTTTAATGATTTTTTTCTTGCATATGTGCTCATGCAAAGTTACAATTTTAAGATCATCCTATTTTATATCTTTTTGCACCTGTTTTCTTGATTTAGTTTATAATTAAACTTGGTTGTCTAAATATGTGTAGTAAATATTGCAAAGGTTGATCAATCTTAAAATTCTATCTATTTGAATATCTTTTGCTTCTATACCCTGAAAAATTTTCGCTACTAAGAGATTTGCAGGGATGTTCTATACTCTTCATGCTCAAAATGATGAGTGTGTCATAAATCTAAGCATCATTCCAACAGGGAAATAGTTTGAGGATATACAATGTTGAGTTTTTTATATTTCAAAAGAATCTCTTTGAAAAATGACAATCATTTTTGTTGTTGGTTTCTAAATACTTGTAATTATTTCTGTTGCTTATACATCTTGTAATTTCTCTTTTTTTGATAAAAGAAGTCGTCAAAATGTGGATTTTGAATTGTGTTTGAATTACCTTTGTCAGGTTCCATCATTTCCAAAGTATACATCTTCAACTGCTCAAAGGAACTTGAAGAGCCACACTCAGGTTTTTCATAAATCATGAAAGAAAATTTAATTTCTGTTCAAATATACTCTGATAGCTTTATTTTCTTTTTTTGCAACTAATTTCAACTGTAATATCCTAAACTATTTTTTTCTGTATCTTTAATTTGTTTTGGTTTCGGTTTCATAAAGCTAGCTAGCCAGCTCCCATTGGAACTTGTCACCGGCTGAGGTTGCTGATAAAACATTGGAGACAAAATATGTATATTGTGAAGGTGCAATCACAGGATTCAAGTGCTAGAAACCTTGAAAGGTTTCATAGTGATCTTTCCTGAATCCCTTAGGACTTTGACCTATATTCAGTATGAGATACGTGCTTTTATGCAGAATATTAGTGATTGGATGATCAAATGAAAGGTTCAAATACCAGTAGCATTGGAATTTATTGATTGGTATATACTTGTTTACATGCGATTGGGGTAATCCCAGGTGGTATAATTCAAATGAACTGAACTTGTAGAGGGCGGTAAGTGTGACCCGATTAATTTCTATTCCTACCTATCCAAAAACGGGCTTTTGGCTGAAATTTCAGGCGAAGGCCTGGATATGTCACTTTAGTTTTTTTCAAAGTTCCCTGCTTACTATTTTATGCTCTAGAACAATAATTTGTTAATTTATTGTATAGTCTTAAGTTTGATGTTGCTGGCTCCATTGTGTTACTTAAAAGTCCATGTTTGATGATTATATGCACGTTTGGTGCATTAATATGCTGAGCTTATTGCATAATCATACTGAGTGATATTTGTGGATGCTGATACGTGAAATGTGTTTTGTGGAACCATTGGTAGTGCTTTTGTCCGTATAGTTTGAGCAACTTTTATGACTCCTAAAGGATTCTCTGATTTTGTTTTGGCAGCCATACATTGATCTTGCTAATTGCTATGCCACTGGGACGTTTTCTGAATTAGAGGGCTGCATCCAGACAAACCTAGAGAAATTTCAAGCTGTATGTATCGTATTTATTTTATAATGTCTATCACGGAAACTAATAAATTAGCGAGTTCTTCTGCCTTAAGCAACTCTAGTTGGCATATGTAGCTTGGCAATCTAATTATACACTTTGGCTACGATGAAGTTATATGCCAATTTTCATATGCTTGTGTTTTAGACATGCTGATTTGGGACTTGATGGTCTTTTATCTTTGCTACAAGAATCAAAATATACTGATGTGGTTTATTTATACTGGCAGATTAATGTTCTTAAGGTGATCTATGTTGCATTTTGAATTTATGACCTATTTTGCAGGACAGCAATCTGGGACTAGTGAAGCAAGTCCTATCTTCTCTATACAAAGGCAATATTCAACGGCTCACTCAGACATACCTGACCCTCTCACTGCAAGATATAGCAAATGCTGCCCAACTGAAGACCCCAAGGGAAGCTGAAATGCATGTACTTCAGATGGTAAGTTTGGGCATGATTTGATCCCATTTTAAATTGTGAAGATATGTGTGATTTGGTTAGCATAATTTTCTTTTTTACATGATCACAGATTCAGGACGGGGAAATATTTGCCACAATAAACCAAAAGGATGGAATGGTCAGTTTTCATGAGGATCCTGAGCAATATAAAACTTGTGGTATGATAGAGCATATTGATTCTTCAATACAGAGGTATGTGATGAACTTCCACTTTATGTTCACTTGTTTCAGTTACCATAAAGGCATCACTCATTTGTTCATGGCCCTTCCATTTAGCAAGCATGTTCCAAGATTTTCAACTGTGATAAATACAAATATGTCATTGGTCTAGATACAGATCTGTAGGTAGCTTTGCACACATACCATTAATTATTCTTCTGTTCTTTTTTTGCTTTAATTCCCAAGTAGTATGATGTTGTATTTCTCTAT
This sequence comes from Ensete ventricosum, assembly GCA_029747655.1. NCBI lineage: Eukaryota > Viridiplantae > Streptophyta > Magnoliopsida > Zingiberales > Musaceae > Ensete > Ensete ventricosum. Next base: position 8,139,228 of record JAQQAF010000001.1, on the reverse strand, counting down.
TATTTTGATTGCAATTACAATCTTACTTCAAGCTTATATTTGACAAGAGCAAACAACTGTTACCTGTGTTTAGTGTAAATGACTAAAGTTTAGTGTAAATGACTAGTTTAGTGTAAATGGAAGTCAAAGATTATAAAAAGGAATCATCATATCAGTCCACCAGTTTGATGCCTGTGTTGATTTCGTATGCTGATGAATCAAACTGTTCTATCAGACTTGCTAGCACATGTCACATCTACAGTTGCACCTTGTATTTAAAGTTTTAGCGTTTGTATTATTGGCTTAGGACTATATTACTGTTGTGGACTGTGGTATGCTTTAGGGCATACAGTCCATTAGATTGGAATCCATGACTTATAAATCGAGTGTTAAAAGTTCTCACCAGGGAAATTATTGGTCTTTCCAGAACAGGATGGTTGCTGTTAGTTTCCAGTGTAAGCTTTCTTAGTTCATGCTCATGGTTTATAGGCTATAGATGCACATGATAAAATAGACAGTTTGAAAAGGGTTTAAATAAAATAAGCTACAATTTTCCTACTTGTGGACATTTCTGCGACTTTTTTCTCTCATCTGGCCATGGGATGTCACCAAAAATTACTCTTGGTATTGGTAGAGTTTCTGATGTCTATGAAGCAAATAAATACTCTTTCATATGAGGATAACTTTATTATGTTGATTTTGACCTCACAAGTGCATTTGTTTGACATCCAGTATCTCATTCTTAAACCGAATGCAACCATGTTTGGTTTATGTTAGGTCAAGTCATGCAAAGTTTTAGGGTAAGCCATATAATTTTTTTTATGATTTTCTTTTATAATTAAATGGCCATTAGTTCTCTTTGACAAAGTAATTGGTTGGATACATTGCTAGTGTCTTTGTGGAAGAAATTGGCCCTTATTGTGAATTTAAAAAATCCTATAAGGCTTCAATAAAGAAAGTAGTGCTGTGGTTGCATGTTTGTGAGAGAGGGTATGTGAAATTTTTTTCATATTTTATTACATTTGGTTCGATATTGAATAAACAAAGATATAGACTATATGCATAGACTGTGTTCCGCTGTGAAAATAGAACTGTTTGGCTCTGAAAACCTAAAATGCCTTGAATGGAACAAAAGTTCCTTCTGGTGCAGTTTGTTAATTCTGCCATATTTCTATATTATTTCCTTTTCACTTATTTTTCTTTTTTACCTACTTATCTCTTCCTTATCCATATTGCCATTAAATCCTAGTATGAAAATCAATTCGGCAGCAGAACCATTTATAATGAGTTTGAATAAATAGAGCTCTTTCTTGTTTTGGGAGTGACCACATTATGTCTAGTTGGATTGGCTTCCATATCCACTTGTGCTTGCTTTTATTTTGTTTTCTTCTGTTGGGAAGATTTTCCATGTTTATATTATTTTTTTCCCTTTTCCCTTTGTTTTCTTTTTTCTCATCTCTTAATCTCCTCTATAATCCATTTACAACAAGCTGAGTGTAGGTTGCCAAAGTTGGGGCCCTAATGGGGCACTGGCGATGGACCCATGCTGTAGCCCCCCTCCCCCTCCCCCTCTTGTAGTCCTCTGTCTCCTTTTTCTCCTCTTCTGTCAGTCTGCATTTGTATACTTCTTCTTGTTCCTTGTTTTCTTGTTGGGTCAGCCAGCCCCCTCTTGGTCTGACTTCTGATAACCATGTTAGGGAACTTTTTTAGATAAGAATATCAAATGTGTCGTTTATGTTTGTTGTTGTTTCAATTCAAATTGGTTTCGGTAAAAGATATCTGCTGCGGGTTAAAGATCACATAACACGAGTACAAAAATAGGTGATTATTTTATTCTTTGTTGCCTATTAACATGATTTCTCTTTGCAGCATAAGTGGATACATCTTTGATAATCTAAAGAAGACTATCTGTACATCACTAAGAATTTTTCTGCATGCATTATAATACCTTGGTTTGTGATTTTGCTTGGTCGTGTCTCTTGTATGCCATGAAAGGAATATCCAGTGAACATCACTCATGTCTGATTTAAATTTGTTAACTCCAAGTTAAAGTGATTGGCTAATGAACTGATTTTTCTCAAACTAATAGGAAAACATAGTTCTAATGTACAATTATTCTTATTAGGCATTTGATGATTCGTTTCTGCCCCTTGTACGTCATACTGTTAATACAATGCATTGTATGTCATCACTAGCATTGCACAGTTAGTTTCTTTGATTTGAAGGTGCAGGTTTTACTTTGGTGGAGTGTCTTTGATTTGAAGGTGCAAAAGAGGAACATATGATGTTAACTTTGGATTCTCTTGGACTCCTCATATGATGTTAACTTGGATTCTCTTAGATTCCTCATTTATTGTCTTGATGAAATTTCGCAAGCTGTAATGAAAAGACTATGTTGATATGTTTCATCATCGGCACCAACCTTTTATGCATTACACGCACTTGTTATAGAGAGTGCTTTATTGGACGCAGGTTGATGGCATTGTCAAAGAAGCTGGGTTCTTTAGATGAACATATGTCATGTGATCCTGCATATTTGACAAGGGTAAGTTTCACAATTCTGCTTCCTTTAACTTGTTGGTTGCTGACTGGATCTTTTATGGTTTGCAGATAGGGAAAGAAAGACCGAGATTCGACTTTGATGAGTTTGATTCTGTTCCTCATAAATTTCTGTGAGGTTGAGTTGCAGCATATAGTTTTCAGGAATCTCGCTATTGGAAGGAATGGAGGTATCCTACTGTGTCGGCAAGCACTCAACCGTTGGGGTGATGGTATTGGACCATTTTGTTCTAGTTAAATGGGGAAACATCAAACATGTTCTTGTATCGCTTGCTGATTACCCCCTGGTGCCTTATATTGGCCTGTATCTAACATTGGATGGTCTGTCTGGTGAATCCCTTTTGCTGGCTGCAAAGATGGCCTTTTTTGTTTCCATGTGTTTATACTGAAAATGAAAGCAAAACCAAAATGTATTTGTCGTCCAACATCACCAGAAAGAAGCGAGTTTCTGCTTTTTAATCCTTAGAATTTTTTTTATATTTTGAATTTTCTATGTGGGACACCACTTGTTCTGGACAATCATACTTTTTGTGCTGAGATTGGTTTATTTGGAACTACACAGCTTTGCTGGTTGATTACTTAGTAGTTCTTATGCGGTCAACACCTCAGTTGATGCATCCATCATGTAAATCTAATGCTTGTTTGTGTATAAAAGGCCAAAAACAAAAATTATATTATGTTGAATCCACCTATGCCTTTTTTTGAAGAATACTTGGCCATGACAGGAGATTTTGTCACCTCAGCTGTGATGGATTGAAACTATCAAAACAAGGAAAACATGTTGAATATGCCACCTGAAACTGAAGTCTAAATCTCTCCACGGGAAGGCTGCTTATTTGGCAAAAAAAAAAAAGGACATTTACTGGTATCTTACCCATCAGATGTAATTATTTTATGATCTTGGTCGATAATTTTTCTCAAAGGACAGTTTAATTTTGACGAAGATGAATGCGTTTGAAAAAGTCGTAGGGGGGAAGAACTCGATCGACCATCAGTGGAGATAGTTATAATAAAATTTATCTACCGAAGATTCATGGATTTGAAATCTTATTTAATAAATTGTTACTTCAAAAAGTATTGATTCCATAATGGTGTACCGAATAACATATTAGATTAACCTACCAACTCGTAATTTGATTCACTTTCAAAAGTTTGCTAAAAGTACTTTTCAGTGGTGCTAATTTTATTCTTTTTCATTTAAGCCTTCAATATATATCTTTGGTAATACAAAAGCAACTCAAAACATCTGTTTCCTGCAAATGTTATGCACCAACGTCGACCCATCTCTAAAGATCCACCAAGTGTGTCACTCCAACAGACGACTTCAGCTCAAAAGCATCAACCCATGCCCTTCAATCTGAAGCTCTTTTTGCCCTTTCGGAAGCCAAAGCTTTATGACCATGGTGGCATCGTCTACCGTCTCGGAGCAAGAGGCGAAGAAGCAGTGGGAAGGGCGCAAGAGAACTCAACAAGTGTCATATCCTTTTCCAAACCCTATTATTATTTCGCCTTCTCCTTCCTGTACACATCACATTTATTATTATTATTATTATTATTATTAACCAGACGTGACTGCGTTGTGTACCGCAACGAGAGAGAGAGAGAGAGAGAGAGAAATAAGGATGGCATGCGGGGTTACAGAAGCCGCGGGGGGCCTCCATCTTCACAGTGCATTATTGCATGCTTGCAACACAAACGAACAAGCCATACACAGCAACACACGCATGCACACTTGCTGCTCCTTTTAGCTTCCTTGTCCTAATATAACGAACACTTGGCTGTGCTACTCTTGCTTCCATATCTTCTCCGGCTCCCCAACCACACCTGGCCATGGCTTCTCCTCCTCGGGCAGCTTGTGTGCCTTCTCCCTGCAATGGAGCAACTCGTTGTGTCGTGCGCCCGAGCTGCACGGTCCTTGACTCGCGCCATTCCTCGGTGGTGTCGGGGCTTATGGAGCCCTAAGAATCGATCGTATAGGTGATCTTGTGGGGAATCAAGCTCAGTGGTCCGACATATAGAATCCCTATATTTTGTAGCTGTCGTTGTTATCTTCTTCACTCTACCTTCTGCATGTTGTTTAGGTGCTCAGAATCATGGATGCTGATGCACTTGAATCACTTTGAAAGGTGCTCTTGTGGGGAATCAAGCTCAGTGGTCCGGTAGAATCCATATATTTTGTAGCTATCATCGTTATCTTCTTAGTTTTACCTTCTCAGAATCAGCGAGGGACGGGTGATGCACTTAAATCACTCTTGAGAGTTGTTTCTTGGGGAATCAAGCTTCAGTGGTCCGAGAGTATCCATTTATTTTGTAGCTGCCATTGTTATCTTCTTCAATATGTTCCTTGACGTTCCAAATCAGTGAGGGTGATGCATCTGCATCATTCTGAGAGTTGTTTTATGGGGAATCAAGCTTCGCTGGTCCGACAGAATCCATATATTCTGTATTTGTCATATGTTTTCTTCTTCGCTCAATCTCTTGCGTGTTGTTTAGATGCTCGGAATCATATGCGCTTGAACCAATGTGAGAGTTATTTTTGTTGGGAATCAGCCTTCGGTGGTCCGACAGAATCCATTTATGTTGTAGCTGCCATTGTTATTTTCTTCACTCTACCTTTTCCATGTGTTTTAGCTGTTCAGAATCACCGCGAGTCACTCATTCAATATGTTCTTTAGATGTTCAGAATCGGTGAGAGTAATGCACTTGAAATCATTCTCAGAGTTATTTTTTGTTTTGTGGGGGGGAATCAAGCTGCTGTGGTTTGAGAGAATCCATTTATTCTGAAGCTGCTTTATTATCTTCTTCAACATGTTCTTCGAGTGTTCAGCATCAGTGAGGATGAGTTGTTTTCGTGGGGAAGTATATACATTTAGTAGTTATCACTGCTATCTTCTTCACTCTATATATCTTGTACATGTTGCGTAGATCTTTAGAATCAGTTGGGATCTATATATATATATAGCAGCAAAGATTTGTTCAAGCGATGACTTCTATCTGTGAATGCGAAGCTTGTGCTTCACTCGAGATTCCTGGAGCAAGCTGAGGTGGTACAACTACATGCATGCGCAAGGACTTCGACTCCATGATGATGAATGTGCTGCCCTAATGCTGCATCATCCTTCATCTTCTCTTGTCCTCCACCAATACTTTGCCACTTCCATCAGCTTCGCCATGCCAACTCAGTCCCTATCGAAAGCCATGGAAACCAGCAAGGATTTAGATCGATTCTCTCTCTCTCTCTCTCTCTGGAACATGCTCTTCCATTCAAACATCTGACTTCTGCAAGATTTTGTCTCATCCTTGCAGCTTCAATTCTAGCAGGAAAAGAACAAGAGATGCAACAATTCTCCATAGAAGTCTGAGAATCTTTTCTGAGTCCCACTGGACCTAACTCTCTATCTCTCTCTTTCTTTCTAAAAACATGATCTTCCATTCAAACATATCTGATTTCTGCAAGGATGGTCATAGTGCACCTCATTCTTGCAGAATCATGTCTACCAAGAGGAGAATTATCCTTGATTTCCGCAGAGAGACAACAATTCTCCTTAATAGTATGAGAGTGACTGATAAGCTTGAGAAGATTGATGGATGGGAGAGGAGTCATGTCATCAACTAAACAACGTATGGCAACTGCTGTGGTCTTCCTATGTGGTGTCAGACACCACTGAGGGAGCAAGAAGGGCCGCTGCCACCTTTAGATGCTGCAGTACTGCAGAAAGGTGAAGCCACTTTTAACATGCGCAGTGGCGCCAGGCGAGCTCGCTTTCCCAGAGTGTTTGGTTGGTGAGGGGGCGACATCTGATCCCTCTCTGCTTCAATCACTATTTCTCCTCAGCCAGCATCGCATGGTGCTGAGGGTGGAACAGTGATCGGGTTTGTTTGGTTCCGCTCATCCAACAACATGATTTGGATGCACCGCAGTGCTATGATGATAGGGAACGACCTTTTTCTTCCCTCTCTCTCTCTCTCTCTCTCTCTCTCTCTCTCAGTTCTCATAATGTTTTAAAAATCAATCGAATTTATATGTACTGTTCAGTATTTATTGGTCTTAGCAATTCTGATTACACGATTTCGACGAAGGCATGCTATTCATAGATCCTCTATCTTTTTTATCTCTCTTTTAGTGTTTGTTTTTGTTGAACCATATATCATGTTTTAGTACATCAATATATAGATAAGCTTATCATTCGTAGGTTTATAACTTATATCTTTGCATCTCAAGTGGTTTGTAATTAATTTATAGGACCTCAGCAAGAGAACTCATTAAGAAGAAAGGTATAAGAAAAAAGATAATATATCAGCATCATTTGAGAAATTTTATTGAAGGAGTACCTCATGTGCTGCAGCATGCAATTGTCAAAACTCATCACAGTCACCACCATTTCTTTAACATTATATGAAAGAAAAAATATATATTTTAATGATAAGTTTTGATTAAAAAATAAAAACCTTCACTATTTTATTCCCCCTAATATGATATTACAATTTGCCAGTTCTCCAATTTTTTTTTTCTCTTCTTGTACACTGCAAAACCAATCCAAATAACCTTCTTCTTCTGGCTCTGTTGGAGGCTATGGAAAAGGGAGAGTAAGTTGGAGGCTATAAAGTATAAAAGGGAGAGTATGTACATATACATACATATATAATACTTGAACATATCTTTTTTTTCTTCTTCTTATGGAACACTTCGTATGTGAATCTATCCAGTATTGTGTTGCAGTCTTTTTAGTAATACTAGAAATACACTGTAACATAATATAAAAAAATATTATAACATAATATTTCTATAAAAATAATAAAATATTATATGTTTTGAGCAATACTAGGAAAATATTAGTTTACAACAATACTAAAAAAATATTCTAACATAATATTTTAGTACTACGTTATAATAATTTTCTGGTATTACTGAAAACACTATAACGCAACGTAAAAAATACTATAACTGGATCGATAACTAGACTAGTACACCCTATGTATTGATCCATAGGAAAAGGGAGAAAAAGAAAGGAAAAAAAAGAGGATAGGTGGCTAAGTATATTTTAGATATTAGGAAAAAAGAGGGGTGTTGTTTGCTAATTCTGAAAATGGGAGGCACTTCTCAAGAAAAATCAATTTTTTTTTAAAAAAATATTCCTTGGTCAGATCTATAACATTGACTCTTAAGTGTGTTTAGTAAGGTTGGTCAACTCAGATCAATTTTCTGGATAAGTCTCTGTGTCCATCTCCCAACATTTAAAAATATTTCTACCTTTTTGTTCTCAAGCTTGCTTGATATATTTGTACTCATTATTAAATGGCATCTACTGAACTCTTTTTCCTCCATTCATCTCTTAATCAATCTTCTCATGATCTACTTATGATATAGAAAACTGCTCTCAAAAGTTAAACTCTCTTCTTCATACATGATCTGTGCATGAGATTTGGGTCTGTCGAATCCTTCAAGATTTGTTCATAGTCGCTATGACCACCCTACGTGACTTACCAAAACATTAATTAGTGTTGTTATTTTCTAAAACAAGCAAGAGTAAAAGCACTTTGGGGACATGCAACTTTGACCCTAAGTTGCGAGGAGAGAACTTGTAATGATATAATTCATGAGATAATGAGTGTTGTAGTTATTTTAGATCCCATATTTAAGATGAAATTGATCGAGCACTATTTTTTCAAAGATCTATTTATCGTGTTGATCCATCCATTGAAATTAGTATAACACAAAGGATTTGTTATGATTTGGTGGTGAGTGAATATTAGTAAAAAAAAAATTAAGTAAGAGAAAGATATTCTCATTTTCATACATCAATTAGTTTTTAAAAAAATTATATGTCATTTCTATGGAAGAAGATATTGATCTTTTGTTAAATTTTAATAGCTCCATTTCTAGTGATAATGCCAAATCAGAGTTATGATTTGATATTGTTGTATGGTACCCTATGTTCCATTTGAGTCTACCTTAAGCATTGGTGGTAGGTTTTTAAGTCAACATTATTGTAAACTTCTTACAAGTACATTATGAGCTTTAATGTGTTCTCAAAATTAGTTATATAATAAAATGCACGGTATGAACTTTAATTTGAGTGAGAATATTTTAATTTTTATTTACTTAGTATTAATTCTCAATTAATCTTCTTACTTATACAATAAATTAATACCTAATAGTAAGTATATTCAAAATATTCCACATCCTTTGAAGAGGATAAAGACGATTATGAGATAATTGATGTAATAATATTATTTATTTTTAAGTTTTTGATCGTTCGACACTTTATATGTTTTTGTTATTTATGTCGAATCCAGCATGAGAATTAGACTAGTGGGATTAATTTATAAATTTATTTGAATATTTTCTTTTAATGGCAAACACTAATGATATGTTTTCTTATTTTGAATATATTTGGTTATGGTTATATTTGGATATATTTGATTATAATTAAATATTATTATTTATAAGTTTTGATATTAACTTTTAAATAAAAATTTAATGTAGTAATAAAGGAGAATCTATGGATTTCCTATCTTTAATGGGATTCTCTATTTATATCTCCCTATCCACACGCGTGTTTGATGAACCCAAAGGTGCATTAAATCTTTTATGATTCGTGCCCATCACGACCGTCAAAATTCGTGCACAACAGACATCCCTATCCGCACGTGTTTTTGATCCGAAAGGTACATGAGATTGGTGTCCGTCGAAATCCTTTATGATTCGTGCCCATCAAGACCCTTCAATGTTCGTGCAATAACGAGAAAGGGGCATCACTGCAGAGCTTCGTGATTCGTGCGCACAAAAATTAAAAAAAAAAAAGGGAACCATCAGGATTCGTGCGGCGAAATAGGAGCCCTCGTCGTCTCCGCCACGCCGAGGACGGCTTCCGTTACTGTGTCCGTCTAATTATATCCCTTCCGATAAATGACGGTATTGGGAATTGGAGGCGTCTCGTCGGCTCACGGTGGCTGGCGCCTTCTCCCTCCGCGATCCGAGCCCTAATCCCGACCCTAAGTCGCCGATCGCACGAAGAATGTCCAAGGCCTGGGGCGCTGTCGGCGCCTGGGCGCTCGACGCCGAGCGCGCGGAGGCCGAGGAGCGCGAGCGGCCGGCGGGGGAGACGCCTCCGGCCAGTCCCCTCCTCGCCAGCGAGACCGCGGAGGGCTTCCCGACCCTCAAGGAGGCGGCCTCCTCCTCGAAGCAGAAGAAGAAAAAGAAGAAGCCCGTCCCCCTCGCCCAGTTCGTTGCCGGTGGTGGCCCTCGTGATCCCTCCTTCGAGTCTAAGCGCCTCACCCCCGATGAGATGCTCGGCCTTCCCACCGGCCCGAGGGAACGGTCCCAGGATGAGCTCGGGTATGGCCGCCTTGGCGGTGGGTTCCGATCGTATGGTGACGGCGGTGGCCCCCGCAGAAGTCTCCCCGGACGCAGGGTCGACGAGGGTGATGGCTCGTGGGGCGGCGCCGGTGGTGGAAGGAGGAGCTACGGCGGGTTTGATGAGGAGCCGCGGAAGGGCCCGCCGGATAGGTATTCAGATTTCGACCAGCCATCGAGAGCCGACGAAGTGGATAATTGGGGTGCTGGAAAGAAGCCGTTTGCTCCTCCGCTAGCTGATGCTGGGCGGCGCGATTCATATAGCTTCAGTGGCGGTGGCAGCTCGTCTAGGGCTGATGAGGTGGATAGTTGGTCGACTGCGAAGAAACCTCTTCCATCCGACAACCCAAGTTTTGGATCGGGGTTTGGGGATTCTCGTGCTTCATCTGACTCCTACGGATGGGGAAGAAGTAGAGAAGGATCAATTCCACTTGATCAAGGGAGGCCAAAGATAGTTTTGGATCCACCAAAGAGGAATGTTGGCACACCGAGTGAGCCTGTAAGGAGTCGGCCTAGCCCATTTGGTGCTGCACGGCCGAGAGAGGAGGTTTTGGCTCAGAAAGGGTTGGATTGGAGGCAGATGGACTCTGAAAATGAGATGAAGAAAACCAGCAGGCCCACTAGTTCACATTCTAGCAGACCTTCAAGTGCACATTCAAGCAGACCGGTCAGTCCAGGACTGCAATCCGCAGCTGTGGCAGCAGAAGTAGCAGTTAAACCTCGACCAAAGGTAAACCCTTTTGGTGATGCAAAGCCCCGAGAAGTTCTGTTGCAGGAAAAGGGAATAGATTGGAAGAAAATTGACTTGGAGGTGGAATATCGCAATGTGGAAAGGTTTAATTATCTTTATCCTCAATTTTAAATAGTTTCCGGAGTATCTATAATTCATTACCATCATACTTTGGTGTTCGGAACTTAAAATCTTTGTTTTCATGTTCATATGCTTCTTTTGGTTGCATCGATGAAATGCAAAGTTCCATATGGTTCTGCAGTTGGCACATATAGGCATGCTGACATGGATTATCCATGTGAAATTGTATTGCTCGTAGGCCTTAAACTGCAATGCCATCCTTGATTTTCACAGGTGTACCTGTTAGTTTGACTTAGGTTTCTTATGTTTTTTCTATTAGTGTGACTACGTAGAAACTAATGACTATACTAGACCATTTTGAAGAAAATATATGTAAAGTTGTAACTTGTAACTATTAAAATTCAGACATTAACCATTGTAAAATGTTTAGAATCAGAATAATGTTAACTTAATAGTAACATATTAAGATGTGCCCGTGGTTGTATGACATAGGACAACTTAAAGGGTGATAAGTCTTCAGAGAATTGGGAAGAGAATCAGTGTAAAAGGTAAAAAATAGAGAGGCAAGATTCGGTACAACAAGCTCAATTCGTTGAAATCATAATTTAAAATAATCAAAGTACAAATAGTGCATTCAAATATATGCCAATCTTGAAGAGAGAGATAGGCATTGACCTTATCCTTATTGACTAGCTTCAGTTGATTGTGAAGTTGATCCACTGGTTTCTAATGTTGGGTAGCTTCAATAATGTCATGCTTTCAGTAATTTGGAATTTGATGGATCATGCATGGTTAATGAAAAGTATAGGACAGCAGGAAATTTTAAATTTTTAGGGATCATGTAAACATGAAACTTAAGTGGTAGGATAATTGAGGGAAGAGGAAGAAAAGAAATAGATTACTATGTATTCACTCCAAGTCCTTCCAACTCCTTGTGAGCAGGGCATCACACCACTCAGACGCATTGTAGGAGAAGAAACTTATTCATTCATTTATTGATTGATGTGCTACTTGCTATCACTTTATTTATAGACTCATACAAGAAAATAGAGGAAAACTACAAATGTAGGAGATGATACAATTAATAAAATTTTCCTTTTCTGGTAAAATAAAATTTTTACAAATGTTTTTGAAATATAACATTTCTTTTTCTTGATACATTTGATTCAGACTTTCTTTGTAGGATAGTGAAACTTGTTTGTAGAATTAGAACTTCAATCAAGCTTTGTAATGTTCAATAAAATCAATTTTAATTTTCTTCTACTTAATCTCATTGGTTTTATTTTTTATTTTTCTCCTTGAGCAATTTAAGAAGCTAAACTTATAATTTACACAAACTCCCTCTCTAAAGTACTAGAGCTATTTCATAATAAAAAACTAGATTAAATTGTAAGCATGATCAGCTGAAATTGAATACTAGTTGATCAATCATTCAAAAGGATTTGGGTTGTGAAGATTTGGAAGTTGTTTTGATTTCCATCATTATCCTTATTGGCTCTGAACTTTTTTTTTGCCTTTGAAACGAAAAAAAAAGCTTTAAAAATATTACTACTTTCAAGTTCTTTATTTTGTTTTTGATATAGGTCAGGCGTCTCTATGTCGAGGTCAGGCCTCCTACCATGGTCGAATTAAATACTTAATCCCATATAATATTTTGAGGGTGAAATTTTTATAATGTATTGTGATGTTGAGTACTATTGTCTAAGAGTTACAGTGTTCAGAACAGTGTTATGTAATATCAAACTGAACTAAATCACTGTACAAAAGAGGAATCAAATTGAAGAAAAAATACCAGTTTCGTTTTGTTGATTGATTCTGTGCACCTCTATGGTGTTTATTCTTTGTTGTTTCTTCTTAATTATTGTGAAAAGGATGTAACAATGTGGAAGTTTGCGCTGTTTGGTTTCACACTGATCTTTTGGTATGACAATTTTTCTTGTTCATTGACTTTGACATAGGCATTTTTTTAACTGATTCTGATGTATGTTTTTTTCTGATATGGTTTATATTAAGGTTCTATTCACATGGAAATCGTTGATTATGAAGCATAGTTCTGATTGCTGAATTTTCTTGAGATATACTGTCATGAAATTTGTGACTTTTGCTCTCGCTTATGGAGGAATTTTTTTGACATGGAGTTTATATTTGTGAATTGCATTGCAGATCTGTGTCCAATGAAGAAAAGATGCTAAAAGAAAAGATTAATTATCTTAAGTCATTGGCTAGAGAAACTGAGGGTGATCTAAATGGCAAGTTCAAAAAATTATCTGCTGAAGAACTCTCTAAGCTTCATGAGGAGATAGCAAGGAAGGAAAAGGACCTGGAGCTTCTGGTGCATCAGTTTGATGAGAAGGTACAGGTTGGTCAAAGAACCACAGCTAACATCAGACCAGGATCTGGGTCTGGCAGGAGCGATACGTCATCTACGAGGCCACCATCTCAGTCTGGCATGTCTGAGGGGTCTAGGAGCATTGATTTTGTTGACAGACCACAATCTGGTGGTGGGACTGGAGATGCATGGGGAAAGCACGTGGATGACAGGCGAGGATTTCAGGGGAGAAGGGATAAGAGCTTTTTCGAAAGCAGAAATGCAGACAGGTATATCATAAATTCCATATGTTGACTTTTGTTTCTGCTATTTTCCTTTAGTTTCTTTCTTTGTCTTCATGAGCAGTTAATAGTTAATGACAATAGTAAGCTGCTGCTTCAATTACTGCCCAGTTGATTTCAATCCAAGAATAAAAATTTTAGAATATATATTTTTATATTTAACTTGGAACTTTCTTCTTTTTTATGTTGTTTTACAGTTTTTCTTTGTCGTTAATTTTAAAACCAATTAATTTACTGCAATTAGTTTTCTTATAATTAATTTTACAACAATGCATGGTATGATTATAAGGGTGAGCATTATTTGGTAAGAATGGAAGGAATGATTGAACCAACTCAATTTGGTTTGATTTGTTCAAAGGATCGGTAAAATCAAATCGGTTTAATGATGTCCAAAATGAAGCTTAATGACTTTGCTGGTCACAATAGACTTTCATAATTTATTTATTAATCAATTTTTGTACTTCATTGCTACTAGGAGCTCTTAAACCTTTTTCCAATATTACTTGTGCTTGTTTCCTATCCCACAATAGAGGGAAAGTATTTCTTTTCTATTGAGTCCCAAGTGGTTCAGTTTCAGCCTAGCTACAAAATTCTTATATGCAGGAAACTAAAATTGTTACTGCTAGAATGAAATTTTGTGGCAAGTTAATTTAATTTTGGTGCATTTGGTTTTTTAAAATATTGGTTCGGTTCGATACAAAATATGAGTATCAAACTGGTGGTCACTACTGAGTCATCGGAACAAATCTCATATTTACCTCATTTGTGTTTGATATATATAATGCATTAAACATCTTTCTTTTAAATCTATCATTTCTTGTGCTTGGTTGGATTGGAACGTTCTTATTTCTGGGAACCAACAGTCACATTCAACATATTTATTCTTCTGCTTTTGCAAGTTTCTGAAATGCACCTCATTTCCCCCCACTCTTTTTCTTTTTCCAGGTCAAGTTCTAGGGAGCGGTGGTGAATGATTTTGGTGAGAATTCAATGTGTTTCTTGATATAAAAAAAAGGATAACATATGGCTTGTTCTCTGGTCCTAATTTTCTTGTTCAATTTTGTTTTGCACACTGCTAGTTGGCAATAAAACATGAAACCGGTGATGAGAACTTTGTCATCACATTGTTTATTGCCGTCTTGATGTGGTACCGGGTCTAATTATTTCCCATGTTGAGGTGAGTAGTATCCTACTTCTACCGACTCCTATTCATCAGATCAAGCTGTGTTTTTGTTCTACTTCTAATGCTTTCTTCTACCTGTGGATTTTGTATGGTATCATAATTGTTATATTTTATTATCAGTTGGATGATCTAGTTTAGGGGTTTGAGATAGTAGCAGGTCGGATTTTTTATTGTCTCGTAAAATATCGATCTTATTATCCGTCGGATGGTGTCATTTAGGGTTTTGAGATAGTCGCAGGTCGGTTTTTTTATTATCTCGTAAAATATCCATCTGCATAAATTGGGTTTTGGTACACCTTTTAATTAAGTTTGAAATAAATTTAAGCAGGAAAGTAGATATTTAAGTTGGAATGACTTGTTTGGTGGAATAGAAAAAGGAAAAAAAAAAAAAAAAGATAAACATAAGTTAGACCTAAATAAATCATGTTCTTTTTCCTGTCAGTCGTATTGTTGGTCACACCATTAGATATGCAAATGCATTTATTTATGGCAAAAAGAATATGAATCCCTTTTTGGTTGAGATAATTCACATTTGTTTGATGAACATTCTTTAAACCTGCGAAATCTTCTTCTTTACAGAAGTAAAAAGAAATCAATCTAATATCTTATCCTTAAACATAGGCTTATTCTTGTTAGCTTGTGAACGAATAGACAACCGATGCCTAAATGATCAACAACTATGATGGGTTATCGATCTAATCAAAACATGCTATCGTAACCCCACTCATATTAACCTCCAAACTAAGCCCGTTTGATCAAAATGCAATAAAGAATTTGTTGACATTTTGGGGTGCAAATCTCAGGATCGGATGAACATATTTATATTTATTTTTCATTATCTTATTTAATGACTTGATTGTACTGATATGATAGGCTAACGATGTTAATTTTATCGATGGAAGATACATGACAACACATATAGAAATGACATAAAAATGATGAACAAAAAAATAATTTTAATATTTTAATTATATTTTATATCTTAACTAAAACTTCTCGATTGTTATGGTGGTGGCGGATGACAACGCGGGTGGCTATTGTGGTAGTGGTTGGCAAGAGTGATGCGATGGTCAGCTCCGTCGATATCGATCCGAACATTGACGATCGAGAAGGGGGCAATGATCACGATCGCGATGGTGATTTGATGATGATGGTGGTGGATCTCAGGGATGTCCTTGGAGATGGGCGGAGTGGAGTCCTAGAGTTGTAGCTTGAGGGACTTCTACAGTTTTTTGCAGGAGGAAGAGGAGGCAGAGCGATGATAAGAGGTGAGGTAGTTGTTTTGCATCATACTCCATTGACATCGATGTCGCTCTACATCTACATTGATGGGAGGCGAGGCAAAGGCCTTACGCCTCGCTGACATAGAGTGACACTAGAGGAGGAAGTAGAGAGAGAATGATGACGAGAAATAAAACAAAGGGAGAGGAGGAAGAGGATGAGAACGATGGTTGTTCTCATCGTCGTATATCTACACCAGCGTCGACGGGAAGTGAGGCAAAGGCTTCAAGTCCCACCATTGCAAATGCCTCACCTTCCCGCCAACACAAATGCAAAGCGATGCCAGAGGGGTAGAGGGCGAGGATCATAGCCGCTCTCACTGACACAGATGAAGAGCGATGTAACACCGACATATATGCATAGTGACATCTATACAGATGTAGAGCGACCATAACACAAATGCAAGATGATGCAAAGCGACCATCATCCTCGTCCTCTTCCTTCTCTTCCTTTGCCTCACCTCCTATTTTCGCTCTCCCTCCTTTTTCTTCTCCTCCTCCTGCAAGAAGCCACAGAAGTCCCTCAAGCTCCACCTTGTCCATCTCTAAAGAAATCCCCAAAATCCACCACCACCATCATCAAATCATTGTCGTGCCCACCTCGATCATCGATGTTCAAATCAACATCAATAGAGCCAACCACTACTCACTCTCGCCAACCACCGCCACAGTGTCACTGTCCGCCACCACCATCATCAAAATGAAATGAAAGTATTTCATTTTCATAACTATAAAGATTCTAATATAAAATTGATCTAACTACAAAGAATAATATATAATTAGTATTACTTGTCACTAGTGTTACAAGGACAAGTTGGTGATCTGGGCAACCACTTTTGCCATCACCATTTTTCCATTCCTTTGAAAGAAATATCTTTAACTTAATCACAAAAATATGAAAAAAGCCTATGACTAATTAAGTTTGTACCCAATTTAGGAAACAATTGTTATGGTTAAAAAGCCTGGAGTACATATTACAATAGTTAGATAACCATACTGCATCGGATAGTCTTTTTACACGTTGAGTCTCAATTTTTCATACAGATGATGGAAGATATACAACTTTGGAACATAAAAGTTACAAGCAACAATGAACGTTCAATTTCTGGCCTTCAACAATCACTCATTACGATAGAACAGATGGAAAGACCTAAAGAAAAAGAAACAAAAACAGAAAAATAACCTACTCCGACAGGCATGCGAGATGAGTAGTCGAGGTTATATGTTGGATCCAAAGAAAAAGAGAGATATTCTAGCTAGCTAGATGACTTGGAGAGCTGCTGAACATGGTGTGCCACATGAAAGCTCTGGAGAGGACCATCTCGAGCTCTTGGTGAGTCCAGTCCTCCGTGGGAAGGTGTTGGAGGAACATGACCATCTCTTGGAAATCAAGCTTTTGGAGCTGATCTGACCACTGAAGCATGTAAAATACATTTTTAGAATTTTGCAACTCTCCATGCCAATAACAAGGATTTAAAAAGACAGGCTAATAGTCAAATGCCTATAGTTGACCGACATTTCAAATCACGATATTACATGCACCACCCGTGGCAAAACAAACACTGATGCCAACAAAATTAAATTAAATTCCGACGAAGGCAACAAACACTAAAGGGGAGCATGAAAAACATTCTATTGTTGTTGTAGCTGATTTCCACGGTTACATACTCATTGTAGTTTCTTGTATCATGGTTGGACAATAAATATTTACATCAGTAGATAATCAACTGGAATGATTTCAAGAAAGGCAACTGGAACCTAATTTGTCTCAGATCTAAAGAAATAATCAATTCTGTGTGGCGGATAGAAAAGTCAACACAAAAGGTTACTAAAGCATAGTAGGACATGAGTTCCCCTGGTCAATTATTAACATCAAGATAACAAAATCAGGGATTCCTGACTCAAGATATCAATGTAATTTTACTACAGCTTCCTACATCCAGGACCCATCATGTTAAAAATTAATTTATTTCACTGGATATTTGGGCAAGAAAAATTGCAACCAGCAGGGGGAATCTAAAGATGATAATATCTGGAAGTCATTCCCCCATTTAACACTTCAGGAATTTCATATGGCATCATTAAAGCATGGAAGACTCCAGAAAAATTCATCCCGTTTTTACATTATAATAACAAAGCTGACTAGTTGACATCCAATAAAATAAAAAGGAAAATTTTGCTTTTCTCTTACCAGTTCATGTCTCATTGGAAATTATTCTCTCCAAAAGAGAAACCTTAATTATGCTATTCTAACACTTGGAAGTGAAACACGATCTCTATTTCAATTAGTTTTGACTATGAGGTTGAGAAAGCCAAAATTGGATTGGTCTCAAACAAACTATGTTCTTAATTGTTTCAATAAACCTTGGAACCAATACTCGATGTTTCCTTTAAAATTGGAACCATGGTTCGTCTTACCGGTCCGTACCGATGTACCGACCAACTATCGACATGGTATGTACCGAACTATACCGAGTCATACCGACACATGATACATGGAGACGTATCAATGTACTACCTATACCGATCCCCTGTCAGATCGGTACATATCGCCCGCAGTGAAGGGTATGCCACGGTACAACGAATCTTGATTGAGACCAAGTCTAGTCCCATTAACTAACAAATCTCCTTAGATCAACTTGAAAAATTCAAAAAACTTCGAAACTCATACAATAAGCTAACAGTCAAATCTAACGACAATCGGACAATTTAAGAAAACAAAAAAATTTCCCACATAAATCATACGAAAAGAAAGAATCGAACCATTGTCATTGGTAATATGATTTTCAGAGGGCTATACAACTCATGTTGCACCTGATAATCAAATATGGATAATATCTCATACAATAAGCTAATAGTCGAATCAAACGACAGTCGCACAATTGAAGAAAACAAAAAATATTTCCCCCATAAATCATACTGGAAGAAAGAATAGAACCATTGTCATTAGTAATATGATTTTCAGAGGACTATACAACTCATGTTGCACCTAGTAATCAAACATGGATAATATCTCATACAATAAGCTAACAGTCGAATCTAACAACAGTCGCACAATTTAAGAAAACAAAAAAATAATTCAGACATAAATCTTGCTAAAAGAAGGAATAGAACCATTGTCACTGGTAATATGATTTTTAGAGGACTATACAACTCATGTTGCACCTAGTAATCAAATATGGATGATATTCAGATGAAAATAGCATAGTTAACCAACAAACTTCAACTTACCGTCAATAGCAAACTTGCAGATATGTATACAAGGAATTCCGGCAATGAATCTCCTTCAGCAAGATAGGTATCCCACAGACGAGTAACCAAATGGAAAGGGATCTATAAAGGCAGGAAACTTTAATTAGCAATTTAAGTGACTACCACATTATATAAGGGCATATATTTAAGTATTATGCCAACCTCACGTATTAGGAGACAATTGAACCACCGAAAAGCAAATTGCAGAAACTCAAGCCCATGCTCCTCCATGTGTTTCGATACAGGTTCTTATGGCAAAACATTAAAGGACAAAAATTATTATGGCAATATTACAAAATTAAAAACCTATTGTGAAAGATTTAGTTACGAGGGGCAAAATTCACAGAGACTGATTGAAGCAAGAAACAAGTATAGTCAAGAGATCAACTTGGAAGTTCTGTTTTCCTTATCGAATGTTATATTCTAAAATGGATAAATCAATTTTAAACTTGCAACCATGACAAATATAGATTATTGCTTCATAGTACATATGCTGTGATTATAATTCCTATCCTAGTTCTTTGAGAAAATGTCTCTAACATTTCATATTGCATCACACAAAATGGCATTAATATTTATGTTTAAAATGGAAAGATGCCTGCGTGTTTCTAACCATTAAATACCCGTACGTTAAACTGGAAATTTCGTAAAATGGATGATAAGAGAAAAAAATCATAATTTGAGAATCAAATGGTTGGATTGGAAGGAAACAGCAACTCTGAAAGTTAGTAGTGTCAAGAAGAAAATACTGGAACGAGGTAGTGTTGCCAAGGATAACAAGGACCAAAAAGACTAGAGAGAGAAAAAGAAAAAAATGCATGATGGCTCAAGAAATACAGCAGGTTGATTCTCTTAATGGAAAAATGGTGGCAAGAAAGAACTTATAACTGTTACTGTGGAACCAACCGTGGATCGTTGGGATTAAAGATCCAATAGAAGGGGAAAAAAGGAAGAATGATCAGTGCATAGACCTTGCCACAACATTCTTCTGGGACTGAAAAGTTGAAATTAAGGCTGTGTTTATGAGTGAATCAAAATGCAAAGTGACAATTACAAAAGTTGAAAGTACCATCTATTCGCCGAACCAGCTCTCGCAGTCTGAAAACAAGGCGCTGAATTCCTGGTTGTGCAAATGTGTAATGATCTTGCATGCCATCGAGCAGTTTTGAGAGACACCAATAGCAATCAGCTTCTATATTTGAAATTTTCTGTGGAGAAAGATCTGAAATAGACCAATTCTCCATGCTGCCATTTAGATGTTCAGATAAGGATACAATCAGAAACGGCGTGACAAGATCATTGATTCCTTGAACATATCCACTTGCTGGATGACGAATAGCCCTGAGTTTGAAAAAAGGTCAGTGTTCATTTTCCAGTGCAACTTATATTTTCTGAATATGAAAAAAAACAATTTTGTGCAAAATTTACTTTTGGTGCTTCGACTAAATATTTGGAGGACAAAACAATACAACACAAAATTTTATTTGATGAATTCTAGGATTTGCAAACATAAACATATAGATAGAAGCATGGATCCTTTTAATTCTCATCATGTGTTATGTACCAAGATTGTTAAACTCCCTTTCCTACCTACCTAAGATGGTAAAAGGAGTTGCAAACTTGGATCATAAGATCCTACAACTTAAAAAAATGAAAATAAATAATTTTAAGAAACATACATATACTTAAAGAAATCAATAAATAATCTTTTGTTCAGATTTGGTAATTCTTGTAAATTCTTAAGCTAATAATATTTTTTAATGCATAATCTATTATTTGAATGAATAATATTATACATAATATACATAATCTTACTGTTTTATGTTTTTTTCAAGTATATAATGGTAGATTGGTCTTTTGACTCAGATAATTCAACTCAAGAATAATATTTATTTAGTAAAAGAGTGATTGAATATTTGTATTAGTGATGACATCTTCATTGTAATAATTAAAAATATTTTAACTTGCTCAAGCAACTCAAATATATATATTTTCATCACAGTAATGAACTAACAATTTAGTATACTTCCATCAAATGATTAATCAAGGTTTTACGTACCGGTCCGTACTGGTGTACCGACATTTTATCGGTACCGGTATCGGGGTTTAATAAATATTTCATAATATTTTTATAATATTATATTATATTATATTATATTATATTAAAATATTAAATATATTAAAAAATCAAATAAAGGGCCGACGTCGCCTCTCCCTGCGCGAGGAGAAAAGTCGCCCACGGGCGGCGAGGGTGCGTAGGCGAGGTATTTCTTCTTCTACTCTTCTTCTTCTTTCTTCTTTTCCTCTTCTTCTTCTTCCTCTTCCCTTTTTCTTCCTCAATCGATCGCCGACGGTCGATATCTCCCTTAATAGAAGATAAGTGAATAAGAAATCGACAGCCGACGATTGATTTTAGTGGTACCGCCTGGTAACGACCGGTCCACGTACCGATCAGTTGCCGGACCGATACGTACCGAGCGCTACGGGCCTTACCGCTCGGTAAGGAAAACCTTGTGATTAATAATCAACTTATAATTTATAACATCCATATGATAACTCATATGAATCATCAAAAAAACATTGCATGGATATAATCTTTAATATTAAACTCAAAATAAAAACAAATATATTCAAAATAAATTATTCAAATTCAATATCTCTTACACCTACAATTACCTCTTGATCCCATCCTTTTTTATTCATTTATCTTCATTTGATGTATCACCCAGATTGTCAAGCAAAATTTCTTATTCATTTATCTTCTATTATCTATTAGAAAGTTCATCAAAAGTAACATTTTCAGTTCTCTTTTCTTGGCAGGTCATCGTTTTAAATTTATCACAAACACCAAATTGTTCATTTATTTTATTGGAAACAATATATATGGTTTATATGAACCTACAAGAAAAATGAAAATCAAAATAAAAAATAAATGATAATAGCAATGCTATTTTAATAAATAAAAATTATTAATTAAATTATAAATATTAACCACTTCAAATGCACTTCAATTACATTGACATCCAGGAGAGCTGCATCTTAAGTTGAGTATTTTTAGAGCAAATCTTTATAACTATGGGCATTCATTTCCATAGGGTTCCCACCATTTAGTCGGAAGCTCTTTGTCTCTTGCCATGACCAAGTAATTAACTTACATCTTTAAACATTATAAGTTTTATCAATCTTATGTATTTCAACTTTAGCAGACACCATTTTTGTTGAAAAATTAAAAAATCCTCTTTTGACTTCACCATGATGCTTGGAATTAGGACTATAATGAATTGAGAAATCAAATATTATCCAACTGTATGTAATGGTCAAGAATTGAAGTTGTACATCCTATCTCTCATCAATAATTTTCCACATAGACTCATATCTACATAACATAGAAAATAAACTTACATTAATTATTATATAATAAATAATAATATCAAAAAATAATATATGATATATAATTTATCTTTTCTTAATGTTTTTAAAATTGAGTTGGATTTTCTCTAATTCATCTCCTTATAAATAAATCTCATTGTCAGTCTTTCATCGGAATCCATTATTTGAAGAATCTTGATAAGAGGGAAATGCAACTTTAAAACACATAATGATATTTTTGCAAAATTTACTATCTAAAACTAATTGTTAAACCTTTCTTCCTCAGTGATTGATGAAAACATACTGGACTTACGTAAATGTAGACATATTCATCAATGCACCTTTCAGCTAAGACACCCCAGAGTTTAACAAGTTGTTGAGAATCAAATCATTACCATACTGAAGCATCTCAAGTAAGTATAATTCTTGAATAGATGACTGATATAGCTCTTCTTTCTTTAGCAATGATCACATGATGAACATTTAACTTTTTTTTAATTCTTCAAAGACTAAATCAATACAATGGATAACACAAGGGGTCCAAAATAACCTCTTTCTTTTTTACACCACCTTCTCGTCCTATAATTTATAGAATTATCAATAATGATTTAAATTTTCTTTACCAACCTTTTCTACTATTTCATCTAACATTTCAAAAACTTTTTCAACCACTTTAGAAATATTAGATGCATCCATAAATAATAAAAGAATAGTTTTGTTAGGATTATTCACAAGAAAATACAACATCCATCCACCAATCAGACAATAACTGAACAATGTTTTCTTTTGTTTGACTTTATACTCCACAATTAATTCCAAAATATTTTTCAATTCCTGATCTCATGGAAAAATGGATACTAATAAGGAGGTTTCCTGTTCTCATTAATTCTAAACCCTAAATAAACTTTCCAACTAATTGAAGCATTTTCATGAATTCAAAATATTTAACACAACTAAATGGAATGACAGGTAAAAAAATCTGACAATTTGTTGGCAAACCTCATCTCTTAAATCTCTTTTAGACAACTGGTTAATGATTGTCTGAGTGATACTCAAATGAGAATTAATCATTTTTTTAGAGACTCCACAATATTGTTTTTAGACAATATTCTTTTCTTTTTGAAGCAATTTCTTCTTCATCTTCATCCTCCTCATTCTCATAAATTTCTCTCTCTGTGTCATAAGCTTTCCAGTACATGTATCATTTATTTTCTAACATTATCAGTCACACTTTTACATACCTCATTATCTTTTTTAGTACATGTAGATCCCATCCGCGGTGATCTTCTTCTAGAATTTACATTTGATTTGCCTTGGATTGTTTTTAAGTTTAATCCCATAATCGCAACCAACTCCAAGAGCATTTTTTTGTCTTGGATCCAAATATTTTGACACTGATAGTATTGCACAACAAATGAACATATAATAGTTAATAAACATATGAAAACACACTACAATAAAATGGTTATCTCATGCAACAAATGAAAGACAATGTATTACATATAGTAGTTAATTGTTCATGAAGACAGAAAAAATCTACACTAGAGTTACTAAGTTTGCTCTAAGTTTTAATAATTCTTTCTCTTACAGATTGTGGAAGAGAAGTGACGATGTTGAATGGGTGATTGGTAATGTTCGTAACACCCTCTCATAGTGAGGCTAGGGCTCACTCCATATCACATGACGGTTCGTCTTTGAGGTGAGTTTTTTTTTATATATATAAAGTCAACTGAGTTGACTCGATAAACTCAAGTTGACTCATCCAAGTTGACTGATTTTACCGAGCCCACCTTTTTACATTACTAGATCTGACCTGACTCGCTAGGCCTTGTGAGTTTAACAACATTGTTCGGTACACACTCCTAATCTATGTTCTATTGGAGAAAACAAAAATAAAAATATCTTTTCAAGAAATTGAAAGCTGATATAACCACGTAAATCTGATAGGTCTCAAGAAATGCGACCCTTATTTTATAAGAAACAATATAGAATTAAAAAAAAACAATTTCTTGACACAATTAAAGCTAAAAACGACAAGTTATAGAATGACATCTACCATTTAAGTGAGTCCAATTGGTAGTAGATAAAGAAATCCGAATCTGGTAGATTTATTCAGACCTAACTGAACAAGTGCTTAAAATGGAGAACAGAACCAACAGATCCTACTTTTGCCAACCACCACCAAGTGAAAAGAGCATGATCATGTTTTACTTGCTTTAATAATTGATAATAAGGTATTAAAGTAAATTACAGGAAACAAACATAAAAAGTTGGCCCAACAAAATGGTCACCTTATATTTAATATATATCATGTTTATATTTTACATACAGGAAATAAGCATAACACTTATATTGAATATACATCTTTGCCAAAGCATACTCCTTAAAATGGCAATTTAATCTTTCAAGAAATATGTATATGAAGACATCAAAGAAAAATGGAGGTATCCAAGAAATTCTAAATGACTGATACAGGCAATTCAACCTATTCAACGTTAGACAACAGAATCTGCTATGGAATCTAACCATGTATAAAGAATACGTTCAAAGGATTTCTGAATCTGAGCATGCTGGAAGAAACTGACATCAGGTACTGTTCTTGGGCAGTCAACAGCTATCTGATGAAAAAAAAAAATAGTGCAGAGTTAATATATACATACGCCCAGAATTTTGAACCCATGCCCCTAAAAGCATCAGATCTAGATGAATGACTAAACCTGGCGAAGCATGTTCATCTCATCATCTGAACGTTCAGAGTCGGGAATGTCATAATACTGAGAGACACAATCAACATACTCGAGTCTTTTTCTAGCCAAAACTCCATCACGTCTATCTGAATTAGGAGGTGCATATCCCTGTTTTCAGCTGATTCTTAAATTTCAAATGTGCAAGAGAACATTATGTAGCAGATTAGTGCAACTGAAGAGAAATTTCATAGCACAAAAATGGTGCTGATATGACCCGCAAACAAAATCTGGTATATGTTAAATGGAACCAAGAGAACCTGGGGTCTGATCACAGAAATCAAGGTAAATAACTATCAAAAAGAGAAATAACAAACTTAATTATATAGACTCGATGCCAGACCCAACAAGTTGCTAAAATGCTAGTTCGTGATAATACCAAAGCTGTCACTGAAGTTGCAGAAGTTTAAGATAATACCAAAAGAAGCCTCCATATATTAGGTCGCATATATGGGGGTACACCACTCCAAGAAAGTTCACGCAATTTCTCTGCATGAATATGAATAAGTTCATTGATTTGTATGATATACAAAAAGTCTAAACTGTTAAAAGCAATTGAAGAAATAAAAGAAGACCAACTTGATGTCAAGGTAAACTGCAACTGTAACAAAGACATGATACTTGGCATTGTCTAACACAACCGACCACTTTTTTTAGCCTATTTTAATACAATATTTTCTTCTTTATAAACTCAAATGACTTGCAAATAAAGCAAATGTACATGTATGCTAACACATATCTAACTGAAACTGTAGGTGTACAAGAATTTCTGGCATGTTAACATAGCCAAGAGGTGAACATCCCTGGAAGGAGAAACATGAATTAAAAGCCAAACATCATATATAAATAAAGAAAAGAAAAACATGAACTAAAATTTCTTGAAAGAAAAATTAGGGAGTCAAAAATATTTCTATACTCTTCCACCTTTAGCAAGAAAAACAAGAGTTACAATTTCTGCTTCATTTGGGTATCTTTTCAATCAGAATCTCCTAAAGTCAAACCTTTGAACTTGGGACAGCCCTGCCCTTAGCAATTAGCATAGTCAAAATCTTCCTAATACATAACAATCTGCAATACCCATGGCAGCAGAAATTTTCAAGATTGTTGGGTATATTTCTCATTAACTTACAGCATTAAGATAGCTGATGACTTAAGCATCTCAATAATAGGGCATCAGCCCCCCATGGAGCATGTGATCGATTAGTATCTTGCTTGCAAGAGTAAGACAACATAGTACACTGATAAAGCCTTTGCATTGGTCAGTCATTTATCCAAATTAATAAATTGTAATTATATTCAGTCACTCACCAAGCTACTTTAATGATCTTATTAAGAAAACTAAAAGTAGTTACAATATCACAAATATAATAAAACTAATAGTAGAACTAGCAAAATTATCCGTGTATGTGACAGCATTTTCATGCGCTTATATAGCACTCATGTGGCAAAATTTCAAGCTTATGTGGAGATCATGTGTGGCTGCATATTCCATGCATGCTATAATGCAGCAATATAGGACTTATATGGTCCAGTCAAACAACACTCATGGTGGCCTCATGAATTCCATAAGGATAACACAGGCAGTTATCTATTTCATTCATGCCAGTAGAAAAATTACCTTCTTGCCACCTAAAACCCAATAACAAAAACACTTGGTAAATATACATTCTAAGTCCGAAACAAGGCCAAACATTTACTAAGAAAAGAAAATCAAGATCAAACTGAACAAACGAAAAGAAGTCTACAAGGAGGGAAGCAAGAAAAGAGTTTTCTTAGACACAAAAGAAACACTCATAAATGGTAGTTTCATAGCAAATTGGCATAAGTAGAATAAAAGAAACACAAATAAGTAAAATGATAATTCTTAGCAAATTGGCAAAAGTAAAGAAATATGGTGAAACTTCATGTACCTAATATAACAGCTGGTCTAGAAAGCTCCTTCGTAAATTTTGCAATTCTTGCAGAATCTGTGGCTCTGGCTCCAGAAACAGAACCTTGAGCATCTGGTGCTGCATTAGCATTGTTAGGCGTCAATATGTTTGTCTTCTGAAGGTTTGCGTTGCTTGTTGTTCTTCCAGAACCTTGAACTTCTGCCTGTGCAGGAAGATACTTTTAGTAGATATACTAAATGCAGAAGTAATTCTGGAACAAACATAGGCAACGTTCATAATTACCTCAATGGAACTGCTAGCATATTCATCTTCACGATCATTTTCGGAGTACCTTCTTGCAAATTCTTGATAGTGTTCAGGTGAAGCATGAGCATTTAGAGGCTCAGATTTGCGAGTCAGCAGAACTTTGCCAGGAAAGCTGCGGCCTTTTAGTAACCTGGATAAAGTAGATGTAAGAAGACAACATATGGATCTAGGTCTAAATGCTCAAATGCCATTTCCATTAAACGAGGCTAAGAGAAGTTCAACTTGACCACACAAAAGATTAGCAAAATCATTTTTCCATGATAAAAGTCATGAAGGCATTTCATCTTATGAAAAGTCTGCACTATTCCTTGATCATGTCTAATTCTCTTTATTTTAACCTTTCTTTATTTGGAAGTCCAAACTTAAAGTAGGCTCATGCTGTATCCCTGTCTTTTTAAAGCAACCAACCTAAAGATAGGCCATAGTAGCACAAGCAAGAGCAATGCCATGTTGGACTATCTTTATTATGCATGCAGATTTCACTAACTACCATGGATCGTACAAGAAAATGAACAGCATCCTGCTGGATCTCGATTTTAGCCCAATATATTTGAGCCACCGCAGTCCTAATCAAACCCACTAATATCACCACTTCATTGTGCATACCGAAATTATACGAACAAACCCAATAAACATTAGCAAGCAAAATTTGAATTTGGCTTAACTGGGTACCCTAACGTCACGTCTGAGTGCATGAATCTACAAAGAAAACAAGAAAGAACACAGTCAATCGACTTTGGCTCGCAACCCTTAGCTACTAAATGAACAGATCTGAAAGATAATTATTTTGGTAATCGCTTTGAAGCAATAAAGAACTCGTTTTTCCACAAACACCAGATCGATCCTCCTATTTCACCATCAAAATCGAGAGAAAAACGCAAAATAACCCGTCAAGATCCGAAATATGTCATGTAATTCAACACGTACAAAGACAAATCTACCGAATTCCATCCTCGTTCCTCGATCCAGCACTAACAATGGCACCGAAGATCTAGTTTCGGTTCCACGGCAGCATCTAAAGATCCGGAAAGGCCCAAAGGGGCTAAACGAAACGGGGGATCATGAGGAAAGATCGCACTAACCCTTGAACATTTCGAAGGGTTTGGTTGAATCTCCATTCGAGGTTGGGATTGGGGTTCCCACCGTTGCTGTCGCCGCCGCCGCCGCCGCTCATGTCCTTCCCCGTAGGCTCATCTCGTCCGCCGCTCCTCATGGCTTCTCCTCCTCGGTTCTTCTACTTCTTCTTTGACTCCTAAGATACAGCGACTATCCCCACAGTCTTCCCTGTTAATTTTCCTCGCTGCTCTCCCACCAGAAGTAACGAAGTGATTCATGATCGCCCGAGGCTTGTCGACACGTTTCTTGATGCATGATCTGGTCCGCCTGATCAATATTGGACGGCGGGATATCAGTGGGTGGGATGATTGATACCGATGACAACTTTCATGGGAAGCTCCTCCTCCTAAGTGAACCAGTGGGACGAAGGTGGGCATATATCGAAGAGCTACCCAGGCGGGCTGAAGCAGCCATGAAATATTTCATGGGTGATGTTTTCGCTCTTATATCTCAGAAAAAATTGATGTCTTGTCATTATTATTTTAAATGGATATAATAATACTCATGAAGTATCATTTAAATAATAATGACATTGTCTATCAAAAAAAATTTGGATGTTTTTGAAAGATATTATTTTTATTTTTCTCTAAAGATATTCCGATGCCAAAAATATCTCTCACAAATTAAATATAGATTTTTTCTTTTTTTTTATAGCCCTATGTTTACACAATTTTTCTTATCACTATTGTCTCCTCATTTAATTATTTTTGCTCTTTTGTTAGCACTATTATCTCCCCCATTTAATTTGTTTTTGCCTCAACTTAACATGATTCCTAATTTGCATTATAGTGTGGTCAGAAGGTTTTACAATGTTTTTATTAAGACGATCAAAATATTTTAACAGACCAATTTTTAGTATGATATATCGAATGGTTTATGATGTGCTTTGATTCTATTTGACTCACTTATCTTATTTTCTAATAGCATTATAAAATATTTTTATAATATTAATGTAATTGACATCCTAGTAGTCGTTACTTATAGACCATTACCATAATAAATTATTAGACTTATTATTTTTTTATCAATTGTACATGATGACCATTGAGTCATCTTTAGTAGCATACTTTTACTTTGGTTATTAATCGAGAACGAAGATTTAAAAAAACATCATACTATAAACAGAAATGTTATCCACTTACATTTAATCATTTAGCCATTTTATATAGGGAATACACCAATGAACTTAATAATTATCAAAATCCCTAAAATTATACATTATCGAAGAGTCATATATTTTTCGTACGGATCAATCATGATCACAGTATTAGACAATCTCGTCATATATTTGATACCGTCGAGATATATTTTTATGACTAATATTTTTTTCTTTAACATCACCACATCGCTTTTGGGAAGACAGTTGAGTTTTTTTTTTTTTCAATCTTAAATCTTTGAATATTTTAAAGTCTTAGGCCAATTCAGAGTCATTTTTTATTAACATAATGACATCATGCTCTTATTGCAGCTGATGCTAGATACCATTTAGGAAAAATAAAAACAGTAAATACTTTTCCAAAAAAGGTAAAAAAAAGGAGAGTTTCTTTTGAGGAAATCATCATTTAATATTGATAGATGCGAATTTAATTAAACACTGTGGAGAGCTACCAATTTGATATTGCAAGTAACATAGACCATCTTAAACCCAATTAAAAGCTGTCTTAGTTTCGATTGAACCGGGTTCTTAGGCCAGGAATCGAACCGGTTTATTTCGACCTGTTTGGTGTCACACACGTATGCATCGGCCAGAAAGCCCTCTCGAATCAAATCGGGGAGGGCGACCATCTCAGATGTTGGAAGAGCAAAGAAAACATTTCGAAGAAGCCAAGATGTGGTTGCTGGCGTCGTGTAGATCTCCAGCGGCAAAACCCCTTCGATCAATGGGTGTGAACAATCTTCAATTTTCGATTTTCCATATTGTTCCCCCAAATTGGACCCTAGATTTTACTTTTGCTTCTTTTTTTGCACCTTTTATCGTGATTTATGTTCCTTACTGAGTGTTACATGTTGATGCCCATTT
The DNA here is from genome assembly GCA_029747655.1 of Ensete ventricosum. Classification (NCBI taxonomy): domain Eukaryota; kingdom Viridiplantae; phylum Streptophyta; class Magnoliopsida; order Zingiberales; family Musaceae; genus Ensete; species Ensete ventricosum. The sequence continues at coordinate 8,108,750 of JAQQAF010000001.1, read as the reverse complement.
ATCTTTTCGTAGAAAGATTCAGAATCGCTACCTTCAATTGTTAGCGCATTCAAGAGCTCAAGTAATACGTTTTAACGCTCTTTTGAAATTGAAATTTGTTAGGATGAAGGGTTTTTGGACTAGTGGACTTCTCTATTTGTGTTGACGATCTAATTATCAAAAGTTTGGTCTTTTGCGTACACGGTTTGGTGCAATGCATTCGATTTCTCATTTGGGACCAGATTGAATGATCTCCGTCCGACATTTAGTACTGGGATTGCTGTTTCGGGGCTGTGGGATAGTACATCTCACTCTTACATCAAGGAGTAGATTCTGAGTTGTTTGGAATTGCTCTGAGCTTTTATTTATAATTGTTGAGTTGATTGCATAGAGATGGGAAAGCCCCTCGTTTACGAAATATGTAAAAAAACCTGCTAGTAGTCAGTATCATCGACACATGCTCCACGATTTGGTTCTACATTTAGAAGAAGAACATTGGCAACACAAATGTGGGCTTGAGCTATGAATTGGCGGTCGAAGGACAATATTGGAGGTTCATTACATCCGCATTCTCCCGCATCGGTGTGGTGCTTTCCGTCTTCAACATGAGCACACTTTAGAGCCTTCGGGTGGTGGAACAGTTGGGCCACTTGGGCCTCAGTGTCGAGTTCTATCTCCAGTACATTCTTGTTTAGGTGGTGCTATCGGGTGTGTTGGTTCTCTGCACATACCATTTTCTGATTCAGAAAATTTAAGCTAGATTACTTCAGAAGAGTGACGGCTGTTGGTTATTCATGTGTGGTCTTCGGGTGTATGACAATCCTGGCGGAGAAGCAGCCGTCTTCGAAGCTGAATCTATTTGGGGTTCTCTCTTTGCCAATCAGCTTTTGCGCCCTTTGAATTATTGATCTTCACATCCATAATTGTACCCCAAGCAAGTTTCATCGGCCAGTTATCAGGTATTATTGTTGGTTACTCAATAACCTGGGGGTTGATTCATGGCATGAATAGTTACTGGGATGTTTCAATGCTTGGATGGCTTATACCCATGTTTATATGGAGCATGAAGTGCATTGGGTTTTTGGCCCGACCTTTATTGAGATTGAGTCTGTTACAGATTCTTCACTTCCTGATGCCGGCTTTGTTTCATCTGGTAATGGCCGAACTCCGCAGATGAATATTGTACCTGGTAGAGGTGCAGAACTTGTGTAACATTTGGATTCAAAATGCGTTATTGTTCCAAGATGATTGGTGGTTGGGTAGCATTGCTTGTTTGGAATACCCAGGAGGGAGCATAATTTTCTTTCACTATAAGAGTGTCATTCATCTAGATGTTAGAGAATTCCAATTATAAGTATTGTTAGGGTTGGAGCACGATTTTTTTGTGAAAAGAGTAGGGTATACTTCAACTATTTCATGTTCTTGTAAAAAACTGTTTTTTGGAGTTGAGATGACTACAGGTAGACTGGATGGAATGTCATCTTTCAATTGTTTCACTCTGAATCTGGAACATACGTTTGTCAGATCATATGTTTTTGTCAAAATAGAAACATTTGGTTTCTTATATCGGATCTGTGTGTTGTTGGCATACTTCACTGCAACTAAGCAAAATTTTCGTGAAGGATGCATATCCTATGCATACTTTGTTTCATTCTGTGAAGTGTACAATATCATAAAGTCGACGACTATCTCTTGTGAGATAAAACATTAATGCATTTGTTTACCGGTCAATTAATTAGTTATTAGTATGAAAGTTCAGGTTTGATGGACAATGACATCTCCGGGTGTCAGAGAAGCTGAGTTCCCCCGGAGCATTCAATCCTTTGATTACAGGGGATTGTCTATGGAGATTCTTTGTTTCATGGTGGTCTCTTCAAACATGGAACAATTGAAGTTGCCTTGGTGTTTCTAAGGTTTCTTAGAGCTTCTTTTGTTGTGGTGGTTTGAACTTGAGGATAGACATTGGAGATCTTTTCAACTAGGTTGACAATCTACACTGTTTTCTTGCTCCAGTTTTGCTGCTTTTGTATGACTTCCCTTTTTTTGTTGCTCCAGTTTCATTGTTTTTGTATCAGTTCCCTTTTTTGTTGCCATCATGACTGTGATAGTATGCAGAGACATTAGTCCCACTTAAATGTGTTTTTACCACATGAGCGTATGTCTTGCATTAATATTAATGAGCCAGTTTTTTAAGGATGCTCTTTGATAGAAACAATTTCCATTTTGATGGACTAAAGGTTTCAACCCCAAGCATTTTTATGTTCTTGGAGATCGACCACGGTCAGCTTACATCAAACTAGTTGACTTAAATCTACACAGCACATGCAAATGAATTGATTCAGATGCTAAGAAGGATTTAGTGACCACATTATGGAATGAGCTATGCCAAAGGAAGAACGCTGGAACATCACCAACTACCATAACTTGTAAGCTAACCAAGAGGAGGGACTACAGTCGGCAATTGTGTTCACATCATTGGATGCATTAACTAGAAACAAAACAGGTGACATTTCATAAAGAAGGTTTTGACAGCAACCAATCAAACTTCCTACTCATGAGTGTTTTGTTCGTCTGATGCCGTCTCCTCGAGTTGGTTCTGAGAAGCCAATGGTCCCTTCATTCTCAGGTCTGCAGCCGGTTGCTGTTGCTGCTGCTGCTGCGGAGTTTGTGGATGCAGCGGCTGCTGCTGCGGAGTTCGTGGATGCAGCGGCTGCTGCTGTTGTGGTTGCTGCTGAGTCTGATGAGGCTGCTGCAGCTGTTGTGGTTGCTGCTGAGTCTGATGAGGCTGCTGCAGCTGTTGTGGATTCTGGGAATGTATCTGGAGTTGCTGAAGTTGGTGGGCTGCCAGGAGAGACTGCATTCCTTGATTGGGATGGTAAAATTGTTGGTTTGCTCCGAAAGAAGGAACAAGATTCACCATCTGTCCACCATTCGGCAACATCTGGCCTGTAGCCAACTTCAGGCGCTGAACCTCTTCTCTTAGTGCTTCATTCAGTGCTACAACGATAAATAACAGGTTAGGAAGTACAGATTGTCGAATTTGTTGAAGAGCATAAAAAATGTATTTGGTTGTTGAGGCATTTTGATTATAGAGGAGATAACGGTCTAATACTAATATGGGCATAGCAATGATGTTTAGAGAAGCCACAACGACATTAGGAGGTTAAATGGAACAATAACATGATCTAAAATCACTCCCACCTCAGCAGATCTTATCACAAACAGCACTAAATTAGGAACCCTGCACTGCACCCATGAACAAGCAACCGAATTTATCAGGCCACAGACACATCAAATTCGTTATTCTTCGAGGAGGAAGTTCATTACCTCAATATAGATAATAGATGAATGACAGTAGGACGATACTTTAATGCCTTCTAAAGGAACAGATGCAAGTATGACAAATCATTCTTAATAAAAGAATTTTAATCAAGAAAGTAACAAGAGAAGCATCATACATGATGAAAACCTTACCATCCTGCAAGTGAACCTGCTGCTCCATGGTTTGCAATCGCAGTTTTAGTTCATTATTTTCCGTGGTTAGGCCATTGGTGTCTCTCTGTCAATGGCAGAAGTATTTCTGGTGAATTCCTTGCACATCTCACAGTTTGTTGTTTACATATTCAACTAGAAAAAGATATGCAGATCTAGAAGATTGTTTTCATATGTCAACTAGAAAAAGATATGCAGATCTAGAAGATTACGAGGAATACCACACTTGGCCAAAAACAGAAAAGAAAAAATAACAATAAGTTAAATGCTTATGTTCAGTTGGAACAGAACTTGAAACCAACCAGAGATACTTCTCTTGTTATTCATTTGGAAGATCATAATCAAATTAAACCACTTCTCTTATCATCGTTACACGGAACATGGCTTGGCAAATAAGACAAATATTTGTGGGAGAAAACAACCAAAGAGAGCTTTAAGGATACAATATGGTACAGTAACAGGTTAGATCCCTAGATTGCAGACCTCACACTTCCAAACCTATCATATAAGCCTCCAAAACAAAGATGCAAGGAGACGAAGTGCCTTAAGCCCAATGATGTAGCACAAGCTCAAGGCGAGTAGAGTTCCTTGTTAAAAAAATTGAGAATAAAAGAAAAGAAAGATAGAGGAAGGATATATAATAACCATGAAAAATAGTGATGAAAAATGAAAAGAGATAATAAAGAGACCGATAACTCAGTGATATCAAGAGGCGATTGGGTGCTCACTTAGGCGCTTAGCCCAATTTGCCAATTTGAAACCTAATAGAAATTGACTCAGCTTAAGTTGAATTAAAATCCACTCCACAACCCGTGCTGTGGGCCCGCTGGAGAGAGAAACCCCATTCTCATTCTCCAGATCGCTCGCATCTCCTTGTCATTGTTGCCTCCTCTTCAGACATTTCCCTGCCTCCTCTTCACCTGCAGCCATCGATCCTCATCACTGCCTCCTCTTCAACAATATTATCGCTGCCCCTCCCCGCATTCATGCATAGTCCTCCAGTGGTGGTGATACCTCTCTCTCTCTCTCTCTCTCTCTCTCTCTCTCTCTCTCTGTGTTGTGCCTCCCACCTCTCTTTCTAGTTTGCTGTCAGTCTCCTCTTTCCCCCTACTATCCCTCTCTCCTCCTTTATCCCCATCCCCGTTGAACCTCCTCGATGCCCCCTCCCTCCTCTATGCTTCTCCCCACTTGCCACTCCTCTCCTTCCTCTCACTATCTCTCTCCTTCCTCATCCTCCAACAACCCCCTCTCTTCAGACGCTTTCTGACCTCTTCACGTACGGCCATAGATCCTCACCACCGCCTCCTCTTCAACGATGATTTCCGTTGCTCCTCCCTGCATCCATGCACAGCCCTCTAATAGTGGTGATACCTCCTCTTCCCGTCTCTATCTCTCTCGGCATTGTGCCTTCCACATCTCTTTCCAATTCATTGTGGCTCTCCCTCTTTCTCCCTACTATCTCTCTCTCCTCCTTCGGCATCGTCCCAATCGAGCCTCCTTGATACCCCCCTCCCTCCTATGTGCTTCTCCCCACTTCCCACTCCTCTCCTTTCCTCCCACTATCTTCTTCCTCCTCATCCTTTCCCTCTAATTCTTCCTTCTCAATTTCTTTCTCTAATAATAACCTCAATCTCTCTTAAATTTAATAGTAACATTACTTATTAACAATAGCTAATTTTATTAATTATACACTATGAATTATTTAAATGATTAAATTTGCCATTGTTAGTGTTTTGAAGTGTCACTGTAGTTTTAACATCTAAATCATGACAAATGTAGTTTTAAGATTGTTATTGCTATAGGTAGATTTGAACAATGTAGTATTTTAGTGCTTGTTAAATGAATTTACTTCAATGAAGTAGTAGTGATATTTAGAATATGAAATAATATGAAACTCATGTATTTTCTCATTTTTATTTTAATGAATATTTTTCTTCTTAAAAATAATTTTTATAGTTTCTATATTGGCAAACATTGAAGCTTGGTGCCTTTTAAGGTCCGACACCTTTAAAAACACTGGGATAACTACTAGACTTGCTTAGACTTAAGGATTGACTCCTAGAGACAAAAGTCCTGTGCCTTGCACATCTCTCATGCTGATGATGATGATATCTTACCAGAGCAAAAAATTGTGACCTCACACCACTTATATATAATCTGTAGAAAAGAAATATTCCTTCTATGAATAATCAATGCTTCCTGTTACAACCTCTTACCCCTTTTTACATATCCCACTACAAGAACAAAAAAAAAGAAAAAAAGATAAAAATAAGGAAATTATTAACATATAATAACAAAAATTACACCCCATAAATTATGGCATATCATTCATTTAATCATATATTTTTCATATTTGTTGTGACAGGTAATCTTCCTTTTGTTCTTTCTTTTTGTAATTTTGATAATTAATGTAAAATCATTAAGATGGTACAACAGCTTATGAAGACACCATAAACTAATAAAAACATTCAAGAGATCAATAACCCAAAATGGTCCTGTATCACTTTAACATGTAAACATACATAAACACGAGTACAAACAATTGCATAAAACTCTTTGTCCTCCATGGGTAGGGGTCTTCTGGATATTAAGTTCTAAGTTGGCATAAAATTAACAAGCATATCAGCTACACATAATGACTATTTTCTTTAAATTAATACTATAATAAACTACAGATACCACTTACGATTTAGCATGTTTTCCACTTGTCCACCCATGGCTTTGAGACTCACTCTGTTATGTTTTTATCCATTAAACAATGAACCCTTGTCGTTAGCCACCTCATGTTAAAAGTCGGTAACGTGGGATTGACATTGCACTAACATGGTGCATGGTAGAATACATGCGGACCCCAATGAATCTTGTAGACATTGTGTTTGACATGCTACCGATACAGTATGTGGCATCCATGTGAACCCATGAACCTTACATTCATTGTGCCTACAAACTACCAACATAGCTTTTGTGTAGTCTAACATTATACCATACATAGGCCATGTGACCCAAAGGCATTTGTGGTGCATTAATGGCATATATATGGCAAATAAATACCTTTTTGGACAATATGTGACCCATGCAGTATTCCATGTCCACACCACATCAGCACTAAGCTGGTGTCACATAATTTGCTAATACATAGATGATCTATCATCTATTCATATGTATAGTTATTAACATTGTCATTAAGTATCTAAATTAACCTTCAAATGTAACATATAATTCACACACAAATAAATAATATTTTTAAACATGAAACAATTGTTGTAAGGTTATGTTTCTCATGGTAACACAGGAGGAATAAGTGAAACCTGTAAACCAAGGGTGGGCAAGTCCAGATCAGGCAAAACTACCAACAAACAAATGGTAATTTATCACAATTTTAATTATGGTCACAAAACATGAAAGTCTCATCCTATATTCCCATATATCAACCAGTAGTGACAAAGTATCAAACGACAAGTTTTAGATTAAAACTAGAAAACAATGGACGATATTTACATATTTGTTGATTAAGTATTGAATATACAGATCCAATTACATCCAAGTAGACCCGACCACAGTTCGGTATGAACTGGGACCAAACCTATTAGAAACTGGAATTGACGGTTCTGGCGATTCGGTTCCTGGAATTTGGAAGAAAAAAATCCAAACAGTCAAATGCCCCTCCAATAGAGGAAATTGCCCCTTCCAATAGTTCAATGAAGGACTAGATGGAGGGGCATTTTGGTAAAATTGAAAATTATAGAGTTTTAATTTTTTTTTTAAAAAGGTGGTTCAGTTCGGATTTCGGAACTGGAACCAAATATATTATTGAGAACCGGAGCCCAACTCAGCAGCTTAATAGATCACATCTCAAGGATCCATACCAGAAAAATCAGATTAAACTTGGATCTAGTGCTCTGTTTGAGGTTGACCCTGAGAGGCAGATCTTATTCCCTAGTACACATTGTACAGTGAATGTGAGGCACCATAAAACAACCACATGAATGGTTAAAAGACCAAATGCCAAGAAACCTACAGAATGTGTTTCTTCATCACGGTGGATTATGAATCATGAGAACATTGAACCAATATCACATTTGGTGTTTTGCACTCTCCTCATATACCAATGAACAAGTAGTTAAATTTCTGGCTTCTAGCTACAATGTTTAATTAATGCTTCTAAAATATTTCGGTGTTGCTCCTTGTTATTATTGTAAATTAGTTGTGCATACCTATACTAAATGAAAATTGATCAATATAAAAATAGCAGTAATTATAATTTGAAAATGAATGAGAGACCTTGTCAAAGTAAACGTCCTGCTTTCTGTTCCATGTTCCCAACTCCCGATTATCCATCTTGAAAATCGATAAATACATCTAAATTGAATCCTAGGTTCAAGGTAATTAATATAATGTGATGCAAGTTACTCCCTTGTATTGATCTAGCTGCTCTGGCTTAAAGTTTTTTGCAGTCTAAGATTAAGAATCCACAGAATGAAGAAACTTGCAACTGAAGTACCTGTAGCATTGTCAATTGAGCAGACAATGTTGTTGCTTCAATTTGGAGAGTCTGAACCTTCCTCTCAAGCTCTGCAATGTATCTCATCTTCCTTTCTTTAGATCTTGCAGCTGACTGTCTGTTTGCCAAAATCCTATAATAAAACATGAAACTTATGTTTAGCAATTAATACAGGGTGACTAGTGTGACCAGTGTGAATGTTTCAGCAATTAATAGTATCTTTAAATGAGAAAGGTCTTTTGTAAATATAAAAGTTAATTACTAGGGTGGAAAATTTAATGAGTTTGCACATAAAACCTTGTTTGAGTACGACAGAATACTGTACACTTGAATTGTTATCCAGTTGGAACTAAGACATCGTACACAGAGATTTGATGACATTCATTCCTCGGTAAATTTGTAGATTATATTTTGGGAGTAGAATAATGACAATATGGACAATAATAAAAAGTGCAACCAGTCACTTATGCCTTACCTTTCAAGTAGAAAGGTTATTTAGTGAGAAAAATCTTTTCCACAAACAGGAACAACCAGTTGACTTGTAGAAAATGAGATAAGGATGGAGGAGGACAAAGAGCAAATCCTCCTTTTTGAAGTACAAAAATCTCAATACTTTAGTGGGAAACATGATTTAGTATAGGTAAGAGTGTCAGCCAGAACCTACCATAACACCTTTTAGTTTGTATGAGTACATAACCAAACAGCGAAAGATCTAGTATGAGATACCACCATAGAGAATCCAAGAGAGAGAGTAGAACATCAAACATTCTCTTTGGGAGAGATTAGCAAATACATAGATAGGATTAAAGATCTCGATAAATTCAACACCACAAAATCTTGCAAGTAGCTCAATGCATCATGTCGTGGTTGCTCCTTGAATTAAAATATCATATTGAAAATGGATATTCCAAAAGAAAGGCACTTCACTTTAGAATAGCAATAGGATTTGAAGTCTCTTCAAAAAGGATATTCCAAAAATACAAGACTCACAAACGGAATCACATACCACACATTTTCACCAACTACAGCTTGACAATTGTAGCCATGAAGCATAGCATTGCATGCAAGTGGGAAACTTCTTGCATAAGATTAAGCATGCAATATTTATCCTAGTGGCTAGAGGTAAGGTCACTAACCCATCGTATATTAGTGTAACATTGGCGTAGTTTATCTATAAGAGAAGTGGAATGGTTGGATATCAAACAAGTGCTTCTTGATGGCAATATCACAAAAATCAAACTTACAACCTTATAGTAGCGTATTAATGTGTGTAGCCATTACAAATTATGAAGTGACTTCAAATCAAGGCTAAAAACATGAAGCATAACTATCAAACAAACATTATGTCTCACTAAATCAGCAGCAAGAGCTAAAATGGGTCATTCTTAGAACTATCTGCATGTCTTCTAATCAGTAGATGGGGAGCCAACGGTCAAAAAAAAAAAGAACAAATACCTGCATATGAAGTAGCTGACTCACAGCAACAAGATATTGGGTCCAACAACTTAAGCTTACATGAAAAGGGAGTTGTTATTTGAGAGGTCATCAGGGAGACATAGGAAAAGCTACAAAAACAAAGCATGCCAATTAGATTAGCATGCTACACAAACGCCGAAGTCACCTTAAAGGGCATTATCACAAACTGAAATTACCATCCAAAAGAGACAATACTATTAGAGGTTAGGTATAGAATTTATGTTTCATGATGAAACCACTGAACTAAACCTGCAGGTACTGCAAAGTTACATAGAAATTGCTTGTAATGAAAAGCATGCCACAACAACATCAAATATTTCAGTCATGGCGAAGTTGTTGAAAGTCCTATCAAAAGATGATGGAGATCCATATAAGATTTGGGGTTAACTTTGTGCTTTAGACATGTCAGAAGGAACAGCTTTTAACATATGTTGTCAGATATTTCTATCATTAAATAACATAAAAAGCAATGTTGTCATGAGGCGCTCAGCACTCGCCTAGGCATCCGGGCGAGGAGAGGTGAGGCATGCCTCAAGATATCTCGGGTGAGGCGTTTTAGTTGCCCACGGGCATGCCTAAACCAAACTAATTGGTTCGGGTTTAGTTCAACCAAGCCAAATAAAACCTAAACCCCACGAACCCTAAGTGATCCCGTCTCTGCCTTCCCCACCCTACGAACTCCTCCATCGCCGCCCTCAAGCTGCACCGCCCTGGGAGCACCTCCACCACGTCTTCCACTAGGAGCTCAATGTACTCCACTGCCTCCACCTTCCCCACATTGTCTGCCTACTCGAATGTTGTGACGATCACGGTTCCTCTCTCCCACTCTTGACGACATGCCTCCCCCCCCCCCCTCCTTGCTCTCTCGCTATCACTCTCCCTCTTTTTCCTGTCCTTTGCGGTCTCCCATTGCCGAGCCTCCTCGATAGCTCCCTCGCCTTCCTTCCTACCCCTCATCCTCCTCGTCCCCTCCCCCAAAGCTCCGCTCCCAACTAACAACCCCTCTCTTGCTGTCTACCTCCTAAAGAAAGCATCGCCTTCAACCAACAACCTCCCCAGATCCCGACAACCTCCTTCCTCTACCTCCTCCCAATCCCTCTTTCTCTTCCACTATCAATGTTGGTTGTTGAGCCTTCCCGACAGCCCCAATTCCCCTCCCTCCTCAGCCTCCTCCTCCCTAATAACTCCCCTCCCAATTCCCAATTAACAACCCTCTTCCCTTGCTTCTCTCTCTCCTTCCCTATACCACCTCTGCTTCTTCCCCAAATAACCCCTTGCTTCTTCCCTACTTCTCCCCCTCCTTCTCTATTTCTTTATCTTGTAATGTTAATCGTAAATAATAGTTAGTTTTTGTTGATATAGCCTATAAATTGTTTAAAGGATTGAATTTGTCACTACTAGTGTTTTTGGTGATTTAGATTAATATAATTTGATGGTTTAGTGGTGACTTTTTGAAATATGAAATGATATGGAACAATTAAAAAAAAAAAAATTATTTTAGTGATCATATTTTTCCAAATTATATTTTTTTTATAATTTTAATATTATCGAGCAACTTGCTTCGCTCAGGTGAGGGCCTAGCGCTTCGAGCGTTTTGGCACCTTGATGTTTTTTAAGGTCATGCGCCTTTGACTACACCAATAAAAATGGGAAATAACCACATAAATAAATTAAAGAAAAATAAAGGATTTATATGAAAAAGAAACCTCTTTGCACGCTTTGGATCGACAAGAGCCAGTTCAGCGAGTTTTGCAGCGGACATAGCCTTCTTCGCCTCCACGGATGACGGCCCTTCACCACCGGACATCAGGAGCTCTGGCTTGATTGCAGTAGAACCATCCAGAGATTGGCTATGCTGGTGCCTTATCCTCGGTCTCTCAGTAGAGCCCAAGCCCACATTCTCATCCTGAGAGGGAGCCTGAACAGGAAAAAGCACGGGCAGTGAAGACTCACCAATGGACAGACCAGAAGAGGTAGCACCGGAACTGAACTTCTCCACATCCATGTACATGGAGACGAGGTCCTCCTCGGTCTCATCAGACAGCGAAGGCCCATCATGGGATCCCACGACACCGAGGTCACTGTCGAAGCTGATGTCATCTGGGAGGCTAAGTATTTCCGAGTGTGCTCGGCGGTGACCGGGATTTCTTGGAGGGAAATCCGGCATCCGGCTGACGTCATAGCTGAACCGCCCAGCGTCCGATCGCGTCGCGTGACCAAATTGGCCAGACTCTGGAGGTGGCTGAGAGGAAGAAGAGGCCGAGGGATGATCGCCAATAAAGCCGAAACTCCCCGAAGACGAGCCGAAGGGAGCGTATCGGGATGAATGGGGCGGAAAACCACCACCGTTACCTCCGCCTCCTCCACCAGACGCTGGCGACTTGTCCTTGTCCATAACTATGGACCTCGAAAGCTCCACAACCACAAACGTACCACCTTTCTCAGAGAACCCAGTGCAATATCAGGAAACCAAGTTAGAATCGAGAACACAGATAGAAGCCCCGCGATCGCAGATCCGTAACTCCTCAAAATCAAGGAAAAATCCTTCCGTTTATGGACAATCGCCTCAAAATCTGGTCGACGTCAAGAAAACACAAAGGCGAAAATTAACAGAAGAAACATCCAATGACTACGTTTCTCGGCAAATGAGAAAGACTTCTCAAGATCCAAACGGCACCGAATCGAAGACGAAAAAGAAGCAACAGCGAATGAAAGAAAGGGAAGAGATCGAACCAAAGAGTCCTAGAAACAGGCCGCAGGGACGAGGCCTCCGAACCCTCGAACGCGGAGATCTGCGATTCCAGATGCGAGAAAAGGTGGCCGCTTTCGAGGAAGCGGGCCGGCTAAGACCCGATGAACGCTCCAATGCAGCAAAAGGCTGATTCTTGCGAGCCCGGAGAACGAGAACGCGATGAGCTCCACCGCAAAAAGACGAATCTCAAAGAAGTGATGGTGGAAAATGTGGGAATGCTTTACGGAGCGGGAGAACAGAGAAGACGAGCATCACCACATAGCTTCAGTAGGAAAACCCCACCGAGTAAATGGACGCACATAGGATCCGATGAAAACCCTCACTATGGATTCTCTCTCTCCTCTGCGAGCGATAAGGAGGTGGCTTTCTTTGGAAGAACTCTTGAGGGAGAGCGAAGACGAACGCGCTCCGCTCGCAGCCTCAATGCATTCCCCAAAATGCACACGACTTACAGGAAACAGCCTCCCACTTGTCGTCGCAGGGAAGAGCGACTTGTGCCACGTGTTTGAGGGGGGGGGGTGCTTTAGGAGTTGTGCACGAACGGCGAACGAAGGATCCAACGGTTAAAGCGAGATCTTAATGATGGCATGTGATATCCACGTGAGTGAGAATGGTCCGTTGGAGCCCGATCATATAATGATGTCACAACTGCTGCCACGACATCCCAATGGATGGAGAACATCCACTTTATATATTTTTTTTTTCCAAAAATAAAGTGCATGGTAAAATATAAAAGAAAAATGATTTACATAATGATCAATCTTTTTTACTTTACGGATTGATAGATATACCGGTCTATCTAGATGGACTGTTTTATTTACTATAATAAATTTATGGATTTGTAAAGTTAGATCCGTGCACCGTATGGACCGATCATAAGATATTAGTAGAAATAATATCATCTTTGCGAGGTGATTGAGGTATTTAAGATATTAGTAGAAATAAGGACATCAAATAAGAAATATGAAAATGAAGCATCATTCCAAAAAATAAAAAATCAAAAAGAAAGTCGATACAAGCAATATGAAAAAAGAGAAAATAAATTATTGATAAATTAATAAAAGTAATATTATTACAATGAGACTGTTGACTAACAAGTCAGCTCGATTTGGTTCAACGTTGACTGAGGTTGTTGGTAGCGGGATGAGTTGGCGGTGCTAATACTTTCTATATCAAACAGTATTTATTTTTTTATATTTTTTAATCCTATAATTTATTTGATGGTTACTAACAAATCTATTTGAGGAGTACATATTATATATATACTATACTAAAATTGGAAGGGATAAACACAATAGGAGTATGTATATGGGAAACTAATATATTTTGACTGATGAACCTTTTTGTTGAGTGTGTGATTCCAAATCGGTTGTACTATGTAGTGAAAATTTTGCTTCAATAGAGAATAATGAGAATGTATATCCTCATATAAGGCATTTAATATGGAATTTTAAAAAGCAAAATGATGATAATTTGAACCGATCTTAAGTATATGTATTAATCTTAGTTTGACTTGTGATATTATCAAAGATTTAGCTGACTGCAATTACCCTGTAATCCTATTGCAATTCAGAGAAGGCAGTTTGATCAACAATGTGACATCTTAAATAATCTAGGCAAGATTAACAAGTGTAATGAAAGCAGTCTTTGTCATCCATACACCACATGAACTTGATATAGATAAGTCCACAAGAACTCTCATCCATTTCAAGGACAGAAATTTTATTGAGTTCAAAACTTACAACATAATACTCTGTCTAGAGAACATTCATCATCATTTCCAGCTGTCCCTTCACCCAGTAACGATACCAAACTCCTTTGCATGAATTAATGCATGGTTTTATAGTTCATCCTGCAATTAAACCAGTGCAGTACCAGGTGAATCACAAAGACAACAAGTGAGAATGAAAGTAATGAATGAAAAGAGATTTAGGGCATACATGATAATCATCATCAAGGTAATCCCTATGATGACTCTGCAACATCAGAAATTCAAATTAGGAAACCATTTTAGTGAATTTTGAAGTCGGAAAACCATTCTAATTGGAGTAACAATTGTAGTTTTCTGACATTGAATTACATGGTTCCATCTCAATATAAATTAGAGATAGTCATCTGATAATAGTCTCATATGGCATAACAGGGCCAAGCAAAAAAATTGTCAGACCTGCATTATGGATATTGGTAAATTTCTGGGTTTGTTGGAAAAGGAGAGAATACAGACATACCCTTTTGTATCTCTCCCTATCACGGTAATGTCGATCACGTCCTCTCTCTCTTCTCCTATTCTCACCTTCCTCTCTTGCCCTTTGAGCATCCTGTACAAAGAATAATAATCAATTCTGTTACACTGTTACTGCTTGTAACAAGCAAGCCAAATGAGCAGCTATTGGAGAAAACATCTAAAGGAGAAGCCCAAAACTGAGCTAGATGGCAGGGAATGGTCCATATAGCTGCTGCATATGGTAGGGTCTTCATGATTTGCTGTAGTTGTTTGGTTAATGGAGACGCCATTTTAAGCAATGAAAATGCATTTCGAAGAGAATAATCATCACCTCTTCCTCTTTAGCTTTCCTCACTTTCTCTGCTTCCTCAAAGGCCTCCTTCTCGATCTGAATTAGAAACAAAGACAAAAATCAGAAGGATATGGATTCCATTGAAAGCCATCGACAATGGAGAACAGGCAAGCCCACCTCTCTATTCTTAAGAACAGTCTCATGTGCAACCTCCTTTGCATAATCTGGATCATCACATATCAAGATGTTGTCAAATACTGAACCGGCCTTTACCTGCGTTGTCATTTAGTTTACAAGTTATGCATCATTCAGCTCCATGTCAGGTAGAAGTCACATACATAGATATAAGACAACAATCGAAGGCAAACATCATCAAAATAAATGAACAAGCTTGAAATCGTTACCTGCCATACTTCAATACCAATATATTTTAAAGGCTTCAGCACATAGAGATCTGGGTCATCTTCAAACTCTGATGAAAACATAAAGGTTAGCGTAGCCATATAAAATATTATCTTTACAATGGAGAAATAAATATTTTGTTGAAATGATTTTAAAAAAAGAACTGCATTTGATTATTTTGAAGCACAAAGAGAAGAGCAAGATGAATAAAACAAAGAGAAACAGACTACCCCGTTTGATTCTTCAAAACTTAAGATAACTGATAAAACAAAACATTACAATATTTCAACCGGATTTATGTAAATGAACTTGTTTACTCACTATTAAAAGTTTGTGACGCATTTGGGGAAAACATAACTCTTTAGATTTAGCTCTGTAAGGCTTTGAGGAAAAGGAAAAAATATCACCAATGGAAGGCTGCATGACTAAAAGTTGCATAAAAAAAATAATGTTCTTCAATGGAAGTGGCACATAGTTATAGAAAATGTCATATCAAAGGTAACCCCAAAATTGCTCCCTTTGAATTTGCCTAGCATGTCACATACAACTATACATGATGGGTAAGAATATTACTCCAACTCCCAGTCTTATGGAGCCACAACAGCACACTCTTCTCTCACTTTGTCATAACTAGGGGGCACAATACCATCTTACCACCACAATGTCACATAGGGTGGGCAATCGAGAGGGGCTTCTCAGTGATGTCATTTAGCGTCCTAATGGGCCTTCATGATAAGGATGTATCCTTTTACTTTCTTACTAACAGAGGAATGACAAGGTTGCAATATAACATGGTATGGTACATGTAGTATTCACTAGTCTAATAGCCTACCAGTATGTGGACTAGGACAAACTGGATAGTATGCCCAATACAGGGCCTTTATCATCCGGAGCATGGCCTGTATAATCCGGTATGCCCGATATAGGACCTACACTGCTCGGTAAAGGGCAGTAAGTCCTGACTATACCATTTTTTTATTTTTCCAAACTTTTTTTCAGGATTTTTCCAAAACGTAGTACCTATCAATGTACAGATACTCGAGCAAACTAGAATGGACCAGTATGTTTCCAATTTGAACTTTGAACACTATTGATATACATAATTGAGAAACTTGCAATAGACAAAGATGAGACATTTGGAGGAGGTGGTGAGTTCACTACATTGGATGCTTTGCTAGGCATTATGAGGTAGGATGAATTAATTTCTCAAGTACCAATCATATAGAATATGAGAAATGTCAAATTATCTAGGAGGGTGCTCCAAAGCATTAGAGCAAACATGCCTTTGCAATATAAGAAAATGGAGTAGCAATCAAGAAGATTTTTACTAATGCTCATGATTATAATAGATTATTCCTTCACGAGTAATTTGTTTCCCTGCATTGCTTTTTCAACCCACATAAATAGTAAATATTTTATGTTTATCACTATAAAAATATATCAAGAAAAATGTTTCCTCACAACACGAAAATTAGGTATATATGGAAATTCTTGCACATTTTATTTTCTTTGTCATCCAAAGCTACTTGCCCTAAATTTTGAAGGTCTTAGACTATCCATGGTTCAGTAGTCCATTAAATGTAAAGAATTAGGTTTTTCATGCAATAAGATAATCAGCTGTTAAGTAGTCAAGTTATTCAAAATATTAGGAACATTCTACTACTCTAAAATTGATGTATTTTCTCATTGGACTATGAATAAGACAGTCATTTGATATGTTGCTTATCTTACCAGGATTATCAAACCATGGGGTCTTCCATTTTCCTTGGTAACTTGGGTTCTTGATCTTCTGTGAACCCAAAATCATGGATGAGAAACATATCTTATGCCATCTACATGACACAAAATCACTAATTTCTACTGAAACAATTAACCTTGCGTTTCCATGGTCCCTTGTAAGCTGGATTTGGTATTTTTGGTGGTCTCCATATTCCATCTTCATCATCATCCCATGTGCCAGGCTGAGCGAAAAAATAACGCCAAAATAATTAAGCCACATAGTTAAAAGAAAAAAAAACTGATGTCTGTTTAAAAGGAATCAACTTCAAAACATATGATCATGTCATCAATGAGCTACAACTACCCGATATTATAAATCCTTGCATGGAGAACATGATGATTCCCAAAATGCAACTTGTGTGTTATAAAATGAGTTCCAAGCTTTTGGAGGCATACCTTTTTTGCCTTTGGATCAGGAATTTCTTTTGGAATTGAATCATATCCCTATAATATGTGGCAAAAATTAGAAAATCATCATCCATACCAATAGTTAAATTATTCAGAATGTAGCAAACCTCTGGTTTAACATCATCTGGGTCCTCAATGTATTCCCTGTCATCCCAGTCTTTGGGCTGAAACAGCAAAGAGCATGTATTAGAGGATTTCTGAAAAAATATATTAAACCACAAGTATCCCTCATTTCATAAAGTATTATCATCATAGTCAAAGGTCGAACCTTCTTAGCATTAGTGTCTTTAATCTTTCGAGGTGGAAGTATATCCCAGTCAGTATACATGCTCCCAGATTCTCTTTCTCGGTTGTCAACGAGAAGACTAAAAGAGGCATCAGGTCTAAGAATGAATGTGTACACATGTGTTAGCTTGTCAGTCTCACATTCTAAATCTTTTTTGATAGGATAATTTTGCCCCTGGTAGGAAAGGATTAGATGGAGCTTCTTCGTCTGTGTGCCACAGATATCAGGCCCAAACATTAAACTGCATAATAAAAAGGGAAAAATATTATTCAACACATTTGACTTCAAGCAAGCAAGCAAGAACATATTTCGATTAGCATAATCTTATACCTAAATAGCAGGTCTTAACCTAAGAAATAACAATAGAGCATAGGCAGGCAAGACAAAAGAATATATCTTCATACAAGGATAATTTCATTATCCATGATGCATTAGTATAAACCTACAGTCACTCAAATATCACTGAACTTTATGATCAAGGCACATAATCCAATTAGTGAAAAAAGTGAAAAAAGCAATTCTGTGGTTTTGTGGTGATACGGCAAAAAATCAATGTAACAAACCTGTATGGAGCATCCCCACCAAATTTTTTCTGATTGACATATCCAGAAAGAAGCTTGATATAACCTCCACCACATTCAATGTCCTGCTCAAACCTGATAGAGTATTGGACCACCAGTGTCCTGTTCTTGTTACTAAATTCTGGAACTTTTGCAGATATTGCAAAATGCCTGGCATCTGTGTATGTTTGTATTCCTGAAAAGAACAATGGTCATTGTTGTCAAATAAACAAAGAAATTCTGCAAAATGGTATCCACTTGGGGCATTTTGATTTCTTTCTTCAGTAAAAGAGCTACTAAAGAGCATGTTCCATGCAGTTAGCAAAGTTCTTCACACCTTTGTCATCTGGATCACCAGGCCACTTTCCTGCTGTATGCTTAAAAGTACCAGCTTTTCCTTCACTCTTTTTCCAGTCTGATTTTACCCAACGATTCTCCCAACCATCTTTTGAAAACATACAAAAGAACATATCAGAGTCAAACACTAGAAACAGTATAACTTTGTGAACTATTATCAAGATTAAGAAAAGGTAACCTTTAGGCTTGCAGGATACCAGAGAAACAGTAAGCTTTCAGAATATTCAAAACCTCAGAATATAGACGTAGACAATATAAAATCATGGAAAAACAGTTTCCAGAAAGCACAGTTTAAGAAAAACAACGTCTTCATATGTTTTCTCAAAACAAAACAAACGGAATTTAGATTTTAAACAACTAACCCCACCTAACTTTCAAGGATCATTCTCAACTTTTGGGTTTGTCCAGAACTCTGACTAAAACAAACCAACGATCTCCTCTTCAGATCAAGTTCATAAATGGCATCAACAGTCTTCTAGTAGGCATCCGATACTAGTATCATCTTGACACGAATAGCATAGTTGAGCTACCAAATGAAGGAAAAATAAATCTTTTTTCTGATAATAGTAATCACCCGGGTCTCCTCTGGCTTCTCATCACCCAAAAGTCAAAACTTTGAAACAAGATGGTGACTCATCAATTCCAGGTTTAGAAACCAAAAGGAACTGACTAATCATGAAAGTCCAAAAGAGGTAAGAAAAAAGTGTAGCTAGCTTTTCCGTTATCATCTCAAAGTTTGGATTTGCCCAGAATTCTGACTAAATCAAACCGACGATCTAATTTACACACTCAAGTTCATGATTGCCATTAACAGTCTTCTAGCAGGCATCCGACACAAGCATCAGCTTGACGTCAATAGAATACTTCAGCTACGAAACGAAAGCAAAAGAGGAATCTTCTTCCAATAATGGGTTCGATTCGGGCCTCCTCTGCCGCCTCACAACTCAATACTTCGGAACTAAATGGTGACTCACCGATTCCAGGTTTAGAAACCCAAAAAAAACGACTAATCATGAAAATCCAAAAGAGGGAGAACAAATTGTAGATTTCCATGACGGAAAGGTTATTGGATCTCATCGAAATGGAACTATCAGATTCTAACAAAAAAGACGAAAAGTTGGGGAGACGGAAAGATCGATACCGTCAAATCGCTCTTCAAAGAAGATCTCGGATACGGAGAGCTGAAGAAAGAGCGCGAGGGAGAGCAGCAGCAGCATTAGCTTAAGCTTTGAGAGCGGATGATAAGCCAAGAGGGGCCGTTGCGCCATCTTCGGCCGCGCCAAGAAACCGAGTCATGACAGCACTAGTTATAGAACAAGGTATCTATTAAAAGCCTCTGCCGCAACGCAAAAATTGCAGTTTTAACCCTCCACTAATAAAACCCAAACAATATTATTTCCTCCAATAACATGACAAAGTCATATACGTATTTTTACAGTTTAAATAATTATTTTATTAAAATATTTATTTCTACATGGATTTTGTCATATGCACATCATGGCACTTTTGTGATTACCAGCACGTGATTGGGTATTCTTGTGAGAATGCAGGGAAAGTGATGACCAAGAGACGAGGCGACCACCCGTGTCCGAAGACTTCCAAGTCTTCGTGGCGGGAAACTTTAGATAACAGCAAAAATCTACCTGTGTGTTGCACAGCGCGGGGAACAAAAGGCGGGTGGAGGGAATTAGACGTATCAACTTCGAGGTGTAGTTTTGGGGAGACTGCGCAGGTGTGTAAACATATAAGCTCCAACTCCTGGGAAGGCCGTGAAGCGCTTTTAGCCAATCGGAGACGACCACGTGTGAATGTCGACGTGTCTCAGGCGTGGACTTGCGAAGAGGAAAAAGGCAGTCAAAGTCGTTCGACGAGACGACAGCGTCTTCATGTTAGAAACACCGTAACAGTCGCATCGGAACCGTTATAATGCTTATTGGCCGCTACGAAACATAATAACAATCATGCTGGCGTCATGTTAAGTGTTACGAACAAGCCGCTATAATGGGCATTTATGATCATTATAATGTAAGGATAAATTACTTGAATAGTTGGGGTCCACACCTCCCAATCATAAGATTCCTTTTTAGGACAGAAAGATCATAATTGAAATGATGAACATAAATATTTCTTCCTTTACCTTCTTGATGCATTTATTATCCGTTTTTAAAAAGAAATATTTATCACTTCATTCTACCCTGCTCATCCATTTAATTGCCGAATTAAATTGTATAAATGTCCTCCACATATTCTTTTTCTCACCAACAAATTCAAATAATTGGAGAGAGATTATGTTGACCAGCCCATATAGGGAAAGAATTTTGACTCCAATTGACACTCTCCCTTACAGAAATCGGGTGCTATTTATCGTATTAGTAAAGGCACAGAACAACATTCTCCAGCAATAGGATCAGGACACGTACCTTGGGAATGCCAAAACAGCGTCCACGGTTCGTGTGCACTATCACGTCCGGACGCGACGGTGCGAGCCAGGTTTGTCATCCGGTCCAAACCGACCGTCCCACGCCCGTCTGCGATGGCGGACACGCACCGCCGAGCGCGACGGCGGCGGACTCGACGTGGGTGAGGAGGTACTCGTAGATCTTCTTCCGCAGCCGTTCGACCGTCTCCGCTGGCACATCGCCGGAACCCTCGCTGTCCACTGCCTCATCTGCCTCCCCTTCGCTCCGACGGCAGCCGATAGCTTCCAGCCATTCGTTCACCTTCTTCAGCTGCGACAGCATCGCGGCCACGTGCTGCCGGTTGGACGGCACCCCGTCGGCGTCGACGAACCTCTCCAGGAACCCTAGGAACCACGCCCGCGACTCCTCCCTCAGCGTTCGCGCCAGCCACGCCCCCTCGTTGGGTCCTACCCCCCGCTCCCACTCCGGCGGCGGAGACGGTGGTGCCGCCGCCCCCCGCGCCTTCCCCCTACCAACCGAGACAGACGTCAGGGAGAGCCGGGATTTCGTCTGAGGAGTGGCCTTTGAGGGAGCCGTGGCGGCGGCGGTCTTCGATGGACCCTCGAGGACCACCATCGCCCGTGAGGCAGTGGAGGTAGAGGAGGGCTTGCGGTCATAGAGGGAGAAGGGGGCGAGATCGGTGGCGACGGCTGCGCCGACCCAGGAAACGGCACGGCGGCGGACGTCGGCGGATACTTTTAAGGCTTCTTCCAGGGTCGGGTCACCGCCGAGGGACTGGCCCGGTAGAGTTTGCAATGTAGTCTTCGAGAGGGAGTCGGTGACGGCAGTGGCGCTGCAGAGGGAGGCATAAAGGGCGAGGAACTGCTCCACTGTCGGCCGTGGGTTGTCCTCCTTAGCAGAGGTACTGATCTCCGCATACATACTGCACTTAGAAAAAAGAATGATGCAATTCACTATAAATCTGATCTCTTGAACTTTCCCAAGAGGAAAAAAAAAAATTCATCTTTTGCACTTTAATTGAGGATAAAAACATCAGTTTGAAGACTCACTAGAACAAACAGTCTGCTGAAGATCTTGAAAATCAGCAAACAAACTACATGGAATGCACAATAAATTGATGTTGAATAGATTCTCATGCAAAAAACTTATTTTAATTGTTTCTAAATGTTTATAGTGATTAAATGATCTTTTTCTGTTATTGGTCTATGAGCAAAATTGCCATTATATTACTTGTTATTGTTTCTCCTTATCCTGTGACATCCAATATGAACCAGCTCACTAGTATATATAGGTCTTTGGCTAGCACATATGTTTGAGGAATATCTGCAGAATTAGCAAGGTCAGTACCATGTAGAGAAATTAAACAATGATTAATTAACATAGAAATTAAATAGGTAACTACCATATTATATGATCTGATAAGTCCAATCATTCCTTGCACTATTAGCCAGCATGCAGTACATACAAGGAATCCTTTCTAAGTTTCTGATAAAATTTAAATTTTCCACTCAAAAATTAACCAAAAAGAGTTGGATAAAATAAAACTTTTGATACCCTGGTTCAGCAAGATGTTCTTTTAAGCTTCCATCTTCTTCAGGAGTCACTGCATAAACATATAGCTTCTTCTATGATCCAGTTCTAATTGGTAAATGACATCCATTCACCAAGTTCTGCTATGAACTCTGCTGGAGTCGTTGCATCAATTAGATTTTCCAACTTAAAGGCTCTTGTGGCTAAAGTATCGGAATATATAATAGAAAGGATGCATAGATTTTCAATTGTTATGCTAACACAACTTATCACTCATGTACCAGTGTATCATAAACATACACAAAAAGGTTGAAGTGTCCTTGCATTTAGTCTCGTATGATTTTTATTATCATCCCTACAAACAAAGCCAAAGTCCAAAGGTCCTTGTAAATTATGACTGTAATGAGCAAATATGTTTCTGCTGAGATATTAGATCATTAAACCTGATAGTTATATAAAGGATGACAATTAGTTGGCAAGTTAGGATGTTAGATTACTGAACCTCAAACAGGCATCTCAAGTTGGGATAAGAGCATACAGTACAGCTTCTAACTATGATGAGGATGAAACTAGATCCTGGTGGAAAAGAGAATCAATAAGAAGCAAGTCTACATGATATGCAATGAAAGATCCTATGATTTGCAGCACCGAAAATAGATGGTTGAACAGTATACAAAACTACGGCAAGTATTTTGCACTAGTAATTACCTTAAGCACCGAATCAAGCTGCCTGCAGCAGAAGCTTCTTGCACAGCCTCAACAGCAGCCAGTTGCGCTGCATCCCTATACTTCAACAGCGCCTAAAATTTATGAATTGTCAGTCCAGTCACTCCCACATAGCATAACCAAGACACTTCTATTCCAAAAATGAAAATGCTTCATCTGGACATAGTTGCACACTACAAACGGTTGACTTGTTAACCTAGACCTGGTGCATAATTTTTGCCCAAGTGGCAAAATGTTGGTGATTAAAAGAAACCTTGAGTAACCCCTCATTGTAGTCCACATCACCATTTAGGCAACAACACAGCAAGATAACCCTTCCAAAATGTAGTGATATGACTCAGAAAAATCAGCTCAAGCATTTACATTAGGATCTACTTTGGCCATATCATGTAATGATATCAATCATACCTTTCCTAGTTTTGCTAGAGATGATGGAAGCGACGACCATGAAACACTACTATCGGTCCATTTTCTGTTGGTAGGATCAACTTTGACAAAGTCAGCAAGATTCAGACTGGTAGCAGTTTCTGAGGATTTCTTTATGACAGAAGGCCGCTGTTTAGCTGATCTATCAGAATCATCTGTGGCAGCTTGTGCATTGTTTTTCTTCATGGTAGTTTGAATCTTGCTATCCTCCTTAGTTAACAGTTTCTCATTTGTTGATGACTTATGTTGAGGAGCCTGCAGGTTACAAGAACTAGTTGTTAAGGGGGGCCATCGGAGATACAACTTCTGCATAACTTCCAAGCCACATTATCAACATGTTGGGATTTAATACAACCAGCTACTCTCCCTCTTATATTTTGATATTGCAATGGTGGATAACAGGTACTTGGTAGTTTATGTACATCCTTATCTACAATTATATCAATAAGAATGTCTTAATAACTCGATAGAAATTGCATAACAGGACTCCATCTTTTTGTGTAGAGATCAAGATATCTAATTAATTAGCATGTAAAGCCTTCACCAAGATGGCTAAAATATAAGCAGAAGATTGTTGCAACCAAAAGATTAAAATATATTAAAATAGAATCCTATCCTATCAAACTATATAGTGAGATAATTGGTTCCACTAGAAAGAAAGAAAGACAAAGCAGATAAGGCAGCTACTTTTAATAGATCCATATTGTTGCTGTAAGAATGATACCAATGCAGATTAATTCAGAGCATAAACTCACTGAAGTGCTCTTAGATTTGGATCTAGTCTCAAAGTTGGCTGCTTTCAAGGTATAACTATCCCTTCCTTTTGCCTCCATGTTCTCCGACCAGCTTTTTCTTAAAGCATTGGGATCAAACTCATTGTCTGGCACCAAATTTCTTAAGAAATTTCCAGCAGAAGATTTACTACCAACATTGTTCACTTTCAAGACAGAAGCTGCCTTCTCCAACAGACGAAACCTTGACAATGGCTTCTCTGGTCTTTGGGCTTGTGCTTGCTTCTTAGTTTCATTGGAGAACTTCTCGAATGATGCAGGCAAAGAACAAACACTTGTTGGAGATGAAGTTATCGACCATGAGTCCATTGATTTTAACCTCACACCGATAGCATCCTTCTTCTCCAATTTGTCGCTGGCCAGTTGTTTCGACTGTAAAGAGCCTGACTTACTAAGTGAAGCCCTTTTCTTTTGCACCTCCTGTGTTTTAATAGCTAACTTTGAATTCCTCAATTTGCTTTTCTCATTTACTGAAGTAGTGTTTATGTTACAGGTTGAGTCACTGGATTGCTGTGGCTTCTCTGCATCAAGGAAACCATGAGAACTGTTGGCAGCAACAAGATCCTCAGGATTCCCAACGCAGGGATGACGACCGGGAAGTGGCCTCACACCCTTAAGAATGGGCACAGGAGAGCCTGCCTCGACGCCATCAACATGAATGAATTGTCCTAGTTGGATCTTATCACTTAAGATCAGATCATTGTGTTCATCAGGCAGGGAGACATACGTTGCATGGGAGGAGTCAGAGACCTTAAGATAAAAGCCTTGGCTGGTGAAGAGATCACTTCCAGAAAGTGCAGGAACAATACTCACAACCTGGAGCAGGGATGACCGGTGCTTGCTGGCAACCTTAACATTGGTATTCATGTGCTGGAGGAGCTTTATGAGGACGCCTGGGACCAATGAATCTGCCATTTGATTCACTTCAAAGCACATTACTCTACAGAGGAGAGAAGATTTGAATACATACCATAGAAAAGCTGATCAAAGCTGCATAAGAACATACTACACGCCAGAAACTATACACAAAGCCAAAGCAAATTCAGTTCTTGCAAATCCATTACGGGAATTAGATGTCACAATGCAGTTCATTGGCAAGATGTTCCTGAGATCCTTCCCAAACAGAAACTGAGACAAATCAGGTAACACAAGACAATTGCTTGTACAAGGCCCTGGAATCCAATCTTAAGTTGAGGAGAGAGAAGCTCATGCTGAATACCAAAGACAGGATGCAATTTGAAGCATTTTGGATCTCTCACAAGATTGATGGAGCTTACAATTTTTTTTGTCAATCCTTTTTCTGCATGCAGAATATTCTTGCCTGTTTGGATGGAGAAGAATGGAGAGAAGCACTTTTATGTTTGAGAAGTGAAGAACAAGACTGGGGGGAACTGAACTATCACAACAGTCACTTGGAATTCAGATCTTATGCTGAAATTGGGTTTTCATACTCCAAGATCTACTAGAGTGTGGGCAAAGATCTACTCGAGCAGACTTGCAGTACAACATTGGAACAGATTGCAGGCATAGAACTTTAGGCAGAACACAACATTACCATGACACTCAACAGGAAGTAGAATGAGAATGCCTGCAAGTGAACTAAATTTACAGGCTTCCAATGACTCAATATAGGCAGAAAATAAAGAGAGTTCTGAGAGGTTATGCACGAGTTAAGGCATGGACCACAACAGACTTCAATGACAAGGCTGAAAGAAGTGCTTGGGAAGCAAACTCGTTTAGGATAGAACTCGAGATGGCTCTTCACGCATGCAATCGATCACGCAATGGAGGTCGACATTATTCTTCTCACAAAAGAAGAGCGCAGAAGAAGTCTTCAAGTTTGAGGCAAGTTTGCACTGACGTACACAACCAACCTGTAAGACTGCGAACAAAGGATTCTTTTCCGGTGAAATCGATCGAAGAGTTGAAATTGCACATGCTGGCAAGTGGCCATCAGAGCAACTGCAGCGATTGCTCGAGGAAAACATTTCCTGAAGAAGAGCAGGCGGAAAAGATCCGATTTTAGGGCAAATTAAACACCTTTTTTTTCCGGAGCAAACAGCGAGAAATCGACCTTTTCAGATCTTAAGGACGAAAATCCAGTCTAGATCAATCGACAAAGAAAAAGAGAGTCTTCCTTGTATCATTTCAGTGATCCAGAAAGAGAAAAATGGCACCTTTATGCGCACTCTGGCGTAAAGACCGCACGCCCGGAGCCCACGAGCTAGAGGCGCTTCCCTTTCCAAGCCTTCTCTATCAGAATCGATCAACCCTCCCTGTCGAGGGTGAAAAAGAATCCCGTGGGACACAGTGATCGAGAGAGAGAGGCGCGCGCGCTTAGTGTTCGTGATACCACCAAAGAAAGCATGTTTGGAGTGGAAACACTGCTCTCTGGTACAGAAGAGAAGCCTATGTTGGATCACATCCCAGAAAAAGCGAGCGAGAGTAGGGTTGAGCGGAACAGAGGTGGAATCCCATCTCGCTTCTCTCGTCTGCATTTGGAGAGCTGCAATTGAGGGGCATAGCTGTAGCCTACGAGTTGAATTCTCTCTCTCTCTTTTCCCGTCCGTGTTTGGGAAGCAGCGATTGACGCCCAGAGCTTGTAGCCGAAGCCGCACACAACTCAAAGGTCATCTGAAACTGCTCCTCTCTCTCTCTCTCTCTCTCTCTCGATACCAAATATGTTTTGACCCACCCAATCCAATTTGATCCATTTTGACTCGGCCTAACAGACTCGGCCCGGTTCGGTTCTGTTTCTTAATAACTTATTGGTCTATCTTGATTTCGTCCTCTACAACGCTGTATGGAACAAAAAATTTACTTATTTCATTAAAAAAAACCCTAGTAGGATATTGGTAGCATATCAAGTAGTATAATTAAACTTCTTATAAAATTATTCATCTCAAGTTCGATGTTGGACTAAATTGTAGTAGTATTATCCATCATGAGTTTCTAGCAGTATTTTTGTTTTGGATAATAATGTTATTGGAATAATTCACATATTCAAGTTATGTTATGGATATCATCCCTTGATTTTTTTAGCCGATGATGCTTTGATATCTAAAGAACTACACGTAGACATTAGTGCAGAAAGCATGACTGCCTCAAGCAGTTCGTCTGATACCTGCAATCCATCCTCAGACAGCAGATGGAAAAGGAACGCGAAGAGTTGCAAGCAGCTTCAGCTCCGTCTTCCACGCTGCAACCAACCCGAAGCTCTCGCTCATGTCCAGCTCCTCCGGCTTCATCCCCTCCGGTAGCTCCCAGTCGAAGCACAGGAGGAGCTGGGCCAGGGTGAGCTCCACCGTCGCCAGCGCGAACGCTGCCCGCGGGGGCACATCCTCCGCCCCCCACCAAAACGGCAAGTACTGGAAGACGGGGACCCCTTGGAAGTCGACGCTAACCCTCAGCTTGAAGTTGGCGCCGGTCAGGTAGTCCAGGAAGCTCAGCGAGGGGAACACGTCGGCGAAGTAGAACCCCAACACCAGGTCGAGCGCCTCCCTGATAGCGCAAGGAATCGCGTCGAGTGCGCGTTCCTCCGGCCGAACGCCGCCCGGGACACAATCTTGTTCGTCGTTAGCGTGGAGAGTGTTGGAAATAGGAAGAAGTAATGAAAATGTCCAATTGATTATCCATCGTTAATTTATACAGGAGGTGAAGATAGGAGGATTTCCCTCGTTCAGTTAAGGAAATCATATCTAAATCCTAACTTCATCTTATCTTCTATCATGCCCCCGCAAGATCAAGCTCCTGTAAGGACGTCAATCTTGAACTGAGGACGTTGATCTTGAACCGAGGACGTTGATCTTGAACCGATGACAATGAATCCGAAGAAAGGAGCAGACGATTCTGCTAGAGCCAAATTCGACAATCCGATTAGATCGAACTATCATGCCCTCGCAAGATCAAGCTCCTGTGAAGGACACAGATCTTTACCCGATGTCAAGGAGACCGCTGTGTTGTCAACCGCGGTGAAGGTCTGACAACGGTTGACTTCAGCGGAGGAGATGCTGCTACGGCTGGGGCGATCGGTAGATATGAAGGGCAGCGGGAGAAGCGTGTGGTCGTAGATTTACTGTCGTTTGACAGCGAGAATGAACTTATTGCTGATGGGGGTAGGGAAGGTGCCGCTGCTTGTTGGTGCTGATGCGACAGTGGTGGTGCACAAGGAAGATGGCCTCGTGCAGAAGAACACCTCGATAGAGGAATTGAGAAAGCCGACGCACTAGAAGTCTCCAGCTTCGATGTCGACGAGAGACTGTCGTTTGACAACAAGAAGCGATAGATCTAAGGAGAGGGCAACAGTTGTGGCCAGCGAGGGCTACAGTTGCGATTGCAATTGTTGGAGTAAGGGGGGTCGGCAGCGAGCATAGTAACTGCCGAAGGAGAAGATGAGGAAGCCATTGTAGTGAAGGTGTGCTTCCTTTTCTTCCCTGACTTCAGGACCACAATGTTGCGGTCCCTTCTTTGGAGGTGTAGAGACGATGCAGAGAGGGATCTGCACCGAAGAGAAGCGACCGAGTTATTGCTGTGACGGCAGCAACAGCGAATGAAAACGGCGTTGGCGATGCTCTGTTTTTTTTTTTTTTTTTTTTGTCAGGAAACAGAGATCGCGGCTTTGCAGAAGATGAGTCGACAATTGCGGCTTCGCAAAAGGGCAGTCAACGGGATGGGGATTTGCTGCCGTTTGATAGCAAGAAGGAACTTGTTGTGCCCTCTCTACAAAGCATCGAGAGATGATGGGCAGTGACCCTTACAGGTGCTCTTGGCAGAGAGAACAAAGGCTGCAGGAGGGACGATGCCGACGAGCGGCTGTAGAAGTCATCATCTATTGCAGATGAGGTAGGAGAGATCTTCGGAGCAGAGAATATCCGGGAGGGTGGCGACAGATGACCCCTGAGTATCTGCAGTTTTGCAGCAGGGTTGTCGACGAACAAACAGTAATAAAAGCTGTCGTTTGACAGTGAAGAAAAAAAAATAATCTCTCTTATAGAGAGAGGGGCTCTGATACGTGATTTTCTCGTTCAGTTAAGGAAATCATATCTAAATCCTAACTTCATCTTATCTTCTATCAGCTTCTCGCTCATCTCGACGGTCGGCCCTGAACTCATCGAGATGTCGCTCATCAGGAGGCGGGTCTCCTCCTTCCGGATGGAGGCGAAGGACTGGTGCTGAGCAGCTCCATGAAGCAGAGCTTGTGCAGCTGCTTCCAGTAGGGGCCGAAGGGGCAGAAGGCGATGCCGGAGCAGAGGTAGCCGGAGGCGATCTGGGGGCGGGAGGCGAAGGTTGAGGTCCTGGTTCTTGAGGATCTCCTCGGCTGCAGCGGGGGAGGAGGCCACCCCGAGGTCGACCTGGCCGATCTTGATGAGCATGAGGGGGCCGTGCTGGGCGGCGAGGTCGCGGAACGCATGGAAGGGGAGCTGCCCTGCGAGGTGGTGTATGCTTCCGAGGAAGGGCAGCTTCCATGGCCCGGGAGGACGTTTCCTGTGTTGGCTTCTGGACTTGGAGAATCCCCTCTTGATGATGATGCTGATGAGCAAGAAAAGAAGGATGGCAGAGGAAGTTGTTTTCTCAGATCTCTTAGTTCTGCTTACAAGCATTAAATGTGTCCTCACTTCTGCGTGTATACACATTTGCTAATAGCTGATGAGAGACAGAGTGAGAGAGTGAGGAGAAAGAAATGTGACAGCTGAGCTTGTCACACACTCTTGTCTCTCTTCTTTTCCATTGGGCCTATCCTCCCTCACCCATGCATTTTATTATATTTCCATATTTCTATTTTTTTTAAGGACATTGAAAAAAACAAAGAAAATACATTTTTTTTTAGTTTTTCTATATTTCTCTTTTCTAAGGACATAAAAAAAGTAAAATTCAAAACGACCACAGTGGGAGTCGAACCCACGACCTTCTGATCCGAAGTCAGACGCGCTAATCCACTGCGCTATGCGGTCATTCGTGACTTACGATTCAATATTATTATATATATATCTATTGTAATTTCTCCTCTTCCATATGATCAATCCATTCTCTCATAGTATTCTTTTTCCAATTTCTCATGCAATTATACTCTGTTATATTCTTAGTCCTATATTACATTGCTTTTGAGGTTGAATAATATTGTGTAGCCCTTGTTCCACGTACTTGGTTTTTTTATATTATTTAGTTTGACATATATATGAGTCTGATAAGGGTGCATTTTGGTACAATGGAAATAATGTCATTCATTCTAACTTTTCATATATCTTTTTATTAAGAGTCACTATTTTTTTTAAGTGATTAGTAATTAGAATCGATCATCTATCCATATCACATAGTTGAGTTGACTTAACCCACTATTAAATATTTCATATTTTGAGAACTATCAAGAACGAGGAAGCTCCATCAAGATGAGGCCCTTTTGTCACAAGTCTCACATATAAAGATAACATTACGATCATATCTAATATAATCATTTTAACACTTAAGTCAATTCTAAATCCTATATGGGGTCTTTGAAAAATTACTATTTATAATATGATGAGAGGAATGTTTTAGGAATAAACAATAATATAAAATATATTCTCTCCTCTAACTCATACTATCAGATGAGTTTGATTGACTAGGCTCCATATGTCGTGAGTTTAGATTGGCCCAAAAATATTAGCTCATATGATGCATCTACTTCATTCTGTTATGGGGTGACATGCTCATGTCAGAGTGTAATGTATGTCATGAGAACTTTATATTTGTATTTGCATCGAAGGATTTCATACTTTGAGGCAAATAGATGTATTAGATCATGCCTATATAGTTTACCAAATGAGAGAGTATAGGATGCAAGAAAATATTTTAAGCGTATAATGTATAGTTTACTCGATTAGAAAATATAAAACATAGGGAGATGTATTAGTTATGAGGGCCATGGTCATTTATAAGAGGCTCTTGAAAAGTTATCTGCGCGAGGTTATTGACTTATAAAATCAAGTAACTTGTATTTTTTTTTGAAGTTAGGTGGCTCTCCACTTGGAAGCATAGGAACATGAAATAATGATACAATCATTTTGGTGATGATCATCTTATTAACTAGAATTAATTCAATTATGAACTATTTTGCCCTTAAAGCTTAGATCTAGCACCCCATCAACATCACATGGTTAGATGAAGAGCTTGCGTGCTCGTTGATGTGTTATTGACATATTTCTTAATTTCTGATTTCATACTATATTATCTTTGGAGTTCTTCTTTTAGTAATAATATAATAGTGTCAAAATTGATCATTAATCTATATTACATAGTGAGTCGATTTGGCCCATTTTAGGAAGGTGACCATATCTTGATAATTAGATTTTGGATGACCAATTTCTTAAAAAATGAGTCTCTAATGTGGGTTATAAAATTGTTACCGAGAATATGAATGATGTAGTCACGTCGATGCTAAGTTAATTAAAAGTTTTATGTGAGGTTTTATAAAAATAAAATTTTATTGTTGGAATGATAGGTGGAAACTCCCATATTTTAAATATAGTGAGAGAAAAATTTTAAGAATAAAAAATAAAATTATGGCGTAGGCACGTCGATGCTAAGTTAATTAGAATTTTTATGCGAGGTTTGTCAAAAATAAAATTTTGGTGTTGGAATGATACGTGAATACTCTCATATTTTAAATATAGTGAGAGGAATATTTTAAGAATAAAATTTTTTTGTCCACAACTCATACTGATATGGTAAATTTGGTTGAGCTTGTGTTAGTAGTAGTATTTTCTATATATGTTATTATGGTTGCGTCCAACTAATGTAAGTAAGCTTTCATAGCTCAGTTGGTTAGAGCACCCGTTTAGTAAGCGGGAGGTCTTGAGTTCAAATCTCAATGAAAGCATGTAAGTTTTTCTAAATCATATATATATATATCAACCAATGCAAGTTGGGATAATAAATCAACGTAAACTACATGCTCTTATCAATAATTATTTTATTAATATATTTGCGAAATATATAAATATATTATCTAAGCTTTCATAGTTCAGTTGGTTAGAGCACCCGTTTAGTAAGCGGGAGGTCTTGAGTTCGAATCTCAATCAAAGCACTTTATTGGATAATAAATCTAAATCAACTTTTTGCTGTTATTAAATTTTATTTTCTAAAACTATTATTTAAAATTACTTCGATAAATAAATATAATAACTAAGCTTTCATAGCTCAGATGGTTAGAGCACCCGTTTAGTAAGCGGGAGGTCTTGAGTTCAAATCTCAATGAAAGCATGTAACATTTTCTAAATCATATATATATATTAACCAATGCAAGTTGGGATAATAAATCAACGTAAACAATAATTATTTTGTCAATATATTTGTGAAATAATAATTATATATAAATATATTATCTAAGCTTCCATAGATCAGTTGGTTAGAACACCCGTTTATTAAGCGGGAGGTCTTGAGTTCGAATCTCAATCAAAGCACGTGGGAAAATAAATCTAAATCAGCCACTTGCTGTTATTAAATTTTATTTTCTAAAACTATTATTTAAAATTACGTCGATAAATAAATATAATAACTAAGCTTTCATAGCTCAGATGGTTAGAGCACCCGTTTAGTAAGCGGGAGGTCTTGAGTTCGAATCTCAATGAAAGCATTCGAGCTTACTTAAAAATCCTTATGCATTAATTAATTCCCCTTAACCACATGTATCAATCAGTACATGTTGGGACAATAGATCATCATATTCTATTCGACGTAATCACATTATCGAACCATTTTTTCGTTATTTTTAGGTGATACGTTCCTTCCTTCCATCTCTCACATCACATTCCTGTAGAATTGAGTTGCTTCAGTAGTTGCGGTATGTGATCAATCATACGCTTTTGTAACTCTCAAATATATCATCATATACAATGATAGTTCCCAGCCATTGCGATGAGGGAAAAAGCGAAGGAGACCGAACACAGTTTAAAAAAAAAATATATATGCTCTGATTCCTGTGGTAGTATGATGTGTACCAACCATCCTTCGTTGTTGTTCTCGTCGCCGGAGCACCACTGTTCTTCTTTGCTCGTCTCTTCATTCACGGCTACAATGGCCATACTGTTGTTGCTTGTTTGTGCTTCACCTCTCCTAACATTACCTACAACCACACCACAGGGTCTGGTGAAGTAATACTACTTTACAGTTGGAAGGTTTCTCCTATACTGAGACTGGTTCTCAACTTGTGCTACCTTTATGCGGCAGCAGTTTGGGTTTCCAGAGTGGCTGAGACCTGCGCTGATATGTACCTGTTTCAATAATCGATTGCATTCTCCTGCTCTTGAAAATATTATCTTGTTTAATGCTGCAGAACAATCCACGACGGATAAATTCCATATGAACATTAAAATAATCCGACAACATAATGACAAAGCAAAATCTCCATAAGCAAGAAAAAATAGTCTACGAACCACCACAGGAAGGAAAGAAAAGGGTAGGCAAGGTCATTGATTCTTCAGATGATCTTTTGGAATCACAACATGATGCAGATCATCTGATGGAGTCAGAATCGATAGAATTACATTTGAAAGTTCCACTTTGATGATGACTTCTGATTTCTTTTAGTCAAAAGACAGGAGTTTTTTTTATCTCGACTCCTTCCGAACCATATTAGTGTTCCAGTATCTCGGTTCTCCTGATAGATATGATACATCAGGAGACACAATCGCACTTTTCATTTCTTCGGTTTAGTTGTGCTCTCAAAATTCAGATCCTGCAGGTGCAGCAGCAGATCATCAGACTGCAGGAAGACACGGTTAGATGAATTCGCAATTGTATGAGCTATCTCCCGTGCAGCTTCAATCTGTCTCAGAGCAAGAAACGCTGGGTTGTTTGCAATTGATTGACCGATGAGCTGGGCACTCTTGGCCTCACCCTGTTTGGTAGAATAGAGGAGGAGAACAAGATTAACCATATGTTTCCATGTGTTTATGGAAAATTTAAATAGAATACAAGTTTTTCTTTTTTTGGCTCATCCAACCAAACTTGTTATTTATCTTCCTCCAGAGAAAGTTGAATTGTCTCGTGTAATGGTCGGGACAAACAATCCATGCTAACACTAGGTTTCATTAGTTAGAAAAGCAATAAGATACTAACAATCGATTAGCAAATGAAATTAGTTACCTGTGCTCTGATAATAGCACTTTTCTTATCTTGCTCTGCCTTTTCAACAATGAACTTAGCACGCTCTGCTTCCTGTGCAGCAACCTGCTTGGCTTCGATTGCATTAGTAAACTCCTTTCCAAAGCTCAGGCTCGTTATGGACACATCATCCAAGGCAATGCTGAAGTTTTGGGCCCTCTCAGTCAAGATCTTCCGTATCTCCCGACTCACAGCCTACGACATACAGATGTAACAGAGATCTAAATGCCATGTGATGCTTAATCTTTTTTTTATCGTAGTTAGTAGACACATACGAGCAATAGGATCTGAAAAAAGATGACTATCATAATTATCTCAAACCTCTCTTTGTGTGATCAGCTGGCTAGCATTGTATTGAGCAACCACAGCCTTCAAAGTTTCATGAATAATCGAAGGAAGTACCCTTTCGTTGTAGTTTTCCCCAAGAGTTCGGTAGATGGTGGGCAGCTGGTCAGGAAGTGGCCTAGTAAGAACCCTAAGCCCAATTTTTACCTGTGCAAGAATAGAGGATTCACAGTTATAATGCCATGAACCAAAAAACCCAGGTGGATAAATACCATACAAAACCAGCTAATGGCCAAGCAAAACATAGACATCACAATGAGAAGTATATGATAAAAGACACATTAAAAATGATTGCTTCCCTTACCAGGTTCAGTCATTATGCCAGCATTCCTGGTTATAATAGTTGTGGAACAACAACAGTAGGTATACTTTTGGAAGAAAAATAAATACTTATGGAATGAAACAAAGATCAAAGAACTGTATCATAGGTTTATTGACAAATGTTCAGGGAACAACCATTAACTTCACTTGCAAACATTTCCCCTATTAAAATCACTTTTTCCTGGATGTTTCAGTCATAAGTGGAGTGGAAGGATTGCTACGACTGTTAGCAGCTTGGATAATAATCAGGATTTTGATAGGCGACATTCGCAAGCTTTGTTGTCCTGAATTTACTACTCACAATCTAGAATCTATTTCCAGATGAGAGAAAAATGAATATTAAATGATAAATTGATGTAATATTATATTTTTCATCCACAAGAGATTCATAGCATGCCATTTCTTTCTATAACTAATTGTACATGACATGGCAAGTGCAACATGTTCTTCCTATAGCTTATGATCTGTAACCGTTGGATTTCAAAGCAATATGTGATTATGCACATCAAAGATTCAATCAAGTGAGCCTGAAAGTGGTCTCTGGCTCAGAATATATTTCCAAGATGCATAGGCCAGTGTAAGAAAGGGCCTTGCATTAACAGTCCAAGCTCTAGATATGCTAGTTCAGGTACGCGAGGAGCATGAAGCCAGACAGAAACCTCGCATTCATAAGAATCTTTACACACTAACAAACAAAAATTCAGATTATAAACTTCACAAAACTTATGCAGAGGCAAAAACAAGGTCCAATAGGGAGTCAAGAATACAAAATAAAGATGTTGAAGTTCTAGAACTCCAGTCATAAAAAGAATAAGGGACTCCTAATGATCAATAAACTGAACGACAGAAGTGAAGGGAGAACAAATCAATAAACTGCTCATGATCACAAGCCAAGTATATTGATTAATTAACAATACAAGGTAGAAAAAAATCAAGACAATGCAGACCATCAACAATAAAACTTGCAACTCAAACTATGATATGGATGTGATTTCGATGCTTGCATGTGAAAACACAAATTGACACATAAATGATGTGGAGTCATGCAGATGACAGCAAGTGTTAACAACAAGTTGTAACAAAAGATTACTTCTAAATAAGCCAAACAAGCAAAAAGTATCATGACTACTTGGAATAACTTGTCCTGGAGCACCAGAGGCAGAAGACTGGCTGAATCTTGTCCACAACATGTTAGATCACACTGACACAATAAGACAATATATATGTTTGCATTATAAAAAGATTTACAAAGAAATACCATTTGAAGATCACGACTGCCAGATGTACTCTCGACAAGATGGGGACGTGCACGAACATTATAAATGATTGGCCTTTCAAACCACGGAATCATCAAATGGGTTCCCTCAGGATAGACCTGTACATAAGCTTTTGTTTATATGAAACTCAAAGGTCATGACTCTACACTTAAACAATTAAAGTAATAGATGGATGGGCATGAGAACATAAAAAAGATGCATCGATTACAATTAAACTGAATAAACACTGTTACAGTAAGAGCAGAGATGGTGGGTATATAATGTAAAATTTTAAACAGTAATATAAAGAACCATGATATAAACCATAGGGCATAGCAGAAATGGAGCTTGTATCCGGAATTTTGGTAGTAAGAATAGAGTAAAGAATCCAAAATTTTGTTATGCACTATCCACGCTAATTGGTTTCACTTTTTAATTGACTAATACACAGAACATATTTCTTCCCAACAAAGACGGCCATGCCATATTAATTGCAGAAAATCCAAGCAATAGGCAAGCACAAGAAGGGTGAAAAGAATACAATACTTCAAAGCATATGACATTAGCTAATATGAGCAGTCCACACAGAAAGCTATGGTTATGGCTCCTTTAGTGCCTAAAGATCAACCAAAGATAATGCTAATTCAAGGTTAAAGACAGTTCTTAACAGGTTCAAGAAAACACTCCTGATGTCCTTTCTTCAATTATCCAATTTACTACTGAATTATGTGGATAACTTATTTCAACATATCCCCAAATATGAATAAAAGGGCACTAATGTTTCAATCTGGTTAGCAGAAGGCACCAGTAGTCCTCCTATGTAGTCTTCAGCTGAAATATATTAGTCTGATAAGACCTTCTTGCACGCAATCTAAAAATGTCATCAACCTTTTAAATTACTACAACTTCATCCAAGCAATGAACCCAACCAAATTGCGTAACTTCATTCATGAAATTCATATTCAAAATTTACATATGCAGTATTACACTTATACAGGGCCTTGACACCAGATCTGACCATATAAAATTTCATTTCGACATATGAATTACAACGAGGTGGATTCAGCCATAAAAAAAGTGTGTTTTTCCTACCGATCGACAACAGGTTTGAATACTAAAATTTTCATTCGTTGAGCTCATTAATCAACTTCCTTTTTTGGTGGTTCTAACTTACCAACTCTTACAATAACATCAAAAATCACATGTTCCTGAGAGATAAGCATGACCAGGAAGGAATTACAGGCAGAACCTAAGCATTTCGGAAATTAAACGAGATTAATAATTAAGATCATCACAGGATGCACCAATTACTCAATCAACTGCAAGTGAACGCTAGTTTTACGTGTCTCATAACACCACAGTTGAGAAATGGTCGAGAGAAAGAAATAAAGACAACCAGAAACCAACTATCAGGATCATTATGCAACGTGGAAACAACTGCAGCAGCACAGCAACCCTTTCAAAGAAAACATAAGATAAGGGCATTATTGAGCTAACAAGATAAGGTTCTTCGCCGATCAACGCAAGAGCGCATGAAGGGAAGTGTGGTTTGACCTTGTCCTTGATGCCCTGGATGCGATTGAAGACGATCGCGCGGTGTCCACCCTCGACATTGTAAAGGCTATTGAGAGCAACGTAGACGGCGGTGCCACCGATGAGCGCGACCTTCACCAGCGTCCCCGCCGCTCCCGATCCGGGGACATTCGGCACCCTGACGTTCCTGAAGTTCATGATCGCCTCTACCTCCCTCTCTCTGACTCTCTTACCCTCGAATCTAAAAACGAGGGGTCAGAAACGACGAACAATCACCGACAAAGCAAAGAAATGTAGATCAACATAGGGCGCGAGAGGAGAGAGATTACCCGCGGTGACGGCGCTTTCGGCGGCGACGTGGCGGCGGAGGGGTCTCGGGAGGTTTGGAGCTCTCCTAGGGATTTGGTTATGTAATCCGAGGCGACGTCCGGTCGAGGAAGCAGGTGAATAGTAGTAGCAGGAAAACAAAACAACCCGAATCCGAAACGTGAATCCGGATCCAATAAATTCCTAGTGACGTTGGTCCGCTGTCTTAAACGGAGCCGTGAATGGGCCGAGATGGGCTGAGAGTGCTTTCCTGTTTTCGGCCCCCACCTTAGTCCTTATTTAAGGGGGCACGGAAAAAAAAAAATTCTCATTGGCGGCAGGGAACTCCATTATATTTTTAAAAAATATATTTTCTATCAAAATTTTAATTAATATTACTAAAATTATAAATAATAATTAATAATATTTAAAAATTTATATGTTACAATATTACTCAAATATAAATATATCCAAATATAATCATAATAAAATGAATATAATCATAATTAAATAAATTGATAACATAATAATTTTCTAATTTTTTTATATTTTTATTTCACATTTCGTGTAAGATGGAACCTATGTAAATTCGAAAACGTATGAAGTGTCTAGCAATAAAAAATCTAAAAATAAATATTATTATTAAAATTAAAAGATATATCAATTTCCTGAAAACCATCTTTATCCTTTTTAGAGGATGTGCACCTTTTCGAATATATTATTAAATATTAGTTAACTATATAAATAAGAATTATAAAAAATATTAAGTAAAATAAAGATTAAAGTATTTTCACTCAAATTAAAGTTTATATTGTGCAATTAATTCCATAAATAGTGTTAAACTTTTGATGACATATTTTTTATATATTTTTATAATTTTTTTAAATAAATACAATATTGATTTAATGATTAATGTTGAAATTTTAGAGTTGTGAGTATTGAGTTCAATTTTCAATTATATATTTTTTGGGGAGTGCCTTACCTGTCACCATCTCATAATAGGTTGAGTTTCCAGGGTATAATTGACATCTTCATTTTTTGTAGGATAAATTTATACTAACATTGAAACATTCCCTTGTAATTAATTGTATCTAATTAAATATCTCAAATAGGATATAATGATTATCTATAGTGATGTGCTTTGTTCGTTCACAATGGAAAAAAATAAAAAGTGATACTTATGATTTTTAGGATAAAGAAGAGTGTTAGAAAA
Source organism: Ensete ventricosum (assembly GCA_029747655.1). NCBI lineage: Eukaryota > Viridiplantae > Streptophyta > Magnoliopsida > Zingiberales > Musaceae > Ensete > Ensete ventricosum. The sequence goes on along the minus strand of JAQQAF010000001.1, from coordinate 8,069,235 downwards.
TAAAATACTAATGGTAAGACCAAAAACACAAAATATTTCTTGCCAAAAAATTAGATAATATCACTGGTTCGATTTCAACCACATAGGACGATACATTAGCGGGCCGGGTTTAATTGAGATCAAGTATTATTAGATGATGGATTAATTTATTCATATAGATTTGATAGTTTCTTTAAGCTTTTAGTGGTATAAAGTGAGAAATTAGTAAATATTTTTGGACTTCTAATTAGATTCCAACTATTTCAAGTCTGAAGCGATCCTAATTAGATTGAAACTTTAGATTTTGATGAGAAACAGAAATGTAGAGGAATACACTTTAAATTGCTCTTGAGATCTTCTCTAGTTGATCAATAAAAAAGATTGTGAGGGTATATATAATGGGTTTTGACCTTAATTTGAATTAATCTAAGGGAAGAATTATTCTGATTTTTCTCCTATAACCAATAATTTAATTTTCGAGAATGTGTAACTATATATTTTTTTTTACTATTGATTTATAAAATTTCTCTTTCTATTATGAATTTTCGAAAAAAGATATTATATATATATATATATAATTGATTTAAAAAATGTCTCTTTCTATTCGGGCACTCGTCGTCTCTACCGTCCATCAATTGTAAACTTCCCAAAACACACTTCTTTGTTTTCCTTTCTTGCTCGTTTTAGAAGGGAAGGAGGAGGATGGAATGGCTATTACAGGAGACATAAAAGAAGAAGAAGAAGTTGCTTGTGTTATAGCTACCCATGCGACCTAATCTCATCTAAAGAACAACATCCCAAATGGCTGCATCGCTCTCGCCGCAGCTGCTGTGCACATCCTTCATCCTGTCCACAGACTTGCAGACTCCGCTGCATGACCAGTCGAACGATGCAATGCAGACATTCCCAGATCGAGTCTTCCATTCGCAGTCTGTAGGTTGATCAAAAACAACGATCAGTAAACACATTCGAACAAGAAGGTAAAGGCTATACAATAATTTTTTTTTGTTGTTGTTGGTAAATTGTCACAATCTAATCCGATAGGCAGTGGTAGATCCTTCCACATAATATAAGCTGCAGATTTCTCTTGGGATCAACATATAGCGTTTCTCTTCTTTGAAATGGTAGCTAAGGTAGTCGAAACAATCCAAGGAATTTGACAAGGTCTACCTGGAGGTGTTCCACAACACATGCTTCTGTCGTCGATGTGCTCGACTTCCAAACCGATCAACCATGAGCCCAAAGAGACGTCTTCGTTTGCATACTTGTGGAGTATTGGCCTACGCAGATGACACACATTGATGGGTCAGTACACGCCATTGCATTCGTTCATCGCTTAGCTGAGGCTAAAGACGCAGAACATACGCGTTTGTGGAGATGTACAAAGCGAGGTCTTTAGAGATGGCGTAGATTTGGCCAGTGGCATGTCGGAAGTACTTGTTTCCTTCCTCACCAAACTTCCAGTGCTCGGGTTCGTGATATTTCACACCCCTGTTAGAGATCACGAGCATGACAAAGCTTCTTCATAACCTAACATATATGTGTATGATTAGATCGAGTACTTACTTTTGGAACAAAACCGGACCAGATTTCATGCAGCCCATATACACTCTTGATTTGCCTCTGTACCGAGCGAGATTCGTAGTAAGGATTCCTGTAAGGATGCAAAGAAAAAGGAGGACTCAGTGCAGAAAGCTCTTCTTGTGCTCATTCGTTGGGCATGGAGGCAGCGCGAAGAGCAGACCGAGATTGACATGCACGTCGTCGTCGACCTTGAGGTAGAAGTCGGCGTCCCAGATGGCGACGGCGGTGGCAAAGTACACCCGGGTCTTGGAGGAGAGCTCGTGGTATCCCTCCAGGTGATCCAGCCTTAGGAAGTCCTTGGTCTCCGCGTCCTCTGCGTCGATGGCGCGGTCGAGAGCTCCGCCGGGGGTGGCGCTGTGCCCGATCACGAACCGCACCACCACGCTCTTCTCCTCCTCCAGTCTCTTCAACTTGGTTCCTGCGGCGCTATTGAATTATGCGGAACACTGTTCATGCACGCCGGGGATGGGAAGGATTTAGGGGTACCTCTTGGCATCCAAGTTTGTCGAACCGATTCGCGCCTCTTCTTGCTGCTGAAGCCGGTGTTGATTCCGATGACGGCGAATGCCTTCTTCAGGGCCTTGCCGTGGCCGGAGGAAGACGAGCCACCGTTGGAGTTCATCCTGGCCACTGCCAGTTCCATCTCCAACGATGAGATGGACTTGTCCAAGGACCTTGATGCGAAAGAAGAAGCTGTATGAGCAGGCGAACTTGGCGGTGTGGAAGGAGAACTTGTGCTCACCTAATCGCTTGATGAGTCTTCGACACTTCTCTTATGATATCCCTCGGATTGCCCTTCCCCGATCTCTGTGAACGCGCAAACACACACGCACGCACAAGAATGAATCTCGAGCTCGATCATATGCAGCTCTGGATGGTATTGGTTTAGAGGAAGCTTACTGTTCTACTCTCGCAGTCTTGTGATGACTGTGGCATGCCCGACTCACAAGAAGAAGAAGAAGAAGAAGAATAAACAAATCTTGTTTTCTTTTCTGATGGCAGGAAGCTGACCGGCCTGCTAAAGACGAAGACCAGCAAGAAGCAAGCGAAGCAGATCACGGCGACTGCTCTTCCCGGCAACGGCCGACCGCGCGGCTTCTTCTCCGGCTGCTGCGGTCTCTCGTTGACCGCCTTCACCAACCCACCCATCAAGCTCATGCGATACCAAACAAGAAGAGGGTATGGGCTTAACCAAGAGGCTTAGAGGAGTAGCGCCATGGCGATGCCAAAGCGATTTATACCACCGTGGTTTGCTTCTGCTGTCACAAAGCTTGAGAGAGACCGCAGGAGGGCGGGAGGAGGGAGAAAAAGAGAGAGAGCATTAAGTTAATGATCGATCCCAATCGCAGCACTAAATGAATGGGATGCATATCTCAACGCTGGCGATGCCGCGAAATGGTTCAGTTTGCAAGGCTCTTTGTGTGAACTCACCTCATGCAATTCCTGTGTGCTACAATGGTGTCGAGAGAGAGAGAGAGAGTGTGTGTGTGAGGATTGGAGGATCTCAGAAGTTATATTCACCCAATTAACTTTAAGTTATCCTAACAAAATTCAAACCACTTTGTTCAATGGTTGTGCATGCATTGATAGAGATCAAATATGATGGGAACATATCTACGATTATTAGCATAGGCTGGTCGACTCGTGGGGCTGTTGCTTCTTCTATTTAAGAACTTTATTGAGCAGACTTCATCTTCTTTAAGTTCTTCGCTCTCTCATTTTGTTTGGTGGCTTGCACTCACTGATGAGGAGGCAGGCCTTCTTCCACCTTGCTATCTATTTAATTATCAGAACAAGTAGGACCATATCCAACTTTATTTCCACCTTGTCACTTTCATGCTTCGTGAGGACTTAATTCTTATTGACAATTGCATGAAAGTGAAAGAGGTGATGATGACATTACATGACATTTCTGTGTCACTGACTAATTTGTGTGTGTTATTAGCTGATCCTATTCAAATTTCTCATGTATAAATATTTGTCCATTGTAACTTTAGAATATATCAATCTCTTTAATTCAACATGGTATCCGAGTATATTGCCCTAGTACAATCTTCCTCTTCTACTGCGACATACAGTAGATTGCTATAGACAGCAATTCTCTTCCTCCTTCTCTGTCGTAGCAGTTACATGTCCCTTGTCGTTGCTCTACTCTCCTCCCTAGTCGTTGCTGCCAGCCACTCTTCTCCACCAGCAACGACTGCAGCTGCAGTCCTCGCCAGCAACAACAGCAACCCTCTCTTTCTGCCTCTTCTGCTTCCCCTGCTCCAACCATTACAATAGTAGTCGCACGCCCCTTACCGCAGCAGTCATTTTCCAACCGACTTTCTTCCGCCAGCGTGCACTTTCCTCGTCATCTGCTTCTCGATGAAAAGAAGTAGTCTCTTCTGCCTCCTCGGTTGCCTCTCCTCCGTGGGTGGCTGCCCTGATTCTACCCTCTCTGCTTCTCGGTGAAGAGAAGCAGTCTCTTCAATCCTCCCGACTACTTTCTCTATCGGTCTTCTTCCGCCAACGTGCACTTTCCTCTTCCTTCTACATCCTCGATGTCTTCCTCGTCAACGTCTACTTCACCAACTCTCCTTCCTGTAGGGAATGCTAATGTCTCCTCTCATGAGGGCTTTATCTCCATCGACGCTGCTTCCCTTATTCCCTTCAAATTATCCAAAGATGGTAACTATGCACCTTGACGTGCACAGTTTTCTAACCTCTTATTTGGCTATGGATTATTAGGTTATGTTGATGGCTCTTTCAGTTGTCCACCAGCAATGATTCACATTTCAGGTGATCCGACTTCTGTGCAAAACTCAACTCACATACTTGGTTATGCTAAGATCGTTTTATTCTTCAAGCCATTCAAGCTTCTATTGCTGTATTTGTGGCTCTGCTCATCTCCTTCTGTGCCACTGCTGCAGAAGGTTGCAATAAACTACAGACTACCTTAGTAAATCGCTCACACACTCGCATGCTCGGGCTCCTCTCCAGACTAATAAAATTAAAACAAGAGGAAAGTATTGTTGCTGACTATCTACAAAATATAAAAATTATTATCGATGACCTGGCTTTGATAGGTCATTTTCGCAGTGATGAGGAAGTCCTCATCCACACGCTTAATGGATTGACCGATGAGTTTAAGGAATTGGCAACGACACTTCGAGCTCGTGACTCCCCAACCTCATTTGAAGAACTCTACGATAAGTTGACTGATTATGAGGCATACCTGAAGCGTGATGATAGATTGGCAGGACCTACCATCATAGCTCAATTCAATCACAAATCCAAGAAAAGCAATAAATATAGCAAAAATGTTAAAAAAAATATATGATCATATTTCCTCCTAATCCAGTGAGCAATAGTCAATAATTGTCTTCGCCTCAATACTTCAACAAACATCAAGGTGGCCCCTTCCAACCCTGCCACCCTATTCATGTGCCTCAACAAGTCATTTGTCAATTGTGTGACAAAATTAGTCACACTGCAAAAGTATGTCGGTCTCGACCTCAACTGCCTACTCCATCAAGGTGGCCTCAAGCAAATGTCATGACTACTCCAACTGATAGTCAATCAAATTAGATTATGGACTCCGGTGCTTCTCATCATATCACTTCTGATCTCCAGAACCTGTAAATCCATGATACCTATGAAGGACATGAAGACATTGTCATCGGTGATGGTAAATGCATTCCTATTACTCACACTTGCTCTACTATGCTTAACACGTATACCACTACTTTTACACTTGATGATATTTTGTGTGCACCCCACATCAAACACAACCTTATTTCTGTTTCTCAATTTTCCAAACAAAATCATACCTCTATTGAATTCTTTCCTGACTATTTTCTTGTTAATGACTTGAGCACGGGGGCATCCTTGATCCAAGGCTCGAATAAAGATAATATTTACAAATGACCGTCAGTCTTGCATCTCTCTAAGCCTACTGCCAACTCTACAATTGCTGCTTCGGTTGATGTGTGGCATCAATGTCTTGGTCATCTTTCACTTTCCATCCAACAGAAGCTACTTTCCCGTTATTCTCTTTTTACCTCTAAATCATGTGACTCTACTATTCACTGTGATGCATGTCTTAGCAATAAAAGACACCAACTACCTTTTGGTTCATCTACTATATCATGTTCTAAACCATTTGAAGTTATTTATACCGATGTTTAGGGCCCTGCATCAATAGTTTCATTGGATAAGTTTCGATTTTATGTCATTTTTGTATATTATTTTACCAAGTACACATGGTAATATCCTCTTCGTTATAAGTCTGAAGTTTCTGCGGTCTTCACTAACTTTCAAAAATTAGTTAAGAATTACTTTCAAACTACAATCAAAACTGTCTACTCTGATGGCGAAGGTGAATATCAAGCCCTCGCACCCCATTTGTCTGCTTGTGGAATTCAATATCTCAAGTCACCTCCATATACCACTCAATTGGTTAGTTATGCTGAACGCAAACATAGACATATTGTTGAAACTAGTTTAACACTCCTCCATCAAGCATTCATGCCACCCACCTTCTGGTCAGTAGCTTTTCAAACTGCAGTTTACCTTATTAATCGTATGCCAACTCCTATCTTACATTATCAATCACTATTTGAAAAGTTATTTCATAAATGTCTCAACCTGCAAACACTTAAAGTATTTGGTTGTTTATATTACCCGTGGTTACGTCCCTATGCCTCGAGTAAGATGCAACCTAGATCTCGGCCTTGTGTTTTCATTGGATACTCACTTGAGCACAATACCTTTCGTTGCTATGATCCTTATACTAATAAAGTTTTTGTTTCCCGATATATCAAATTTCTGGAGTCTACATTTTCCTTTCATAATCACAAGCCTCCTATCGTAACCATAGATTCCTGTAATGCAGTTTCGTCTCTCGAACCCTCTAAGCTATCTACTCCAAATCTACAACATTATGTTCAACTTTTACTTCCCTCTTCTTCACAAGTTTCCTTCATTCCTGAACCATTGCCCCTAACACCATAGTCTTTACTTCCACAAGGAACTTCTAATGTCCCTCAACCTGACTCAACCGGTGATGTTCAACCATTACCTAATCCTATCACTGCCTCCAAGCATCCTATGCACACCCGCTCCAAGAGTGGTATTTATAAACCACGACATGTCCTTGACTTGCATGTTAGTACTAAATCTCTGCTTAAGTCCACTGAACCATCCTCATTCAGTCAAGCCCAAAAATCCCCACATTGGCGTAAGGCTATGTGTGAGGAATATGATGCTCTCCTTCAAAATTCTACATGGACACTTACTCCTCATTCCACATAAAACATCATTGGGTGTAAGTGGGTGTTTCAAATTAAGCGGAATCCTGATGGTTCAATTGCTCGGTATAAAGCACGTCTAGTGGCTAAGGGATTTCATCAAAGACCCGGTATTGAATTCACCGAGACATTCAGTCTTGTGGTTAAGTCTACTACAATCCGACTTATTCTGAGTTTGGCAATCTCTAAAGGATGGTGTCTACGCCAATTAGATGTTAACAATGTCTTTTTACAGGAGACTCTTAACGAAGATGTCTTTATTGGAACAACCACCTGACTTTATACACCCTCAGTATCCACGACATGTCTGCAAACTTCAAAAAGCCATTTATGGCCTTTGTCAAGCCCCACGAGCCTGGTATATTGAACTTGGCATATTCTTGTCCTCCATGGGTTTCATCAACTCTAAATCTGATGTCTCACTTTTTCTACGTCAACAACATAGAAGCAACATCTACCTTTTAGTCTATATGGATGATATTATTGTCTCAGGTGACAATCTCATGATGGTCCAAATGTTTATTAAGTAGTTGGCAGATCGATTCTCTCTAAAAGATCTTGGCAACTTAAGCTATTTGCTTGGTGTCGAAGCTATATTTATATCTTCTAGACTTTTTCTCTCACAGAGAAAGTATATTCAAGATCTGTTATCAAAAACAAACATGCAGGATGCTAAAACAGTTACAACTCCATTATCTACAAGCGACTCACTAAAGTTATTTGATGGTAGTCTTGCTACAGATCATACTCAGTACCGCTAGGTAGTTGGCTCTTTACAATATTTATCTCTTACCCGTCCAGATATCTCTTTTGCAGTCAACAAGTTATCACAGTTCATGCATCAGCCGTTTACCTTACATTGGACTGCAGCCAAGCGCATTTTGTGATATCTCAAAGGGACCATTGATAATTGAATCTTTCTTCGCAAAAATACTCTCATTCATCTTCATGTCTTTGCTGATGCTGATTGGGCAGACAATGTTGATGATCGAACTTCAACGTCGGGGTATCTTATTTTCTTTGGTGCTAATCCTATTAGTTGGAGTTCTAAGAAGCAAAAGACAGTTGCTCGGTCTACAACTGAAGCTGAATACCATGTTGTTGCTACTGCTGCTGCTGAACTAAACTGGATTATGAATCTTCTAAAAGAGCTTCACGTAATCTCTACTCTTATGCCTACCATTTATTGTGACAATATTGGTGCTACTTACCTCTGTGTCAATCCGGTCTTTCACTCCCGCATGAAGCATGTTGCTATCGATTTTCATTTTGTGCGAGATTAAGTTGTCCGCCAACAGCTCCGGGTTTCCCATGTGCATACGGCTGATCAACTAGCAGATTCGCTCGCTTACGAAGCCTCTTACTCGCAAAAGCTTTTCCTTATATTGGTCCAAAATTGACGTCCTTGACATAAGCTTAATTTTGCGGGGGTATATTAGCATATCAAATCATGAACCCTAAGATCTCTCTTAAAATCCTAAGAATCCTATTTAGATAATTAAATCCCTAATATCTCTTTCAAATCATATCCTATTAAGATCATTATATAAAATAGATGTAAATTGTAACTTTAGAATACATGAATCTATTCAATTCAACATGTGTGTCTAATGGAAGATTTCTTCTTATTTCCTTATACGTAATTAATCTTAGAAAAATAAATAAAAAAATATGTGGAACTGCATGCTCACCACACGTAACTCCAAAAGTGATCAAGATAGTATCATCATGACAACATGCGAGCATGCCCCATAGCATGTTGCATGCTCACCACGTAACCCTCCAGTGATCATCATCAAGACATCATCATAAATCGAGGAGAGTGACTGCATTCGAGATGGGAAAAAGAAGGGATCATAACGAAGGACGCTTGCCATGTTCATGTGTTGCACGCAAGCCTTAGTTTCGCAGATGCGGCCGACCCAATCAATCGGCCCAATTCAAGATGGACCGATCCGTCACCCGAAGCCCCCAGCAGTGTCTTAAACCCTTCCGACTTCCTCAGAGACGGCGGCGCCGTTCCGTCACATGGCGAGCCTTGTCCGAACCCGCCCCCTACTCTCCCGCCTCTCCGACCGCCACGCGTCCGCGGTCTCTCGCTCCTACGCCGTGGCGGCCGCCTCCAGGCCTTCTTCCGCCTCGCCCAAGTCGGCGAGCGAGACGCCTGCCGCGCTGAAGCCGGCGACGGTGGAGGAAGAGGAGGTTCCCACGTCGGGCATCTGCCGCCCCCTCTCGGAGATCCTCAGGGAGCTTAACAAGAAGGTCCCCGATTCGCTCATCAGGACCCGCATAGAAAACGGCGTGGTCACCAGACACATCCCTTGGTTCGCCTCTTTCCACCGTCTTTATATTCTCGTCTTCCTTCCTCTCCTGCTTTCATCCAGCTTGCCCTAACTGTTGTGGTTCGAACGTACCTTCTCTGTTGACCTTGATGTCGTCATGGTTGGAGTGGAAATGCAGAGTCGTGGTGCTATGTTTGGTATCAAAGAAGAAATCTTCGTTGCCTAACTTAGGTTGGGAAGTTAACAAGCTTCACAATTTTCAGTTTACTTGGTGATTGATATATGATGCATTTTCTGAAGAACAATTCACTGAACGAAAGGGCAAATTTTGGTGGCTTAAAATTTTAAGTGCAATCTCGGTCTTGTTAGTCCATAAGCAAAGATTTGTGTTTCCTTTTGTGTTCTACCCTAAAGTAGAAAGGATGACATGTAGGTTTCTTGAAAGCTCAAGGGATGACTCTGGGTTCGAGTTCAAATGTTTGTTGGAAATTTAGAGGGTATTTTAGTAGATAAAAAAAAAAAGGTGATATTCTTGATGTGTTTGACGACTTGGGTTTAAGCATCTATGTTTGTTTTCTGATAGAAATTTTGAGTAAATTGGATTTCTTGTACTTTGGGTGGTTCCTTATTTTGACTTATTAGACATTTGGGTATCCGTCGCTCTGTTGTGATTGAGATCTTTGTGATGTTTTATTATCTTCCTCATGTTGATTGGTCTATATTTAACTTTGATTTTTGTTGCCTATGTGTTCATGTTATCAACATTATTATTTGGTTGGCTGTTATTTGCACTATGCAAGTTCATTGATCACAATCAGAAGTAAGATGTCGATTTAGACACATATCAGTTCTGATATTGTTTGGTATGTTTTGTTTTCTCCTGCAAATTCTCAAATGAAGTTCCAATATGATGAAACCTAAGGAGGTTAGCATGAACTTTAGATTTCTCCGGTTGCCTGAATAGTACAAGCCGTATGGGCATCCTTAATCATATATTTACTACCTGATCCCATTTTATTCCAGGAGTCAATAGTCATTCTTTATGTACATATTTGTTGAGTTGAGCATTATTTGGATTTTGCAAGTTGGACATTTCCAGCTGCCTTTGAACGCTCCTTTGTGACCTGGGAGACCAGAGTGCAAGTCACAAAGATAACTTCTCTATATTTAGAGATGTAAGGTCGCTTATAGTGACCCTCCCTAGACCCCGTATTGACAAGAGCCTTGTGCATCAGGTAGGTATGTCCTTTTTACAATTCCATGTCAGCACAAGGCCTAGAAATTGATTAGCAACAACTTTGGTTTGAAGACTTAAATTTAACCTACTTGCCAGCCTCTTGCTTAGTGAATCTGTGCAGCACATTTTTTAAATCGTGACTACAGATCTGCACAGCACATTCTTAACAAGTGTATCCACATCCTCAAACCCAAGTTAAGGTCCAACAATGCAAGAAGCTGAATATAAACATCTAATCCCTATCTACACTAAGTTGAGAAAATGGAGTTTTGAGGCTTCCTAGTATGATTCCTACTGTGTAGTTTCAGTGCTCATTTCTTTGTATCAAAGATGAACCTTTGCTTGGCTTATGGTAAGGACGTTGTTTTACAAATATGTTCATATCTTCAAAACATATTGCAAGCTTCCATTCACCATTTCTATCCACCGCTTGCAGGCACTTCATCAATCGAATTCTGAACGTACATGCTCCTGGTATCTAATTTCTTTTAACCAACCCTGTTGAAGTTCAGATATCATTGCAAATGATGGAAATTTCAAATATTTTTGCTTCTGCTATATTCTGTAGAATGGTCCGGTGAGATTCGAAGCATTGTTTATTCAACGGATGGGAGTTCAGTCTCTGTTGTTTATCGTGTAACTCTGTATGGGACAGATGCTGAGGTACATTTTCATCAGACCTTGCAAATTTAGTATGAATATTGTAGAAGTAAGATGACATTCATATTCACATTTAGGCCTGCATACTAAAATAAAGGGGTTTATGCATATAACTGCTAGCTACACCGTGGTCCACCTTAAACATGTCACAGTTTGGTACTACTTCATGAAGTTTTCTTGAGGATCTTAACTGTAAGATGAATTACACATATCACATAACCTTGTGTATCAGGACAAAATGGGTGCATGTATGTAACTCCTATGAATTTTCCACAGAAAACCTGCTAGGCTTGCATGAGATAGCTTCTCTGTTGACACAATGACTTCATATCAAGATCTCACTTAAATATGTATAGATGATTGATATATATCTCCAACTGCATGATGCTTTCTAATTTTCTTCTTGTTTGAATTCCATAGTCATCCATTCATCAGTTATAATTCACCTTAGTGAGAAATGCCTCATCTGGTATTAATTTACGTTCCCATGAATTCTAGCATCCGTGTAGTCAGATGACTTGTTTATATATTATGCTGATGAAAGATTCTTCCTAATGACTGTTCCTCAGATTTATAGAGAAGCAAGTGGAACTGCATCTGTTAAGAATACCGGGTACGGAGACCCTGTGCAGAAGGCAGAAGCGATGGCGTTCCGACGAGCTTGTGCGCGCCTTGGGCTTGGACTTCATCTTTACCATGAAGACGCATCATAAAACTATAATGTGCTGTTTACCATGGTATGCAACTTGGTTTGCTTCAGGTTTTAGTTTTGGAAATATTGTATTTGCTGTTCCTTGTGGATGGGTAGTTCTTCCACAGCATACATGCAGCAATGCATGTTTTTGGGTGAAAGCCAATGCTAACTGACTTGTGAAACATTTTGCTAGTGCGAGATGAGCAAATCATCATGCTTTTGTTAAAATCACCAGAAATAGTCTTGGCTATTGGTACCATTTGATCAAAATGGTATCACTTCTGCACCTTAGCTTAGGAAGAGTCATGGGATTAAACATGGATCTAAGCCCCCATCCTGATACCATGTCAAATTTTTAAATGCTATAAATTTATCCAAATTAGGTGAATTGACAATGATCTAAAACTTGGCATGGTAATGTTGCTGAATATACATACTGTGATTGAGTCACCACTTCACATAATTTTTTTTCTCCCTATATAACATTAGTTCCATAATGCTCGAGCTCCTGTACTAACCCACAAATGAAGAGGAGCATGGTAGATAGAATAGAATTGAATTCCATCTACCAGCTTAGGTGATTTAGATGCATTTGTGGCCAAGAATCCCTTAGGGTAGACATGATTGAATCAGGATACAACAGCTTGTTCGGAACAGAACAATTGATGAAAGGCCAATTGATTACACCAGAGGATAGTCCAAATATTTCTTCATTTCATAGGAATGCATATATCATCTTGATTTCAAATAGATAGATCATGCAAGAATAACATACATCTTTAACAGAATAATCAACAGAATTATATTATGACTCGAAATCAGAAGCAGCAAATGAAGCTGCAGTTATGTATACAAATCGAACAGTCAACTCGTGAAATCCGAATTTACTCGAGGAAAAGATGTTATAGATGAATATATCCAGAACTTTAATGAAGACAAACACAGTTGTCTCTCTTTTATATAGCTGAATTCTCGAAGGCAAAGGTATAATAAGGAAAATGGTAAAAGAATACTTGACTTACTCTGATGAAGTACAGAAATCCTATACTGCAACATCAAAACATCATAATCTACAGATACAGAGATCCTATGCTGAGAACACACAGAAAAATATTCTGTATGGTTCTGATGAAAACTAGGGTTAGAGTGTTAATGCTTTATGCTTGATGTAGTAAATAAAATAATTAAAGTTTCTACAAACACTAGGTGCTACCAGAAAATCTCATCTTTGGGAACTGAAAAAATAAAAAGGCAAGACACCTGATGAAGAATGAACTTGGCAAATTGAATCATACACATTAGATAAACATGGATGCACAACTGACGGAAAAAGGGCAAAAAATGATGGAGAATCATAGTAGTTCAGAATGTTTTTTTGCCAAAAGACTGCAACGGGCTACATGAACCATAGGTAAAGAACATATCCAAGAGTTTGGCCCTAAGTGCATCTTCGTATCCTCTTTCTCTCTAAAGAAATTGCAGACTTGCTACTAAACCAAACCATGTTCCTCCTGTTGCCTAATCATTCAACATTTCTAATTACACAAATTCAATCTTCTTTCCAAATCATAGAGAAACACAGTGCAAACCCTTGCACACTGCCAACCAAACAACAAACAAGATCAAACAAAGGATACCACCCGTAGCAATAATGATCTTAACCTGAGGCCACCATAGTTCACGTCCTACCAATTGTGGCCTGCTCGAGCTTAAGCTCCTCTGCAGGGGCGTCGGCTCCGTAGCCACTTCCTCCTTTACATTCTTATCATCTCCGACAGCACTGCCATAATGCTCGTCATTCCTTAGCAGTGGTGGTTCCTTCCTGGAAGTCGAGGCTTCATCAGAGACATTCCCCTCACAATTCTCCTCGACCAAAAGCCAGGATTGGGGGATGTACTCCAGTGATGCGATCAAATCCTCGATGGCCGAAACCAGTTCGCCTTGGAGGCCATTCTCGGGGGCCTTCATGAAGGCATCCCTTATGTTCTCCAGCAACTGGAGCACTGCCAAGTTGCAGACGCCAGGGTCGAGGATGGCGAGATAAGTATAGCCATCCGCAATCAAGAACCCAACGGTCCTCACGCCGGTCGTGTGGAAGTACCAAGCGTGGAAAGCCGGTGCGTTCTCGAGGCATTCGGCGGCCAAGATCTCCAGCTCCGGGCCTCCGCTGTTGTAAGTACACATTGCTCTGTTCCCTTGAGCGATGCAGCAGTAGACCGGCCGACTCATCCGAGATCTCCTCCGCCTCTATCAACTGTGAATCGGACGAAACAAATTCGCCCTCACTTCTAATGTCGAAACGAAGAACAGGTCTTGATCTTAGGGTCTTGGGTTTGTGCCCACGGACAATCTCAAACGATTCCTAGGGGATCTCAAGCCAGGAATTGAAGACGATACCCCCAAACCTAGCAATTCCTCGAGTGCGAGGACCAAAAATTGCGACTGAAGAACGATTTTGTTCCTTCCTTCTTCTTTCCCCTCCAGAACAAATTGTAGAGAGAAGAAAATTGCGACTCCCGAATCGAATCTAATGCGCTTCCAAATGCAGGTTCTCGAACAGAGACACAGAGAGAGAGGGAGAGAGAGAGAGAGATGCAGTAAAGAGTGGTACCTAGAACAGGTGATCGGTTGCCTGGAAGCGCACGTTGACGTTGGGACTTGACTTCGATCACCCGGGCAACCACCGAAACGTCCACCTCGCGACATTTCCGAGCGCTCGATGGAGACTTCTTTCACGTGGATGCCTTCTATAGGCGGCTGGAGGCCCACTCGCAGCACTTCTCCTACCCGTGTATGCGTCACCCGTCCAACTTACCTGCCTCGTGATTGCTGGAGTCGGGCGACCCCACGCCGTTCCTGGACTAACCGGGCAGGTAGGTCAACCGGTAACCAATTAAAGAAAGAGATCCAAATCGAGGGAACAAAGGAGCCAATTGGTTTAATGGGTTGACGGTGTATTAAATGGTCGAGCGATGGATTACTCCCTTGATTGACTCACCCTTCTTCAATAGATTAGTAATGAATGTGTTGACCGGTCGTTTGAACCTGTCAAAGACGTTAGTTGGGACAATTAAGACAAATCTTAGAAGTACTTCCTTTGTGTCAATGTTTGTAAAGTGAAAGAGACATTAGGAAAGCTTACATGAGTTGATTAATAATACAGTAAAATTTTGTCAAAATGTCAAATCAAGTGGCCTATGCATGAGGAAAGCTTACATGACTGTTCCTGCACAGTAAGGCCCACTTCTTACTTTTGTCTTTCCACCATTCCATTTGAACATTTCATCAAGCAGGATGTCAGCAAAGGGGAAAAAGCTAAAGCATCAATCTGAGCTTCTTGTTGCTGCTGTAGCTTGATATATCAATGTTGTTGGCAAATTGATCCTAGTTTGAAGAGTAACAGAACACCACAAGGCACAAAATACCTGCTCAATCTGCTGAACATCAATCAATTTTGTGAGAAAAGCAGCAAGAAAAGTTGAAAATGTCAAACACCATGTACAGTTCCAAGACATGTTGGTGGCCAACTTTATCAACCAGTACTGAGGATACTATTTGGTTGTAATAGGCATATATCTTTCAGTTTCTGATGATTTGACTTTAATGGCTCTCCTCAAACTTCCAAATCTATTTGACAATGTAACCAAGAACTATATCTCCTTTTCTTTTTTGCTGGAATCAACATACTGATAAGGAACACTAACTAAAATGCTTTAGCTTTTCTTGTATACTGTACAAAACCTTCAATAACATGTTTTAGGTCCTTCCTGTCTTTATACTGACAAAGAATGTGTTATATACACCCAAATTAATCTTATTTTTTCAGAGCAATAAATTATGTCATAATTCTTCTGGTCTAATTCCTAGGATGAAATAACATAAACAAACCAGGTAAGAAGAAAGTAATAAATTGATGATTATTCTTTTGCAAGCAATATTTCTTTGGAAGAGTAGATAACACTCATGAAGTGACCTCATGAAACCACTGAAAATTTCAAGTAAATCTAAACTCATTATAATTATCATTTAAAATGATCAAATAATGCACTTGAAAAGCATAAGCACTTTAAACCTCTAAAACATTTCCATCGAATCTCCGCCAACCACTATACTACAATTATTTCTAGTTTCTCCAAATGAAAAATCTACTCGGGTTACTCAAAGCAATGTCTTCAGATTGATATGGCGACAGGAAGCATGGCTGGAGATCCGGAGCACGAATTTGGCGACGGGTGGCTCCAGGAATAGCCGGAAGTGCTGTCCTGTTGAGTCCAGAAAGCATAAGAGAGGGAGAGGATCTTGAATCAAAAAAGCAGAGAAAGAGGGGTCGAGGTTGGGGAAGGCGATGCGAACCAGTTCCAGATGCCGATCTTGAAGGCGTCGAGATCGGCGATAGTAGCAGCGAAAGAAAAGAGGGCCTGGAATCGAAAAAATAGAGGAGAGCGGCCGAGAAGAGGGGGAGGGAACCAGTTCCAGATGCCGATCATGAAGGCATCGGAACGGCGAAAGGAGCAGAGCCCGAAGCTCTCGATCCTCCACTGCGCCAACCTTGAGATGGTCTCCACCTTGGAGTCGATCGCGCTCCTCTCCCCGCCGCTGATCTCCGCGGCTTTGCCTTCCCACCGGCCGTTGGACGGTGACGACACTATTTGGAGTGACAGTCATAATATGTCTCCGAAAGCAATTGCTGCTATGAAGGAAAGGATCATATCACCTTCCATCTTTTTAGAGATGAAGTGTTTCCGTGATCAAATTGGAGATATTTGTGTACTACGAATTAGTTAAATGTATCTTATTATACATTAATTGCTGCAATAAAAAAAAGAGATCATCAAATTAGGTTAGAAAAAAAAAAAGAAGGTCCCACCGGGATTCGAACCCAGGTCGCCAGATTCAAAGTCTGGAGTGCTAACCACTACACCATGGAACCAGTTGTTGTCTTAGAAACGCATATAAGATTTAATATTAATATATTTTAAGGAAATTTAACCCGCGTTTATTTCTACACGAATATTAAAAATCATAATAAATTATGATTTTGTTCAAAAAATGTTAGGCAGAGAGGATCTCTAAATCAGGAATGTCACAAATCAATAATTACATAAGAAGCCAATATAAAATAATGTGATTCTATCTTTTCTTTTTACATTTATGGAAAAAATAAATATATTATTTAATATTATATTAGATTTTGATTATCCGACATATAAAGGGGTTAAGAGATAACCAAAATCTACTTTCAAACACATCTTAAGTTGAGGTGTAAAAAAAAAAAAAAAAAGGATTAAAACCAAATGTGTATCTGATAAGATTTAAATTAATGTTTAAGTTTGTATAGATTCGAATGATTCGGTCAAAGTATTTGGTCAAATAGTATTTGTTGCCAAAAACATACCAAATGAATTTTTATAATATAATAAATAATTAGGAATGATTATACCATCATCTAACTATTAAATGAAGTTGTGCATCAAATCTACGGATACAAAAAAAGATATATATTTACTAAATCAATTTTTCAGCCAACAATACTACAGAGTCAACCTCATAAATTTGAATCGACCTTGTTATCTCCACTTTGATAGTCTTGTAGAGTTGATCCCCACATAGCATGTCAATTAAATGAGGTCGGGGTGTCAAAATAGCCTATCATTATCTGAGGATAACGTATCAGTGGTTGCCTAATTGTCATGTCTCCTTCTAATGATAACTTAATGCATAAGATTGAAAAAAGACTGAATGATCTCATTATGTGCAACAAAAATGCAGTTCTTGGATCATTCATGCTGCTTCATTCAAGCTATTCTTATAAATATAGCAATCAGCTTCAATTATCTCAAATAAACTCGACAGATATGATGAGAATTCGCTTCATATTACATTACATGACGACAAATTTAATACTGTACAGAAACTGATGCAGCAGACTTCCCACCAAGTCCTTCTTTGGTGGCATGTAATCAATCATACACAATTCGTCGAGGAGTTTTCCATAACATATTCTACGAGGAGGATTGGTCCGGGAGGACAAGGGATGAGGAAGGTTTGTCCAAGTTCCTCTTGGAAACCAATGATGAGCTTGCAATGGAATGCGATGAGGTCGACGAAGGCTGAGTCGGAGATGACGTAGCGGAAACGGTGATGCTGGTGACAGCCGCCAAGCCACCGTCTGCGGCCTTGGGAGCCGGAGGCTTGTCTACGGCCAAAACCCCTTCCAGCATCTGCACAACCTTCCCCATCGGCGGTCTCTGCGAGGGCTGCTCCTGGATGCACCAGAAGCTCACCAGCACCACCCTCTTCAGCTGCTCCATGTCCACATCCTGCTCGGCCAGCCTCTTGTCCATGGTGCTTCTGATGTTTCCCTTCTCCAGCTCTTCGTACGCCCACACCGAGAACTTCTTCCGGCCAGTGTCATCCGAAACATCGAAGTTGCGCCGCCCGCTCACGATCTCCAGCAACACCATTCCGAAGCTGTACACATCCGACTTGGATGTGACGGGGAGATTCGCAAGCCATTCGGGAGCCAAGTAGCCTCTGGTGCCCCGAACGTTCGTCAAAGTCCTTTGCCTGTGGTCTTTCGGGTTGACCAGTTTTGCAAGACCGAAATCCGAGACCTTCGCCTTGTAATTCTCATCGAGGAGGATGTTTTCTGGCTTGATGTCGCAGTGGACGATGCAATCCCGGCATTCCTCGTGCAGGTATGTGATGCCTCTGGCTGTCGCAACTGCGATACTGAACCGAGTCGACCACGATAGCTTGCCTGAGGAGGAGGACTCACCCGAGAAGAGGAAACTGTCGAGCGAGCCGTTCTTCATGAACTCGTAGACCAGAAGTCTGTGCCGTCCTTCCGAGCAGAATCCGATCAGCCTGACCAGGTTCAAGTGGTGGGTGCTGCTTATGGTTGCCACCTCCATTCTGAATTGCTTCTCGCCTTGCTCGATCCCCTCGAGCTGCTTCACCGCGACCGCTGTCCTGCCCGCGAGGACCCCTTTGTATACGGCTCCGAAGCTTCCTTCCCCAAGTATCTCCTTGAATCGCCTGGTCGACTTCTGCAGCTCGCGGTATGAGAACTGCACGGGGGCACCGGAGGCGTACTCGAGGAGCGCGTACTGAGCCGATGATGGCCCATATCTTGCGCCGTTCCGGCAAAAGCACCGCCACAACCCCCACTCGAAGAGCATCAACCCCGAGACCGTGCCAAAAACCAGAACGGCAACCAGCCAACCCCTCGGATTGGAGGACTGCGAGCGGAGCTCTCCCGGCGGAGATGGGGAGTTGGGGAGAGCTGGTGCGCACACTTTGACGAAGGAAGTACTGGGGAGCGCCGTCGACTGGTACCCGCTGACGAAATTGGACACCTTGAGATAGCAGAATCCCGAGCCGTCAGCGAGCGCGGTGGAAGCGACGCAGGAGCCCCCCGAGAGGCAGTTCAATCTGCAAGCGGCGATGCCGACGAAGAATTGCTCCGAGGAGATCTCCGGTGCGTATGTCAAGAACCGGGTGTGATCCAGCTGCACCGTGGTAGAGTTCCCCGGGCAGTCCTGGATCTCTCTCCTCCTCTTGCAACCCTTCCGGTGATCATCTGGGTCGACGAAGTCGAAGTTCCGCGACGGGCACCCGCAGGTAGGAGACGTATCGTTGTAGCTGCAGATTCCCATGTTGCCGCACCATCCGAAGACCTCACACTGGTCCGCGACAGCCGCCCACCGCTGCGGGGCGACGGCCGCATCCTTGAAGGCAGTGTAAGTTCTCAGATTTCCGTCGGAGTCCAACTTCATAAACCGGATGATGTCGTCGCTCTCGCCGTAATCGCTGCTGTAAGCGATGACCACTGCGGTAGAAAGTGAGGCATCGGAGAGCGACACGATTCCATTGGCTTGGAGGGTCAACACCGGGGAAGCAAGGGACTTGTTCGCAGTGAAGGTCGAGTTGAACCCCTTGTTGAAATAAGTGATGCTATCGTTCCACGTCAGAGTGAGGTTTCCGCTCTGGGTAAGAGAGAAGGAATAGACGCCGGAGCGCAGGACCTGGCCAAAGGTGAAGCTTTGTGACTGGAGGATGGTGTCGGTGGGGTTGTCGTACGTGTCCCAGACGACGGCGGTGGAGTTCTTGAGCACGAAGTCGCCGGAATCGAGGAGGGCGGCGGCGGAGGCGCCTTTGCTGGCGGTTCCGGACTCCCAGACGAGAGTCCCGGAGCCATTGACGAGGCGGAGGTTTCCGTCGTCGCGGAGCTGAAGGGAGGCGGCTGAGTCGACGGAGGCGTTGCCGCTGCCGCTGCCACCGGCAGACCAAACAATAATGCCGCCGGAGTAGGTGATGGCGGCGAGGTAGAGCGAGGGGCTCTGCGGATCGGAGACGAAGCCGAAGGAGAAGGTCCCGGTCGGGGACGACCATGAGGAGGCGTTCGACGGGGAGAGAGTAGAACCGAGGGGGATGTTCGTCGCCCCGACGAGCGAGCGGGAGTCAATTTGGAGCAGGAACAAGAGCAAGAGAAGAAGAGCGGAAGCCCAAAATCGAACCTTTTTACGCAAAGATCCCATCGTCAGCGCTCCCTCCGTCTCTCCGCCGCTTCTCCTGGCGAACGGGGTTGGAACCAGGGAGAGAAACGGAGGAAGAAGGCCAGATGAACCGGAAAAATATTTATGTGAAAGGACGAACAGAGCACCGCGACGTTTTTTTACTTAGCTTGGCGGAGGTAATACGGCTCTCCGGTGGCGGTCACAGGCGACGATCGCATTATGTGTTCACTCGCATCACTGTCGAATTACTGTGTCGAGACTGGTGTTGGTTCGTGCGTAGGAGGAGGCGAGGTAGTGATCACTGTCATATGTAGGGTAGGAAACAGCAAACAACGCTCTGCCATTGGACAAAAAACCCTGACCCGCATTTTCGACCATGGAGCCCACGACAGTACACCTAATCATCAGTAGCACTTACCAGTTTCCTGGCTTATTCGAAGCACAGATGCAGTGGAAGCGATGTCGTTGGATTGACCAGGACTAGTGACCTTTGGTCTAAACAGTGACTGCATGATTGCGGCTGAGAATGGACGGTGATGGATCAACAAAGTTTCCAGTAAGATCGCATCTGCACCTTCCATTTGCAGTACACGAATATTTCGGTGTATAAGCGGCACATCATCCGACTTGATGAGCTGCCCGAATCTTAACGTTGATGTTATAAATGAGAGGGGGTTCACAATCCACCAGATCATATCGACCTTATTAATTCAGGTTGATGACAGAGGTCCCACGTTACCTAACACTCTGTACTTATCATTACATATCTTTTATCACCATAAATAGATATATATACATACGTCATCCATCATATTATCATTATCGATAGTTCGATAAAGAATCGATACACCAATGAAATGATTTCGTCGTGATAAAATAATATTTGATCATCATTTGTAAGATCCCGTAGACTTAATGACAAATTATTCGCTTTGAATATACTCATACAGTTTTACTCTTTGAAACTTGAAAAAAATGATATAATCTTCACCTGTGATAAACTAAAAATTTGTAACAACATGAGATCAATAAAGATCGGTGAAAGTGAAATTATAAAAGAGTCATTATATATTCTGGGATCAATTGGATTTCACTTTCATGTTACTATATTGTTAATGGATGATGGAAAGAGGAATAAAAAATTTTAAATTGATGTTATCCGTATGCTTGAACATATTAGTAAGACTCTCATTAATATAAAATCTAGATATAATCCTTTCTTATATTAGACTTTGTGGAATCTATTCTGGCGTCTTCATGTCCACGTCACAGTATAGTAGTCATGATAGTACTCAAAGCATCACAGATTGTTATCCGAGTTTTTTTTGTGTGTGTGTGTGTTGTTCTTTTCATATAAAATATTATTTACAAGAGAAAACAAGAAAAAAAATCTTAGAAATCCAGTGTTGATCATTTTAATCCCACGAGTAAGACTCTCATTGATACATATATGTCACAGTGTACAAGTACTCGCAACATAATAGATTTGTACCCTTTTCTTTTCTTATGTGTTGCTCTTTGCATGTAAAAATGTTATTTAAAAAATAAAAAATTATTGAAAGGTCATAATATAGTCTTGTCGATCATAGAAGAATCACTATATATCTCCAACTAATTGGATTTCACTTCTATATTACTTCTTTTGTAGTGTTACATCAATTATTCTAATATCTAATGGATCCTCAAGTCATGAGAATGATATTTTTAATTGATTATGAAAAGAGGAAGACAAACAATTAAAATTAATTTTATAAGACTCTCGTCAATGCAAAAATATTTTGTGTAATATATTCACACGTCTTCATATTCATGTTATTGTATAGTCATTACAAGTAATGTTATACATTTTATGTATCTAAGCTAGGCTGAAGTGTCACCTTGGTCTGATCCTGCTCGTGTACACATGGACGCTTATAATGTCTTTGTTGATGCTCGAGGGATGTGCGAGCTCCTTAGGGCATCGGTTGGGAGGTTGAGAACCTAGGTGAGCGCCTCATGCTGAGGTCGACTTCCGGTCCTTAGTGGAGCTGTAGCCGCCTGATATCTATTGCGATGTTCCAAGGTGAGTTGTTTATCCTTGGTCAGGGGACCTCGTTCGGTCAGCCACTCATTGTCGGAGCTTGTCTCTTCTACGAGTGCACCCTTCCACTCCTCGGTTGACTCTCTAGTCGTTGACATCTACACCAAGCCCACAATCTAGAAGGGGGTGGGAGGAGGGGGGGGTGGTAGGGTGGATGTGTCACCTCGATGCGACCCATATGATGGTCAAGTTAGCGATGAATTATTCTATGTTGTCAGTTTTTCTATGTGGAAAAAGAAGGCTCCCTACATAATTGCTTGTGACATTTTATACTACTTTGGAGATAAAAGTCGTATAAAATAGGTTAATGCATGTAGGTAGTAGATTCACATTATATACTGGTCAGTGGTTGAACCCCTGACTTGCCTGCTCATTCATATTGTTACGCTAGTTGTCTTTATTACGTATCAATAGATGAGATCCTTCCTTAAGTCATTGTCTGAGTTGAAACAGATTCTCCTATTATGTAAGGGATGTATAGAAAGTAATCTTATGATCTAAGTAGGTGATGTGGCTTAAGCTTAACCCCTAGAGCGATGATCCGATACAATACTCCCTCCCGATAAGTTAATCTGGACCAATATCTACGTAACTTTTCAAAGACGATGTCAGATTATATTTTGAACGAAACATAATATATCATATCAAATATTACAACATCTTCCTCCTCTCTCTCTCTCTCTCTCTCTCTCTCTCTCTCTCTCATTCTCTCTCTCTCTCTCATTTGTCACCATTAGCTGTGAAAGGCACAGAGAGATTGAAGAACACAAAAAGAACTGTGTCTGCATGATGAAGCCCTAACCTTCCGCTGCTGCATGCACATATGCGTTTCACCTGCAATGCTGCAATCGCCTCCGCCTGCGGTACCCAAAGAGATCGCTCGAAGTCGATGCTTCTTCCAAAAGTCGCCGATCATCAACTGTGTAACTCATTTTTTCCCGTTCTTTCTTTCTATCTTTGTTAGTGTAAAATCTTTTGTATCTGTTCAGTGGATACGGTCTGTCTCCGTGTCTGCTGAGCCTGCACTGTTGATTCAGGCCCGTGTGCACTAGCCCGTCCACGGTCGTCTCGACGTAGAGTTGGAGCTCGGGTCGGGGGAAAGGTTTCAGCTTGGGTCGACCGTTGATTCCTGCAAGAAGGTCAGGTCGGGTCGGGTCCCGACGTGACCCCTCCGACGGTTAAGTTAGTTTGGTTGTACATTTTGTGATCCCCCTGCTTCGTAGAGGCGTAGGGGCTTTTATAGCAATAGTAACGGGGTATCCATTCTTGAGGCTCTTATCTTCTTTATTGTTTATCATACCGCTGCACCTCATCACGCCGTCCGTAGTCCTTGCGGCGAGGTGTGCGCCTGCAGCTGGGGGATGTTGACCTTGCCCACCTTACCTGTGTTAGGTCGGTCGTACGACCGCTGTCCCCTCCATGCCTGTGTCAGGCCAGCTTCCCCGTGTTGGGTCGGCCACGTTGGCGGGCTAGTTGCCATATCATTTCCCTCCCCCCCCCCCCCCTCCCGAGAAGACCTTCTCGAGGTTCCCGATTAGGGTGCTGAAGATGAGATCTTGTGCTGAGCCGTCGGTTTGTGGTGAAGTCAAACTAGTCCCGAAAGCCGACTGATCCGACCGAGTAGGAGTCGATCTGACCGAGCGGGGGCTCGGGAAATGGACTGGTCGGGTTTTGTGGGCGAGTGCCGAGGGACTAGGATTATCCCGATTCGGGACTTATTTATGGCGTGTTTTCATTTTTGTAAGAGTCGGGGCGACTACTATCTTACCGCCTGAGTCGGTTTCCGGGTCAGCGGGGCGCCTTCCAACAATAAAGGTTGAAAATCCCACTACCTTTTCGTGAGTGGTCCGGTCTGGAGGTTTAGGCTTGACTGGTCGGCACACCCGATCGACAATGCCCCCTTGTACTTATCCGATGAGGAATTCGTCCTGGTCGGCAGCCTGAAGGGAATCATTTCCTCTTCATGCGCAATCAAGGAGATGACCGAGCTTTGGCTGGTCAAGACGGGCCTCACCCTGGCCTCTAGGGGTATTATTATGTTTGCCCTATTTCAACTTTCCATGTCGTTTTCTAACCTGTGAGTCGGGATGCAGATTGGATGGATCTCGGCGACCTGTGCGGGATGCCCAGAATGTCCGACGGTAAGGCCCCCTCAACTTGCACCGCAGCGCCAACATGGGAGGTCAGCGTTTCTCCAGCGAGGAAAGCCCCAAAGGTATCATCCAAGAGGCCAATCAATGCACCAACTGAGCAGGTCAATGATCTGGCTCGGTGGCACAAGGTGAAGGTGCTGACGAGGAGACACAAGTCTCGGCACGGCGAGGGGGAATCTCGCTCTCATTCCAACGGCAAGGAGCCAGCAGCACCATCGGAGGAGCCCAAGACGCCCGCTAAATCCGATGAGGGGGGCGCGTTGCCAGTTCATCACCGTCCGAGGTCCATGAAGGACCTCTTCAAGACCAAAGTTCACAAGGACGATGCAGGGTACTACACCCTGCAAATGTTCGATCTGGGGCATCAAGACCCCGACAAGGAAATGAAGGCCGGGTGGAGGGGGTTGAAGAACTCGACGAAAGTCTGGAACAACTCATCGGTCGTCGAGGAGTTCGAGAAGGGACTTCTCCACCCTCAGCTGGCGTGGGAGCTATACACGCTCCCCTCGGAGGTCTTGCTAGCCCGAGCTACCAAGGAGATGGTTTTGGTAAGTTCCCGACCCTTGTCTCGGCATTACAAGTTTTCTTTTGACCGAGTTCTTATCAATTATTATTCTGTGCAGAGCCAACACTTCCATATGGCACTCTTCGACCGAGTCCATGACGCGGGCCGGTTGATCACATTCATGGATTACTGGATCTCCCACCTTTAGTAGGAACTTGACGCCCTAAATTCTGGAAGGGGTCCGGAGGCAGTCGCCAAGGCCGAGGAGCGCGCTTTCGAACTAGAACAGGAGCTCGAGAAAACCAAGCGGGAGCGAGAAGAGGCGCTCCAACTGCTCGATGCCTCCGAGAAAGAGCTGAGTGAGGTTCGAAGCAACCTGGCTGAGATCCAAAGGTTGTTGAAGGAGGTGCGGGTCAGAGCTCGGAAGATGGACGACGAACTACTACAATCTGTGAAGGCTCTGGAGAACGCCTGAGCCGAGCTGCCCTGACAAGCGGTCGACCATTACAAGGAGTCGGTCGGCTTCAAGGAGGGACGGAAGAGGATGAGCCGAGTTACCTATGAGTACGGGTATCATGTGGCGTTGGCCCGCTTCTATGCCCTACACCCGGACTCGGAAGTTGAGGAGGACCCCTTCACCATCCATCCCGAGGACGATATGGTGCCAATGGAGAGGCAGCAAGCAGTCGACGACTCAGACCCGCCCGAGTCCTGACTTTGTAATTTACTGATTGTCATTTTATAATTCGGGTCGGGAAAAGGCTTATTTTGTTCCCGGCGTCTTTTGTAATCGCATTTTCATCAATACAACTCAGAGCACATCTTTCCATATTATGCGTAAAATTTTCGTAAGTTTGAAATGTGCCAAGTTCTCGGTAGCACTTGCCCCTCCATTGTTGCTAGTGTGTAAGTCCCTTCTCGGACAACTTCGACGATTCGGTAAGGACCCTCCCAATTCGGAGCCAACTTCCCACGGGACCGAGTCGGGTCGCTGACCTCGGCTTTCCGTAGCACTAGATCACCCATCTTGATGAGCCAAGGGCGCACTCAACGGTTATAAAGCTAGGCGACAACCCTTCAATAAGCTAGTGCCCGCAGATGGGCGTCGGCTTGCCTCTCCTCCAGTAGGTCGAGGTTTTCGCACAGCTGTTGGTTAGACGCCTCTTCGTCGTGGGTTTGGATCCGGAGGGTCGGGAAAACCACCTCGGGAGGTAGTGCAGCCTCGGTTCCGAAGGACCTCCTTCTGGACCTTGTCTTTAGAGCTTTCTCGGGAGTGAACGGGGAACTGCCTTTAGAGCTTTCTCCAATCTCTCCTCTTGATTTAAGGATCTTCTTCTGGACCTCGTCCAACCGCTGGTGGACTTGTTCCCTCAGGGAGTCGGCGGTGTCAGACAATAGGGTGTCGAGGTCGAGACTGGTTTGAACCGGATCACAAGAGCGACTTTGCGACCGAGCTGGCGCGGCAGTCGGGGAGGCTGTGTGAGCTTCCGCGACTTGGCGCTGTGGCGGCTCCGCCTCAAGCTGGGTCTCCCGGTTCGGGGCCACAAGCAACTCCGTTTACAGAAATGCCGTCGGGGGAGCTGATTGTTGAGTTGCCGACTGTATGAGCTGGGGTAAGTATGATACTATGGTTTGCACCATACCGGCCAATGCTTGGACTTGGCTAGTGAGGTCGAGAAAAGCCTCGGTCGTGATGACGAACGGAGCAGGGTTGGACGCTGGTGAGGGAAACCCTGGGTCGGTCATCATTCTCCAAAAACGGTTCAGAGTCGATGCTGCTGTGGTGACCTACTCCGCCGACTGAGAGTGGTTAGGTTCCGAGCGATGCTCTGCACCCGAGTTCCCAAACGGGCGTTCTTACGACATGAGCCCTCCTTCTAGCGCTAAAATATTAGTAAAAAATCTTTTGAGCCTGCCCAGTAGATGCGGTCTGCCTCCGTGTCTGTTGAGTTGACACTACTGGTTCAGTCCCATGTGCGCTAGCCCGCCCGCGGTCGTATCGGCTCAGAGTTGGAGCTCGGGTCGGAGGAAAGGTTTCAGCTCGGGTCGGCCGCTGATTCCTGCAAGAAGGTCAGATCGGGTCGGGTCCCGACGTGACCCCTCCGACGGTTAAATTAGTTTGGTTATAGATTTTGCGATCCCCTTGCTCCGTAGAGCGTATAAGGGCTTTTATAACAATAGTAACGAGGTATCCATACCTGAGGCCCTTATCTTCTTTATTGCTTACCATATCGTTGTACCTCACCACGCCGTCCGCGGTCCTTGCGGCGAGACGTGCGCCTGCAGCTGAGGGATATCGACCTTGCCCACCTTATATGTGTTAGGTCGATCGTACGATCGCTGACCCCTCCATGTCTATATCAGGTCGACTTTCCCGTGTCGTATCGACCATGTTGGCGGGCTAATTATCCGAGAGCACGAGGATGTGATAGCCATGTCAATATTTGTCATATCACTCTATATGTGAAAGCTTAGGCTGAGAAGGAAGCTAAGGACCAATGAGTAGCTATCAGACTGTTTTCAAACCTTCCCCTTGCTCTCTGCCTCATCACTCAAATATACCAACCCTTCGAAATAAGTTATCAAGTGTCAACAAATATTTGGTGATCCATCTTATTTTAATTTAAAATATATATACATATATATAAATACGATTGAAATGATAGAAGGGTTCGAGATTACTACTTTTGAAGGGATTGATTGGGCTTTTCTTTAACTCTATAAAAAGAGAGATTTTTTTTAATTAGAATATTTTTTTATTTCATATGACATTTACAAGTAGATTTGAATATGAGAGTCATCAATTGTCTCATAATAGATTAATCAATTCTAAATTTCAAACAGTGACAACTCTATTTTATGTGTGTTAGGAGGGATATGAGTTTCTAGATTTTTTGGTAAATATTTCTTTTTTATTCAGGACTCTGCCTATTTTCTAATATAATTGATGTTTTTATTTTTGACTAGTATTTGTCAACATTCTATTGTTGTCTTAATAATTATTTCTTTTCTATAAAACATAAAAAGAATAAGAAATAGCTTTAAATATCACATCTAAATTTCATGATATTAGTTTATTGTAGAAACTTATACCCATAAATCAAGTTTGTTAAAATAGATAATGAATAAAAAAATGATTTCATCTCAAACCACTAAACAAATGGATTTCTTTTAACTAAAAAACAGGAAATTAATGTTCTATGTCCTTTAGATGCATCGGAAACAAAAAAAAAAAAAAAAAAAAAAAAAACCTGAAGCACAACAACAACCATCATGTATTATGTTCCAACATCGGTCCATATCTGACCTGTCCTCAGTATGAATCAGTCCTTTTTAGGCTCCACATGTTTGTCCTCTGACGTATGACATGTCAATTATTGTGGTCATAATTAAATTATTGTTTTACTTATTTAATTAATGTTACTGGATCTATATAGTTCACAAGTTGACATTTAAGTAGTTAATCATTGTCCATTTAGATCGATACGTTACTTGACGATTAATCTAGCAACAATTATGAATTTATATTATATTTTTATCTCGACAAAATTGTTATTGGAGAACTACTTGTCCTTTTAAAAAAAAATAAAAAAAATAGTAACAAATATAAATTTTAGTGTGCTAATATTCTTAGACATGAAAGCAAATCAACACCCAATGTAATTTTCTATTAGGATTAATTATAAATTATTTATCTAATTAACTATCTTTAAGCATCTCTCCCTATACATTCAAAATTTATATTTAGATTTTTATCCTTATACAAGTAAAATATTTAACTATGTTTATCATCACATCATTGATTCTGTTGATAAAAATATCATAGAGTCCTTGCTTCGGTTTATTACTAAGTATTTACAGTATTTTTGTTATCAAAATCGACTACGTAATGAGAAATAATATTAAATATTTTAATTTCGTAAATATAGAATAGCTGAAAGTAACTAATTAATGGGTAGTAATATATAATTAGTTATTTTTAGTATGATCTAATTTTAGGAAAGTTGGTATTCTTTTGGTGGCATAGAATTGAATCTTAATAATAGTAGATTGCATAATTAACCTCGGCCTCTTTGGCTAGAATTTTCTCCACCACCTTCATTGTTTGGATATTCTTGATAGGTTTGATTTCTACCACTTCTTCCTCTTTGTCCATGACCTCTTCCTCTTTGAGAATTTGATTCACCTTTATTTTCAAGAGTAAGCTTGGTCTGTAGTGCTTGTTCCGTAGTTTTTTCTTCTGCTCTTTTTGTAATCCTTTGTTCATGAACTTGAAGGAAACCCATAAGTTGTTCTAAAGATATTTCTTCCAAATCTTTAGACTCTTCAATTGCAATAGCAATAAAATCAAGTTTTGAATCTAGTGATCTTATTATCTTCTCTATCAATCTTTGATCACTTATTTGTTCACCATTTCTTCTCATTTGATGAACAATAGAAATAACTTTTGTGAAATAATCAGAAGTAGTTTCAGAAGTACCTTGCTGTAATTTTTTGAAATCGGCTCGTAAAACTTATAGACAGAGTTTTTTTTTTTACTTTATCAACACCACTAAATGCTTTTTGAGGCATTTCCCAAGCCTCTTTTGAAGTATTTGCTGGAGCGATGATCTCGAACATCGTATCATCAAGCCCTTGGTAGATTGTGAATAAGACATTTTTCTCCTTCTTTCTTCTATCTTTGAGTTGCTCTTTTGCTTTTGCATTCATCGCTCCTTCTGTTGGACTTGGTTCAACAAATTCATCTTCTACAAACTCTCATACATCTTGGGAGCCTAGAAGAACCTTCATTTGGATGCACCATATGTCATAATTTTCTTTTGTCAATCTAGGGATTTGGAGTTGGAAGGTGTTTGAGGATGAAGCCATAGCTCTGATACCAATTGTTGAAGTTGATAGGAAGAAAGGATAGAGTTAGCACACTAAGAAAGAGTAGGAGAAGTAGGAAGAAAGTAAGTTTAGAGTTACAAGTAGTTAATCCCCTGAATAGGTTTATTATCGTGCATAAGCACACCGCCTTGGAATATATTGATTTAGAGACAAGTAGCTATCCTTGCATTTGACACCGAGTGTTGTGGTGTCTCTGACGCCACTCTTACCTCCATCAATACGTGGAAAATGGGAGGGGACTTGGATGAGGGAATATATAAGTAGAGACAACGAGGTGGTACTGCCAAGGTATACAGAATGAGATCTTTCCAGCTGAGTGAAGAGTCACCGGAAAGGGAGATCAGAAGAGATGGTACTCATGGGTGAGGGAGGGAGCAAGAGAGTTGTTGCAGCTGATGAAGAGGAGGACAATGGCGAGGACAGAGATGACAAGTCGTGCAGTCAAGATGAACCCCAGGACCAGGTACTTCTCCAACTTATCCTCCCCTCTTTTCTTCTTATTCTTCTTCTTCTTCCTTCCCCCCTCCTCTCTCTCTCTCTCTTAATGTGTTTCTAATCCATGCAACATTATACTTCATTATAGAAGCCTGGGTGGAAAAAGTTCCTGGCTCATGTTGGTCCCGGATTCCTTGTGTCCTTGGCTTACCTTGATCCTGGGAACTGTAAGACTCTCTCTCTCTCTCTCTCTCTCTCTCTCTCTCTCTCTCTCTCTCTCTCTCAGTCTAGTTAATTAGTTAAGGACCTACAAGCCGGAGCAAACCACAGATACGAGGTGAGCTTAACAAGGAAATCTTGGAGTCTCTCTCAGTGCTTAGTATCTATCTGTCAGAGACAGCTAAAATACCATATAAATAAATGATGTAAAAAGACAGCATTCCCACATAACTTTACAAGGGAAAGATCATGGTTGACCTCTCTGGATCCGGATACATAAATTCTTGTGTGCGTCCTGGTTGACAGCTAAACTTCAGGATTTCGAATTCAAGTTTCCTCTAACAGTATCATGCACCCACTTCATATGCTCTGTATTGGAGCTTATACTGTCATCAAATTGCTTAGGCTTAAGCCACTGATTGAGGTAAAATCTGAAGACAGATGGTGGAGTATTTCCAATGTCATTCGTGTTCTGTATCAACATTGTACTGGAATACATGAGCTTGCTGTATATTCCAGTTTTATTTATGCAGACAATAAAATCCATCCCTCCTGCAACAACAGGTTAACTGCTCCCTCTCAATATGTATTTCTGTCTGTGTTTTCTTTTCATGGTTTTTTTTATCTGTATGAAATTTCACCTTGCTTGTATCTTGGCTGATTTGTGTGTATGTGCCACAGTCATTAGTCAGTGATTAATTTGGTTAAAGTTTTTGAGTGGCGCATATGGGCTTCATTGGTACCCATTTTTGGGGGAATTCTTTTAGCCTTTATAACCAAGCTTAGTTTTCAGTATATTTGGATTTTGTGCTGCCTTGTTCTGCTGCCTTGCCACGTCCACAAAGACATTTCTAGCAGAGTCCCTTCTTTATGGATATCAATTTGACAGGTACCAGTGCTTATCTGAATTTCATTTTCATCTACTGTTGAATCATTAGCTTTGCCTTCTTGTCGCAGCTGATTGCACATCTTCATTCATAGTGAGATAAATCCTCTATCACATGCTTCACAAAGATTTTATTAAAAATTTCAAAAAAATATCATCTTATTTTTTCCTTTTATTTATGTGTCCTCGGTCCATAGGATAAGGTAGCGAATATGGGGGCTTTCATTGCATGTCACTTCCCATGGCCAATTCATGTGGGGCACGGTGAAAATTTATTTTGTTTAATCAAGTCTTCTAAAACCTCTTATGGAATGAGAGTTGGTTGGAGATTGCTCATGCTTCGTCGTAACTTTTCACTCCTAGATTTCTTAACTGTCTTTAGATTTGGTGTTGATTTCCATTGGTACTGGTATAGTCTTCAATCATCTCCATTATCATGTTCGTAGGATATTGACATCTTGATTGTATCCTACGATGATCTTCTCAATGAAACCTTCACGAAGAATGGGAAGGCGTCTTGGGACAGTGAATCACACTCGGGGTTCTTTCAAATCCTTCTTCTCAATTTTAATTGCATATTATCTGGTTAGATTTCTTAATTGAAATTCTTTTTATTTACTTGAACAATCTAAGATGTAATCTGCTGTCGAGGATGTGCTCAATTAAATGATCGTAATTCCGTCAATGCACTCTCTTACAAAGATGCAATCTTTTCGGGAAACCCTCGTCGACTTGCTTGGTGCCATCTTTTGGCCCGTGGCCCATTGTAGCTTCCAACCAGACTTGATCATGGGGGGCGAGCATGGTGTCCGCCTTCTTCGCCTCCCTCGAGTGCTACCCCTACATAAACCTCAGCACTGTCGAGGATGACAACAACGAACCTGAGGAGGCCCAGGAGCACCCGCTCTTTCTCACAAAGCCCATCCTCCATGACGAGGAGGATCCTAACCCTCCTCCCTCTAATCAACTCGTCATCACCATCGAAGCCTAAATCCTTGAAATCGATTGGATCGTTAATGAGCACTTTATGTGAGGAAGCCAGCTACAACCATGTCTGCCTACAAATAGTTAGTAGGGAAGGTGTTTGATATAATGCCTGTGTATGTGTGCTTTTCATTTCGTTCATGTTTTAGGCAGCATGTAAGGGGCTTGCAGTAGGCTTGGTAGCCTTATTTTGGTTGGGTTTTGTGCTGTTTCGGACTTGCGCACCCGTGCGTGTGTGCATGCACTCTGCCGTGCCAACCTTAAATTGGCCTGTTGGTTTGAAGCTTTTGCTGTTGATCCATGTTAGTGTCATGTCTCCACATCACCAGCATGCCTATACGATGGGCCTGGACATTTTTCATTAGAAATGCATTACTAGGATGTGAGATCATAGAACTGCAGCGACTTATGACATGAGCTATTAGATTCTTTTTTCACATGTTTTATGAAGCATTTACTATCACATTAGTGCTGTCCTACCGACCTGTTCTGCAATTAGGCCAGGATTATGATAGGGGACATGCTTCGTTGGTCAAATGCATAACAAGGGTTATGCGATTAGGCTTGCCCTTAAATCTGACGTACATCTTCTCCTGCAATTTGTTTGATGACATTATGACCTTAGGGGTGACTTCAATGCACTTCTTGTTGAGCACTCTTGATCCCAATCAATCATTTTAATGCAGGATACTTTCAAAGTTTCAATACTTGATCCATGAACTTATATAATTTGACAATATGTAGTTAGGCACTCTGCTTTATACAGTCTCCAATCCGAATATATTGCTTTAATCTATGCGGGCATAGCTAGCTATGCTGGTATAAACACCTTCTCTGGACTGTAGATGCCAGATTTAAGTGATTTTGGTGACATTTCTCTTGGTTTCAAGAAAATAGAATAGCTTTATTTTGTGAAGGACACTTGTTTCAAGAAAAGGAGTAGCTTTATTTAAGTGATTTTGGTGCCAGCATCCTAGTTATGAGCAGATAAAAATACAAAGAGGATCTTGGACTGATTTAGTTTGTATGTGCTAATTTTTCATACAAAGTCAATGTGTATACATAAAGTATATGGGGTGGAATTAACATGATGAGGAGGTCAATGGTAAAGTTGGGGGATGTGCAAACAGTAAAAGTTATCTGATTAGGACTTGGAGTGGGTTAAGTTAGCATGGGCACCCATTGCCCAAATACATAATAATCCGATGGGAAATGGTACACTTGTGAGAGGTGCAGACTCAAAAATCTTGGTTTTGTCATCTTTTAGCTTCTTTTTCATTGGCAACATACTCTGATGACGATATTGCTAAACTGTTTCTGCTTTTCTTTTGAAAGGATAAGTTTGTCCCATCACCTACTTAACATCTAAGTCGTATTTCCTATTCTCTTGCCTTCCGCAGAAGACAAACCACTGATGGTAGTACTATCATCATGGACTATTTGTGTTTTTTGCGAGTATGTTGTAATTGTTATTGTTTGTCAGCCATTGAGCTCTGTAAAAGAAAATATTTTTTCTTTTTATAAAAAATGCTTTGTTAGGAGGATCTGGATGTAAAAAAAATATTTCTGTTGTAAAAATTCGCTAGAAGGAGGGCTTGAACCTCCGACCTTGTGGTTAACAGCCACACGCTCTAACCAACTGAGCTATTCCAGCTTTTTATTTATGTTAGGGTCTGCGTTTTTTAGAATAATTTTAGATAAACAATTCGGTTCCCCATGCATAATAATCTATTTATCTTATGTTTTTCAATGCTGCTGATATTTTATAGTTCACAAAATAAAAAAAAAAATATTCTGATTTTCATGATTCATAAATATCAAACTATTTGCTAGTTTCTAATTACTAAACTTCATGGACTGAAAGACAACCATTGTTTTCAGGATTTCGAATTCAAGTTTCCTCTAACAGTATCATGCACCCACTTCATATGCTCTGTATTGGAGCTTATACTGTCATCAAATTGCTTAGGCTTAAGCCACTGATTGAGGTAAAATCTGAAGACAGATGGTGGAGTATTTCCAATGTCATTCGTGTTCTGTATCAACATTGTACTGGAATACATGAGCTTGCTGTATATTCCAGTTTTATTTATGCAGACAATAAAATCCATCCCTCCTGCAACAACAGGTTAACTGCTCCCTCTCAATATGTATTTCTGTCTGTGTTTTCTTTTCATGGTTTTTTTTATCTGTATGAAATTTCACCTTGCTTGTATCTTGGCTGATTTGTGTGTATGTGCCACAGTCATTAGTCAGTGATTAATTTGGTTAAAGTTTTTGAGTGGCGCATATGGGCTTCATTGGTACCCATTTTTGGGGGAATTCTTTTAGCCTTTATAACCAAGCTTAGTTTTCAGTATATTTGGATTTTGTGCTGCCTTGTTCTGCTGCCTTGCCACGTCCACAAAGACATTTCTAGCAGAGTCCCTTCTTTATGGATATCAATTTGACAGGTACCAGTGCTTATCTGAATTTCATTTTCATCTACTGTTGAATCATTAGCTTTGCCTTCTTGTCGCAGCTGATTGCACATCTTCATTCATAGTGAGATAAATCCTCTATCACATGCTTCACAAAGATTTTATTAAAAATTTCAAAAAAATATCATCTTATTTTTTCCTTTTATTTATGTGTCCTCGGTCCATAGGATAAGGTAGCGAATATGGGGGCTTTCATTGCATGTCACTTCCCATGGCCAATTCATGTGGGGCACGGTGAAAATTTATTTTGTTTAATCAAGTCTTCTAAAACCTCTTATGGAATGAGAGTTGGTTGGAGATTGCTCATGCTTCGTCGTAACTTTTCACTCCTAGATTTCTTAACTGTCTTTAGATTTGGTGTTGATTTCCATTGGTACTGGTATAGTCTTCAATCATCTCCATTATCATGTTCGTAGGATATTGACATCTTGATTGTATCCTACGATGATCTTCTCAATGAAACCTTCACGAAGAATGGGAAGGCGTCTTGGGACAGTGAATCACACTCGGGGTTCTTTCAAATCCTTCTTCTCAATTTTAATTGCATATTATCTGGTTAGATTTCTTAATTGAAATTCTTTTTATTTACTTGAACAATCTAAGATGTAATCTGCTGTCGAGGATGTGCTCAATTAAATGATCGTAATTCCGTCAATGCACTCTCTTACAAAGATGCAATCTTTTCGGGAAACCCTCGTCGACTTGCTTGGTGCCATCTTTTGGCCCGTGGCCCATTGTAGCTTCCAACCAGACTTGATCATGGGGGGCGAGCATGGTGTCCGCCTTCTTCGCCTCCCTCGAGTGCTACCCCTACATAAACCTCAGCACTGTCGAGGATGACAACAACGAACCTGAGGAGGCCCAGGAGCACCCGCTCTTTCTCACAAAGCCCATCCTCCATGACGAGGAGGATCCTAACCCTCCTCCCTCTAATCAACTCGTCATCACCATCGAAGCCTAAATCCTTGAAATCGATTGGATCGTTAATGAGCACTTTATGTGAGGAAGCCAGCTACAACCATGTCTGCCTACAAATAGTTAGTAGGGAAGGTGTTTGATATAATGCCTGTGTATGTGTGCTTTTCATTTCGTTCATGTTTTAGGCAGCATGTAAGGGGCTTGCAGTAGGCTTGGTAGCCTTATTTTGGTTGGGTTTTGTGCTGTTTCGGACTTGCGCACCCGTGCGTGTGTGCATGCACTCTGCCGTGCCAACCTTAAATTGGCCTGTTGGTTTGAAGCTTTTGCTGTTGATCCATGTTAGTGTCATGTCTCCACATCACCAGCATGCCTATACGATGGGCCTGGACATTTTTCATTAGAAATGCATTACTAGGATGTGAGATCATAGAACTGCAGCGACTTATGACATGAGCTATTAGATTCTTTTTTCACATGTTTTATGAAGCATTTACTATCACATTAGTGCTGTCCTACCGACCTGTTCTGCAATTAGGCCAGGATTATGATAGGGGACATGCTTCGTTGGTCAAATGCATAACAAGGGTTATGCGATTAGGCTTGCCCTTAAATCTGACGTACATCTTCTCCTGCAATTTGTTTGATGACATTATGACCTTAGGGGTGACTTCAATGCACTTCTTGTTGAGCACTCTTGATCCCAATCAATCATTTTAATGCAGGATACTTTCAAAGTTTCAATACTTGATCCATGAACTTATATAATTTGACAATATGTAGTTAGGCACTCTGCTTTATACAGTCTCCAATCCGAATATATTGCTTTAATCTATGCGGGCATAGCTAGCTATGCTGGTATAAACACCTTCTCTGGACTGTAGATGCCAGATTTAAGTGATTTTGGTGACATTTCTCTTGGTTTCAAGAAAATAGAATAGCTTTATTTTGTGAAGGACACTTGTTTCAAGAAAAGGAGTAGCTTTATTTAAGTGATTTTGGTGCCAGCATCCTAGTTATGAGCAGATAAAAATACAAAGAGGATCTTGGACTGATTTAGTTTGTATGTGCTAATTTTTCATACAAAGTCAATGTGTATACATAAAGTATATGGGGTGGAATTAACATGATGAGGAGGTCAATGGTAAAGTTGGGGGATGTGCAAACAGTAAAAGTTATCTGATTAGGACTTGGAGTGGGTTAAGTTAGCATGGGCACCCATTGCCCAAATACATAATAATCCGATGGGAAATGGTACACTTGTGAGAGGTGCAGACTCAAAAATCTTGGTTTTGTCATCTTTTAGCTTCTTTTTCATTGGCAACATACTCTGATGACGATATTGCTAAACTGTTTCTGCTTTTCTTTTGAAAGGATAAGTTTGTCCCATCACCTACTTAACATCTAAGTCGTATTTCCTATTCTCTTGCCTTCCGCAGAAGACAAACCACTGATGGTAGTACTATCATCATGGACTATTTGTGTTTTTTGCGAGTATGTTGTAATTGTTATTGTTTGTCAGCCATTGAGCTCTGTAAAAGAAAATATTTTTTCTTTTTATAAAAAATGCTTTGTTAGGAGGATCTGGATGTAAAAAAAATATTTCTGTTGTAAAAATTCGCTAAAAGGAGGGCTTGAACCTCCGACCTTGTGGTTAACAGCCACACGCTCTAACCAACTGAGCTATTCCAGCTTTTTATTTATGTTAGGGTCTGCGTTTTTTAGAATAATTTTAGATAAACAATTCGGTTCCCCATGCATAATAATCTATTTATCTTATGTTTTTCAATGCTGCTGATATTTTATAGTTCACAAAATAAAATAAAAAATATTCTGATTTTCATGATTCATAAATATCAAACTATTTGCTAGTTTCTAATTACTAAACTTCATGGACTGAAAGACAACCATTGTTTTCAGGATTTCGAATTCAAGTTTCCTCTAACAGTATCATGCACCCACTTCATATGCTCTGTATTGGAGCTTATACTGTCATCAAATTGCTTAGGCTTAAGCCACTGATTGAGGTAAAATCTGAAGACAGATGGTGGAGTATTTCCAATGTCATTCGTGTTCTGTATCAACATTGTACTGGAATACATGAGCTTGCTGTATATTCCAGTTTTATTTATGCAGACAATAAAATCCATCCCTCCTGCAACAACAGGTTAACTGCTCCCTCTCAATATGTATTTCTGTCTGTGTTTTCTTTTCATGGTTTTTTTTATCTGTATGAAATTTCACCTTGCTTGTATCTTGGCTGATTTGTGTGTATGTGCCACAGTCATTAGTCAGTGATTAATTTGGTTAAAGTTTTTGAGTGGCGCATATGGGCTTCATTGGTACCCATTTTTGGGGGAATTCTTTTAGCCTTTATAACCAAGCTTAGTTTTCAGTATATTTGGATTTTGTGCTGCCTTGTTCTGCTGCCTTGCCACGTCCACAAAGACATTTCTAGCAGAGTCCCTTCTTTATGGATATCAATTTGACAGGTACCAGTGCTTATCTGAATTTCATTTTCATCTACTGTTGAATCATTAGCTTTGCCTTCTTGTCGCAGCTGATTGCACATCTTCATTCATAGTGAGATAAATCCTCTATCACATGCTTCACAAAGATTTTATTAAAAATTTCAAAAAAATATCATCTTATTTTTTCCTTTTATTTATGTGTCCTCGGTCCATAGGATAAGGTAGCGAATATGGGGGCTTTCATTGCATGTCACTTCCCATGGCCAATTCATGTGGGGCACGGTGAAAATTTATTTTGTTTAATCAAGTCTTCTAAAACCTCTTATGGAATGAGAGTTGGTTGGAGATTGCTCATGCTTCGTCGTAACTTTTCACTCCTAGATTTCTTAACTGTCTTTAGATTTGGTGTTGATTTCCATTGGTACTGGTATAGTCTTCAATCATCTCCATTATCATGTTCGTAGGATATTGACATCTTGATTGTATCCTACGATGATCTTCTCAATGAAACCTTCACGAAGAATGGGAAGGCGTCTTGGGACAGTGAATCACACTCGGGGTTCTTTCAAATCCTTCTTCTCAATTTTAATTGCATATTATCTGGTTAGATTTCTTAATTGAAATTCTTTTTATTTACTTGAACAATCTAAGATGTAATCTGCTGTCGAGGATGTGCTCAATTAAATGATCGTAATTCCGTCAATGCACTCTCTTACAAAGATGCAATCTTTTCGGGAAACCCTCGTCGACTTGCTTGGTGCCATCTTTTGGCCCGTGGCCCATTGTAGCTTCCAACCAGACTTGATCATGGGGGGCGAGCATGGTGTCCGCCTTCTTCGCCTCCCTCGAGTGCTACCCCTACATAAACCTCAGCACTGTCGAGGATGACAACAACGAACCTGAGGAGGCCCAGGAGCACCCGCTCTTTCTCACAAAGCCCATCCTCCATGACGAGGAGGATCCTAACCCTCCTCCCTCTAATCAACTCGTCATCACCATCGAAGCCTAAATCCTTGAAATCGATTGGATCGTTAATGAGCACTTTATGTGAGGAAGCCAGCTACAACCATGTCTGCCTACAAATAGTTAGTAGGGAAGGTGTTTGATATAATGCCTGTGTATGTGTGCTTTTCATTTCGTTCATGTTTTAGGCAGCATGTAAGGGGCTTGCAGTAGGCTTGGTAGCCTTATTTTGGTTGGGTTTTGTGCTGTTTCGGACTTGCGCACCCGTGCGTGTGTGCATGCACTCTGCCGTGCCAACCTTAAATTGGCCTGTTGGTTTGAAGCTTTTGCTGTTGATCCATGTTAGTGTCATGTCTCCACATCACCAGCATGCCTATACGATGGGCCTGGACATTTTTCATTAGAAATGCATTACTAGGATGTGAGATCATAGAACTGCAGCGACTTATGACATGAGCTATTAGATTCTTTTTTCACATGTTTTATGAAGCATTTACTATCACATTAGTGCTGTCCTACCGACCTGTTCTGCAATTAGGCCAGGATTATGATAGGGGACATGCTTCGTTGGTCAAATGCATAACAAGGGTTATGCGATTAGGCTTGCCCTTAAATCTGACGTACATCTTCTCCTGCAATTTGTTTGATGACATTATGACCTTAGGGGTGACTTCAATGCACTTCTTGTTGAGCACTCTTGATCCCAATCAATCATTTTAATGCAGGATACTTTCAAAGTTTCAATACTTGATCCATGAACTTATATAATTTGACAATATGTAGTTAGGCACTCTGCTTTATACAGTCTCCAATCCGAATATATTGCTTTAATCTATGCGGGCATAGCTAGCTATGCTGGTATAAACACCTTCTCTGGACTGTAGATGCCAGATTTAAGTGATTTTGGTGACATTTCTCTTGGTTTCAAGAAAATAGAATAGCTTTATTTTGTGAAGGACACTTGTTTCAAGAAAAGGAGTAGCTTTATTTAAGTGATTTTGGTGCCAGCATCCTAGTTATGAGCAGATAAAAATACAAAGAGGATCTTGGACTGATTTAGTTTGTATGTGCTAATTTTTCATACAAAGTCAATGTGTATACATAAAGTATATGGGGTGGAATTAACATGATGAGGAGGTCAATGGTAAAGTTGGGGGATGTGCAAACAGTAAAAGTTATCTGATTAGGACTTGGAGTGGGTTAAGTTAGCATGGGCACCCATTGCCCAAATACATAATAATCCGATGGGAAATGGTACACTTGTGAGAGGTGCAGACTCAAAAATCTTGGTTTTGTCATCTTTTAGCTTCTTTTTCATTGGCAACATACTCTGATGACGATATTGCTAAACTGTTTCTGCTTTTCTTTTGAAAGGATAAGTTTGTCCCATCACCTACTTAACATCTAAGTCGTATTTCCTATTCTCTTGCCTTCCGCAGAAGACAAACCACTGATGGTAGTACTATCATCATGGACTATTTGTGTTTTTTGCGAGTATGTTGTAATTGTTATTGTTTGTCAGCCATTGAGCTCTGTAAAAGAAAATATTTTTTCTTTTTATAAAAAATGCTTTGTTAGGAGGATCTGGATGTAAAAAAAATATTTCTGTTGTAAAAATTCGCTAGAAGGAGGGCTTGAACCTCCGACCTTGTGGTTAACAGCCACACGCTCTAACCAACTGAGCTATTCCAGCTTTTTATTTATGTTAGGGTCTGCGTTTTTTAGAATAATTTTAGATAAACAATTCGGTTCCCCATGCATAATAATCTATTTATCTTATGTTTTTCAATGCTGCTGATATTTTATAGTTCACAAAATAAAAAAAAAAATATTCTGATTTTCATGATTCATAAATATCAAACTATTTGCTAGTTTCTAATTACTAAACTTCATGGACTGAAAGACAACCATTGTTTTCAGGATTTCGAATTCAAGTTTCCTCTAACAGTATCATGCACCCACTTCATATGCTCTGTATTGGAGCTTATACTGTCATCAAATTGCTTAGGCTTAAGCCACTGATTGAGGTAAAATCTGAAGACAGATGGTGGAGTATTTCCAATGTCATTCGTGTTCTGTATCAACATTGTACTGGAATACATGAGCTTGCTGTATATTCCAGTTTTATTTATGCAGACAATAAAATCCATCCCTCCTGCAACAACAGGTTAACTGCTCCCTCTCAATATGTATTTCTGTCTGTGTTTTCTTTTCATGGTTTTTTTTATCTGTATGAAATTTCACCTTGCTTGTATCTTGGCTGATTTGTGTGTATGTGCCACAGTCATTAGTCAGTGATTAATTTGGTTAAAGTTTTTGAGTGGCGCATATGGGCTTCATTGGTACCCATTTTTGGGGGAATTCTTTTAGCCTTTATAACCAAGCTTAGTTTTCAGTATATTTGGATTTTGTGCTGCCTTGTTCTGCTGCCTTGCCACGTCCACAAAGACATTTCTAGCAGAGTCCCTTCTTTATGGATATCAATTTGACAGGTACCAGTGCTTATCTGAATTTCATTTTCATCTACTGTTGAATCATTAGCTTTGCCTTCTTGTCGCAGCTGATTGCACATCTTCATTCATAGTGAGATAAATCCTCTATCACATGCTTCACAAAGATTTTATTAAAAATTTCAAAAAAATATCATCTTATTTTTTCCTTTTATTTATGTGTCCTCGGTCCATAGGATAAGGTAGCGAATATGGGGGCTTTCATTGCATGTCACTTCCCATGGCCAATTCATGTGGGGCACGGTGAAAATTTATTTTGTTTAATCAAGTCTTCTAAAACCTCTTATGGAATGAGAGTTGGTTGGAGATTGCTCATGCTTCGTCGTAACTTTTCACTCCTAGATTTCTTAACTGTCTTTAGATTTGGTGTTGATTTCCATTGGTACTGGTATAGTCTTCAATCATCTCCATTATCATGTTCGTAGGATATTGACATCTTGATTGTATCCTACGATGATCTTCTCAATGAAACCTTCACGAAGAATGGGAAGGCGTCTTGGGACAGTGAATCACACTCGGGGTTCTTTCAAATCCTTCTTCTCAATTTTAATTGCATATTATCTGGTTAGATTTCTTAATTGAAATTCTTTTTATTTACTTGAACAATCTAAGATGTAATCTGCTGTCGAGGATGTGCTCAATTAAATGATCGTAATTCCGTCAATGCA
Organism: Ensete ventricosum; assembly: GCA_029747655.1. Lineage (NCBI taxonomy): Eukaryota > Viridiplantae > Streptophyta > Magnoliopsida > Zingiberales > Musaceae > Ensete > Ensete ventricosum. Next base: position 8,026,830 of record JAQQAF010000001.1, on the reverse strand, counting down.
CTCTCTTACAAAGATGCAATCTTTTCGGGAAACCCTCGTCGACTTGCTTGGTGCCATCTTTTGGCCCGTGGCCCATTGTAGCTTCCAACCAGACTTGATCATGGGGGGCGAGCATGGTGTCCGCCTTCTTCGCCTCCCTCGAGTGCTACCCCTACATAAACCTCAGCACTGTCGAGGATGACAACAACGAACCTGAGGAGGCCCAGGAGCACCCGCTCTTTCTCACAAAGCCCATCCTCCATGACGAGGAGGATCCTAACCCTCCTCCCTCTAATCAACTCGTCATCACCATCGAAGCCTAAATCCTTGAAATCGATTGGATCGTTAATGAGCACTTTATGTGAGGAAGCCAGCTACAACCATGTCTGCCTACAAATAGTTAGTAGGGAAGGTGTTTGATATAATGCCTGTGTATGTGTGCTTTTCATTTCGTTCATGTTTTAGGCAGCATGTAAGGGGCTTGCAGTAGGCTTGGTAGCCTTATTTTGGTTGGGTTTTGTGCTGTTTCGGACTTGCGCACCCGTGCGTGTGTGCATGCACTCTGCCGTGCCAACCTTAAATTGGCCTGTTGGTTTGAAGCTTTTGCTGTTGATCCATGTTAGTGTCATGTCTCCACATCACCAGCATGCCTATACGATGGGCCTGGACATTTTTCATTAGAAATGCATTACTAGGATGTGAGATCATAGAACTGCAGCGACTTATGACATGAGCTATTAGATTCTTTTTTCACATGTTTTATGAAGCATTTACTATCACATTAGTGCTGTCCTACCGACCTGTTCTGCAATTAGGCCAGGATTATGATAGGGGACATGCTTCGTTGGTCAAATGCATAACAAGGGTTATGCGATTAGGCTTGCCCTTAAATCTGACGTACATCTTCTCCTGCAATTTGTTTGATGACATTATGACCTTAGGGGTGACTTCAATGCACTTCTTGTTGAGCACTCTTGATCCCAATCAATCATTTTAATGCAGGATACTTTCAAAGTTTCAATACTTGATCCATGAACTTATATAATTTGACAATATGTAGTTAGGCACTCTGCTTTATACAGTCTCCAATCCGAATATATTGCTTTAATCTATGCGGGCATAGCTAGCTATGCTGGTATAAACACCTTCTCTGGACTGTAGATGCCAGATTTAAGTGATTTTGGTGACATTTCTCTTGGTTTCAAGAAAATAGAATAGCTTTATTTTGTGAAGGACACTTGTTTCAAGAAAAGGAGTAGCTTTATTTAAGTGATTTTGGTGCCAGCATCCTAGTTATGAGCAGATAAAAATACAAAGAGGATCTTGGACTGATTTAGTTTGTATGTGCTAATTTTTCATACAAAGTCAATGTGTATACATAAAGTATATGGGGTGGAATTAACATGATGAGGAGGTCAATGGTAAAGTTGGGGGATGTGCAAACAGTAAAAGTTATCTGATTAGGACTTGGAGTGGGTTAAGTTAGCATGGGCACCCATTGCCCAAATACATAATAATCCGATGGGAAATGGTACACTTGTGAGAGGTGCAGACTCAAAAATCTTGGTTTTGTCATCTTTTAGCTTCTTTTTCATTGGCAACATACTCTGATGACGATATTGCTAAACTGTTTCTGCTTTTCTTTTGAAAGGATAAGTTTGTCCCATCACCTACTTAACATCTAAGTCGTATTTCCTATTCTCTTGCCTTCCGCAGAAGACAAACCACTGATGGTAGTACTATCATCATGGACTATTTGTGTTTTTTGCGAGTATGTTGTAATTGTTATTGTTTGTCAGCCATTGAGCTCTGTAAAAGAAAATATTTTTTCTTTTTATAAAAAATGCTTTGTTAGGAGGATCTGGATGTAAAAAAAATATTTCTGTTGTAAAAATTCGCTAGAAGGAGGGCTTGAACCTCCGACCTTGTGGTTAACAGCCACACGCTCTAACCAACTGAGCTATTCCAGCTTTTTATTTATGTTAGGGTCTGCGTTTTTTAGAATAATTTTAGATAAACAATTCGGTTCCCCATGCATAATAATCTATTTATCTTATGTTTTTCAATGCTGCTGATATTTTATAGTTCACAAAATAAAAAAAAAAATATTCTGATTTTCATGATTCATAAATATCAAACTATTTGCTAGTTTCTAATTACTAAACTTCATGGACTGAAAGACAACCATTGTTTTCAGGATTTCGAATTCAAGTTTCCTCTAACAGTATCATGCACCCACTTCATATGCTCTGTATTGGAGCTTATACTGTCATCAAATTGCTTAGGCTTAAGCCACTGATTGAGGTAAAATCTGAAGACAGATGGTGGAGTATTTCCAATGTCATTCGTGTTCTGTATCAACATTGTACTGGAATACATGAGCTTGCTGTATATTCCAGTTTTATTTATGCAGACAATAAAATCCATCCCTCCTGCAACAACAGGTTAACTGCTCCCTCTCAATATGTATTTCTGTCTGTGTTTTCTTTTCATGGTTTTTTTTATCTGTATGAAATTTCACCTTGCTTGTATCTTGGCTGATTTGTGTGTATGTGCCACAGTCATTAGTCAGTGATTAATTTGGTTAAAGTTTTTGAGTGGCGCATATGGGCTTCATTGGTACCCATTTTTGGGGGAATTCTTTTAGCCTTTATAACCAAGCTTAGTTTTCAGTATATTTGGATTTTGTGCTGCCTTGTTCTGCTGCCTTGCCACGTCCACAAAGACATTTCTAGCAGAGTCCCTTCTTTATGGATATCAATTTGACAGGTACCAGTGCTTATCTGAATTTCATTTTCATCTACTGTTGAATCATTAGCTTTGCCTTCTTGTCGCAGCTGATTGCACATCTTCATTCATAGTGAGATAAATCCTCTATCACATGCTTCACAAAGATTTTATTAAAAATTTCAAAAAAATATCATCTTATTTTTTCCTTTTATTTATGTGTCCTCGGTCCATAGGATAAGGTAGCGAATATGGGGGCTTTCATTGCATGTCACTTCCCATGGCCAATTCATGTGGGGCACGGTGAAAATTTATTTTGTTTAATCAAGTCTTCTAAAACCTCTTATGGAATGAGAGTTGGTTGGAGATTGCTCATGCTTCGTCGTAACTTTTCACTCCTAGATTTCTTAACTGTCTTTAGATTTGGTGTTGATTTCCATTGGTACTGGTATAGTCTTCAATCATCTCCATTATCATGTTCGTAGGATATTGACATCTTGATTGTATCCTACGATGATCTTCTCAATGAAACCTTCACGAAGAATGGGAAGGCGTCTTGGGACAGTGAATCACACTCGGGGTTCTTTCAAATCCTTCTTCTCAATTTTAATTGCATATTATCTGGTTAGATTTCTTAATTGAAATTCTTTTTATTTACTTGAACAATCTAAGATGTAATCTGCTGTCGAGGATGTGCTCAATTAAATGATCGTAATTCCGTCAATGCACTCTCTTACAAAGATGCAATCTTTTCGGGAAACCCTCGTCGACTTGCTTGGTGCCATCTTTTGGCCCGTGGCCCATTGTAGCTTCCAACCAGACTTGATCATGGGGGGCGAGCATGGTGTCCGCCTTCTTCGCCTCCCTCGAGTGCTACCCCTACATAAACCTCAGCACTGTCGAGGATGACAACAACGAACCTGAGGAGGCCCAGGAGCACCCGCTCTTTCTCACAAAGCCCATCCTCCATGACGAGGAGGATCCTAACCCTCCTCCCTCTAATCAACTCGTCATCACCATCGAAGCCTAAATCCTTGAAATCGATTGGATCGTTAATGAGCACTTTATGTGAGGAAGCCAGCTACAACCATGTCTGCCTACAAATAGTTAGTAGGGAAGGTGTTTGATATAATGCCTGTGTATGTGTGCTTTTCATTTCGTTCATGTTTTAGGCAGCATGTAAGGGGCTTGCAGTAGGCTTGGTAGCCTTATTTTGGTTGGGTTTTGTGCTGTTTCGGACTTGCGCACCCGTGCGTGTGTGCATGCACTCTGCCGTGCCAACCTTAAATTGGCCTGTTGGTTTGAAGCTTTTGCTGTTGATCCATGTTAGTGTCATGTCTCCACATCACCAGCATGCCTATACGATGGGCCTGGACATTTTTCATTAGAAATGCATTACTAGGATGTGAGATCATAGAACTGCAGCGACTTATGACATGAGCTATTAGATTCTTTTTTCACATGTTTTATGAAGCATTTACTATCACATTAGTGCTGTCCTACCGACCTGTTCTGCAATTAGGCCAGGATTATGATAGGGGACATGCTTCGTTGGTCAAATGCATAACAAGGGTTATGCGATTAGGCTTGCCCTTAAATCTGACGTACATCTTCTCCTGCAATTTGTTTGATGACATTATGACCTTAGGGGTGACTTCAATGCACTTCTTGTTGAGCACTCTTGATCCCAATCAATCATTTTAATGCAGGATACTTTCAAAGTTTCAATACTTGATCCATGAACTTATATAATTTGACAATATGTAGTTAGGCACTCTGCTTTATACAGTCTCCAATCCGAATATATTGCTTTAATCTATGCGGGCATAGCTAGCTATGCTGGTATAAACACCTTCTCTGGACTGTAGATGCCAGATTTAAGTGATTTTGGTGACATTTCTCTTGGTTTCAAGAAAATAGAATAGCTTTATTTTGTGAAGGACACTTGTTTCAAGAAAAGGAGTAGCTTTATTTAAGTGATTTTGGTGCCAGCATCCTAGTTATGAGCAGATAAAAATACAAAGAGGATCTTGGACTGATTTAGTTTGTATGTGCTAATTTTTCATACAAAGTCAATGTGTATACATAAAGTATATGGGGTGGAATTAACATGATGAGGAGGTCAATGGTAAAGTTGGGGGATGTGCAAACAGTAAAAGTTATCTGATTAGGACTTGGAGTGGGTTAAGTTAGCATGGGCACCCATTGCCCAAATACATAATAATCCGATGGGAAATGGTACACTTGTGAGAGGTGCAGACTCAAAAATCTTGGTTTTGTCATCTTTTAGCTTCTTTTTCATTGGCAACATACTCTGATGACGATATTGCTAAACTGTTTCTGCTTTTCTTTTGAAAGGATAAGTTTGTCCCATCACCTACTTAACATCTAAGTCGTATTTCCTATTCTCTTGCCTTCCGCAGAAGACAAACCACTGATGGTAGTACTATCATCATGGACTATTTGTGTTTTTTGCGAGTATGTTGTAATTGTTATTGTTTGTCAGCCATTGAGCTCTGTAAAAGAAAATATTTTTTCTTTTTATAAAAAATGCTTTGTTAGGAGGATCTGGATGTAAAAAAAATATTTCTGTTGTAAAAATTCGCTAGAAGGAGGGCTTGAACCTCCGACCTTGTGGTTAACAGCCACACGCTCTAACCAACTGAGCTATTCCAGCTTTTTATTTATGTTAGGGTCTGCGTTTTTTAGAATAATTTTAGATAAACAATTCGGTTCCCCATGCATAATAATCTATTTATCTTATGTTTTTCAATGCTGCTGATATTTTATAGTTCACAAAATAAAAAAAAAAATATTCTGATTTTCATGATTCATAAATATCAAACTATTTGCTAGTTTCTAATTACTAAACTTCATGGACTGAAAGACAACCATTGTTTTCAGGATTTCGAATTCAAGTTTCCTCTAACAGTATCATGCACCCACTTCATATGCTCTGTATTGGAGCTTATACTGTCATCAAATTGCTTAGGCTTAAGCCACTGATTGAGGTAAAATCTGAAGACAGATGGTGGAGTATTTCCAATGTCATTCGTGTTCTGTATCAACATTGTACTGGAATACATGAGCTTGCTGTATATTCCAGTTTTATTTATGCAGACAATAAAATCCATCCCTCCTGCAACAACAGGTTAACTGCTCCCTCTCAATATGTATTTCTGTCTATGTTTTCTTTTCATGGTTTTTTTTATCTGTATGAAATTTCACCTTGCTTGTATCTTGGCTGATTTGTGTGTATGTGCCACAGTCATTAGTCAGTGATTAATTTGGTTAAAGTTTTTGAGTGGCGCATATGGGCTTCATTGGTACCCATTTTTGGGGGAATTCTTTTAGCCTTTATAACCAAGCTTAGTTTTCAGTATATTTGGATTTTGTGCTGCCTTGTTCTGCTGCCTTGCCACGTCCACAAAGACATTTCTAGCAGAGTCCCTTCTTTATGGATATCAATTTGACAGGTACCAGTGCTTATCTGAATTTCATTTTCATCTACTGTTGAATCATTAGCTTTGCCTTCTTGTCGCAGCTGATTGCACATCTTCATTCATAGTGAGATAAATCCTCTATCACATGCTTCACAAAGATTTTATTAAAAATTTCAAAAAAATATCATCTTATTTTTTCCTTTTATTTATGTGTCCTCGGTCCATAGGATAAGGTAGCGAATATGGGGGCTTTCATTGCATGTCACTTCCCATGGCCAATTCATGTGGGGCACGGTGAAAATTTATTTTGTTTAATCAAGTCTTCTAAAACCTCTTATGGAATGAGAGTTGGTTGGAGATTGCTCATGCTTCGTCGTAACTTTTCACTCCTAGATTTCTTAACTGTCTTTAGATTTGGTGTTGATTTCCATTGGTACTGGTATAGTCTTCAATCATCTCCATTATCATGTTCGTAGGATATTGACATCTTGATTGTATCCTACGATGATCTTCTCAATGAAACCTTCACGAAGAATGGGAAGGCGTCTTGGGACAGTGAATCACACTCGGGGTTCTTTCAAATCCTTCTTCTCAATTTTAATTGCATATTATCTGGTTAGATTTCTTAATTGAAATTCTTTTTATTTACTTGAACAATCTAAGATGTAATCTGCTGTCGAGGATGTGCTCAATTAAATGATCGTAATTCCGTCAATGCACTCTCTTACAAAGATGCAATCTTTTCGGGAAACCCTCGTCGACTTGCTTGGTGCCATCTTTTGGCCCGTGGCCCATTGTAGCTTCCAACCAGACTTGATCATGGGGGGCGAGCATGGTGTCCGCCTTCTTCGCCTCCCTCGAGTGCTACCCCTACATAAACCTCAGCACTGTCGAGGATGACAACAACGAACCTGAGGAGGCCCAGGAGCACCCGCTCTTTCTCACAAAGCCCATCCTCCATGACGAGGAGGATCCTAACCCTCCTCCCTCTAATCAACTCGTCATCACCATCGAAGCCTAAATCCTTGAAATCGATTGGATCGTTAATGAGCACTTTATGTGAGGAAGCCAGCTACAACCATGTCTGCCTACAAATAGTTAGTAGGGAAGGTGTTTGATATAATGCCTGTGTATGTGTGCTTTTCATTTCGTTCATGTTTTAGGCAGCATGTAAGGGGCTTGCAGTAGGCTTGGTAGCCTTATTTTGGTTGGGTTTTGTGCTGTTTCGGACTTGCGCACCCGTGCGTGTGTGCATGCACTCTGCCGTGCCAACCTTAAATTGGCCTGTTGGTTTGAAGCTTTTGCTGTTGATCCATGTTAGTGTCATGTCTCCACATCACCAGCATGCCTATACGATGGGCCTGGACATTTTTCATTAGAAATGCATTACTAGGATGTGAGATCATAGAACTGCAGCGACTTATGACATGAGCTATTAGATTCTTTTTTCACATGTTTTATGAAGCATTTACTATCACATTAGTGCTGTCCTACCGACCTGTTCTGCAATTAGGCCAGGATTATGATAGGGGACATGCTTCGTTGGTCAAATGCATAACAAGGGTTATGCGATTAGGCTTGCCCTTAAATCTGACGTACATCTTCTCCTGCAATTTGTTTGATGACATTATGACCTTAGGGGTGACTTCAATGCACTTCTTGTTGAGCACTCTTGATCCCAATCAATCATTTTAATGCAGGATACTTTCAAAGTTTCAATACTTGATCCATGAACTTATATAATTTGACAATATGTAGTTAGGCACTCTGCTTTATACAGTCTCCAATCCGAATATATTGCTTTAATCTATGCGGGCATAGCTAGCTATGCTGGTATAAACACCTTCTCTGGACTGTAGATGCCAGATTTAAGTGATTTTGGTGACATTTCTCTTGGTTTCAAGAAAATAGAATAGCTTTATTTTGTGAAGGACACTTGTTTCAAGAAAAGGAGTAGCTTTATTTAAGTGATTTTGGTGCCAGCATCCTAGTTATGAGCAGATAAAAATACAAAGAGGATCTTGGACTGATTTAGTTTGTATGTGCTAATTTTTCATACAAAGTCAATGTGTATACATAAAGTATATGGGGTGGAATTAACATGATGAGGAGGTCAATGGTAAAGTTGGGGGATGTGCAAACAGTAAAAGTTATCTGATTAGGACTTGGAGTGGGTTAAGTTAGCATGGGCACCCATTGCCCAAATACATAATAATCCGATGGGAAATGGTACACTTGTGAGAGGTGCAGACTCAAAAATCTTGGTTTTGTCATCTTTTAGCTTCTTTTTCATTGGCAACATACTCTGATGACGATATTGCTAAACTGTTTCTGCTTTTCTTTTGAAAGGATAAGTTTGTCCCATCACCTACTTAACATCTAAGTCGTATTTCCTATTCTCTTGCCTTCCGCAGAAGACAAACCACTGATGGTAGTACTATCATCATGGACTATTTGTGTTTTTTGCGAGTATGTTGTAATTGTTATTGTTTGTCAGCCATTGAGCTCTGTAAAAGAAAATATTTTTTCTTTTTATAAAAAATGCTTTGTTAGGAGGATCTGGATGTAAAAAAAATATTTCTGTTGTAAAAATTCGCTAGAAGGAGGGCTTGAACCTCCGACCTTGTGATTAACAGCCACACGCTCTAACCAACTGAGCTATTCCAGCTTTTTATTTATATTAGGGTCTGCGTTTTTTAGAATAATTTTAGATAAACAATTCGGTTCCCCATGCATAATAATCTATTTATCTTATGTTTTTCAATGCTGCTGATATTTTATAGTTCACAAAATAAAAAAAAAAATATTCTGATTTTCATGATTCATAAATATCAAACTATTTGCTAGTTTCTAATTACTAAACTTCATGGACTGAAAGACAACCATTGTTTTCAGGATTTCGAATTCAAGTTTCCTCTAACAGTATCATGCACCCACTTCATATGCTCTGTATTGGAGCTTATACTGTCATCAAATTGCTTAGGCTTAAGCCACTGATTGAGGTAAAATCTGAAGACAGATGGTGGAGTATTTCCAATGTCATTCGTGTTCTGTATCAACATTGTACTGGAATACATGAGCTTGCTGTATATTCCAGTTTTATTTATGCAGACAATAAAATCCATCCCTCCTGCAACAACAGGTTAACTGCTCCCTCTCAATATGTATTTCTGTCTGTGTTTTCTTTTCATGGTTTTTTTTATCTGTATGAAATTTCACCTTGCTTGTATCTTGGCTGATTTGTGTGTATGTGCCACAGTCATTAGTCAGTGATTAATTTGGTTAAAGTTTTTGAGTGGCGCATATGGGCTTCATTGGTACCCATTTTTGGGGGAATTCTTTTAGCCTTTATAACCAAGCTTAGTTTTCAGTATATTTGGATTTTGTGCTGCCTTGTTCTGCTGCCTTGCCACGTCCACAAAGACATTTCTAGCAGAGTCCCTTCTTTATGGATATCAATTTGACAGGTACCAGTGCTTATCTGAATTTCATTTTCATCTACTGTTGAATCATTAGCTTTGCCTTCTTGTCGCAGCTGATTGCACATCTTCATTCATAGTGAGATAAATCCTCTATCACATGCTTCACAAAGATTTTATTAAAAATTTCAAAAAAATATCATCTTATTTTTTCCTTTTATTTATGTGTCCTCGGTCCATAGGATAAGGTAGCGAATATGGGGGCTTTCATTGCATGTCACTTCCCATGGCCAATTCATGTGGGGCACGGTGAAAATTTATTTTGTTTAATCAAGTCTTCTAAAACCTCTTATGGAATGAGAGTTGGTTGGAGATTGCTCATGCTTCGTCGTAACTTTTCACTCCTAGATTTCTTAACTGTCTTTAGATTTGGTGTTGATTTCCATTGGTACTGGTATAGTCTTCAATCATCTCCATTATCATGTTCGTAGGATATTGACATCTTGATTGTATCCTACGATGATCTTCTCAATGAAACCTTCACGAAGAATGGGAAGGCGTCTTGGGACAGTGAATCACACTCGGGGTTCTTTCAAATCCTTCTTCTCAATTTTAATTGCATATTATCTGGTTAGATTTCTTAATTGAAATTCTTTTTATTTACTTGAACAATCTAAGATGTAATCTGCTGTCGAGGATGTGCTCAATTAAATGATCGTAATTCCGTCAATGCACTCTCTTACAAAGATGCAATCTTTTCGGGAAACCCTCGTCGACTTGCTTGGTGCCATCTTTTGGCCCGTGGCCCATTGTAGCTTCCAACCAGACTTGATCATGGGGGGCGAGCATGGTGTCCGCCTTCTTCGCCTCCCTCGAGTGCTACCCCTACATAAACCTCAGCACTGTCGAGGATGACAACAACGAACCTGAGGAGGCCCAGGAGCACCCGCTCTTTCTCACAAAGCCCATCCTCCATGACGAGGAGGATCCTAACCCTCCTCCCTCTAATCAACTCGTCATCACCATCGAAGCCTAAATCCTTGAAATCGATTGGATCGTTAATGAACACTTTATGTGAGGAAGCCAGCTACAACCATGTCTGCCTACAAATAGTTAGTAGGGAAGGTGTTTGATATAATGCCTGTGTATGTGTGCTTTTCATTTCGTTCATGTTTTAGGCAGCATGTAAGGGGCTTGCAGTAGGCTTGGTAGCCTTATTTTGGTTGGGTTTTGTGCTGTTTCGGACTTGTAAAGACAGCTTGTGTATGGTTGTTGTGCGGAGGTAAAACTGCCTAAAAACTGGGCCTCTAGCTAGCCATTTTGGGTGTTTCCATTTAGCATGGCCTTGATCACTAGAAAAAAAACCATCATTGTTTAGCATGGTATTGATACCTTGGAATGGTAATGGTTTATGAATCCTGAATTGGAATGTTTACTATGTGGATTAGTACATCTACTGTCCCCAAATGTGGTCATCAACATAGCTATGAGACAATTGAAAGCTAACAATTATGAACTTCATTATAGGAAACTTTTATTAAGAACTTTATTCAGAAAGTTTGGCCAAGCATGCTTCTTAACTACCCGGTTATTTGTGCTTTTCAAATAACTGTAAAAAAATTTATTATAGGAAACTTCTATAAAGAATTTTATTCAAAAAGTTTGGCCAAGCATGCTCCTAACTACCAGGTTATTTGTACTTTTCAAATGATTTAATTTTTTAATAACAATGTTAGGTGCAACTTGAAACAAAAGTTATGATACGACGTCTATGAAACACCAACTTGTAGTAATCTTCAATGACTAGTCCAATTCAATTTTGTGTTTTTGTCTTCACTGTGATGGTTATTTCTGAAGTGGTTGGACAAAGAAACTATCTAGTCTTTCTCTGCTCTGCTTCACAACTAGATGAAAGTGTGACAACAACTTGAAAAAGAATCAATGTGAAAAGAAATGATCTAAATTTAATAAGTTTGGTTACACTATAGAATGATCATTAACTTGAATGGTAAAGTAGTATGGTGTTTTGCTGCTTGCATCACTCCTTCAATGCGTAATACCATACGGATTACATGAGTCTCACTTTTTTTTTTTTCCACGAGGGTTTTTGTATTTTTTGGACACAAACTTGAGTTGTTTTTAGTTTTCTACAGGAATCAATTACAAAGATGGTTTTCTTGGAATAGTTGTAGTTGTGCTAATGGTAATCCTAATATGCATTACTATGGTTGCGTTGTTAGATTTTTGATCTCGTCCCACCTGCTGTTCTGCCTGATATTTGTCTGTGATCTATGATGGTAGATGGCGTTTTAGGTTATGTTAAAGGTGTTAATCACTTAATGCGATGGTTAAATATCATTTTCTGTTAGATGAATTTTTTAGTGATATTTGATACCATTAATTTTGACCCTCTCCTCTCTCCTCCGTAATCGAAAATTTTGATCATCACTATATATATATATATATATATATAGGGGTTTCCTTGTGATGCGTGTAGAGGAAGGAGAGTCCACGGAAGGCTCGGCGCTGGGAATCCGACGATATCGCTGCAGTCGGCCATCAGGAGATGACACGTACAGCAATCTGCGGAGAGACGTGTCCTCGAGAGATCTTTCCTCTCCGTCGGTGCCGCTGGTCGGCACACGTAGATAGATATATTGGCGGTGAAGGGGAGGGAGTCGCGGGTGAGGATAGAGGAGGAGAGCAGCAGGGAGGAAGATGGCACAGAGCAAGGATGACATCAAGTACGGGGCGGCGCAGGCGAAGCTGTCGGACGACGAGATGCTGCGGGTGGGGTACAAGCACGGCACCCCCTTGGAAAGCGGCAAGATCTCCGACGCCGAACCGGTCGACCTCTTCGTCGACGCCCGGCGGATATCCGAGGCCACCAAGAACGCACGCCCCGCTGAAGACGATCCCAACTCCGGAGGACTAAGCTGTCAAGGAAGCCACCACACTTGCAAGTAATGCAAAAACCAAAGCAGCACTACTCGCTCTCTCTACCGCCAAGTACTTTGATCACCCTCATGTTTGCTTCTCATCTTCTTGTTGTTGTTGTTGTTGTTGTTGTTTCCAAACAAGAATAAGATGATCGTGTGTGTCGTAGACACTGTGCTTTAGTTTTCTTGGAAGTTTTTAATTTACTATAGTTGTCTTCTCATGTAATCTCGCTAACAAAACCTTAATTAGTTGACCAAATGGCGGACATCCAATCAAATGGTCATCTTTACAGTAGCACCAGGTTCCTGGGTTCATGACACTGCATGCTGCCACGGATTGTGAAGACATGGAAAGAGAGAGAGAGAGAGAGAGAGAGGACAAACTGGTGCTTTTGGGAAGCTGACAGGTCCCAGAGCAGGCATCTGATGTTTGCACCATGAACTAAGGGAGGGAGGGAGGGGCAATAATTTTCCACTGTAGCTTCTTATCTTCGCCAATAATTTTCCACACCAAATGTAGCTGCAAAATAGTTGCTCATTAACTGTGTTTTTGATGACCAACCTATGTATCAATCGATTCGTAGCGGGAAGATGACTGAGATTAGCAAGTCCTGCAACTGGAAATCTTCATCTACATCATAATTAATCTTCACTGCGTTTTATACTCGATGTATTGCTCAAAATCTTAATAATTTTTTGAAGATAATGTTGAAGCAGTGAAATGGGTGTTTGCGACGCATTAATTTGCAGTCATTAAGACAGATGCTTAATATTTAAATGCCATAATTTTATCTAATTTTGGATTGGATGACGAAGTAAATCTATCTCTGATGATATTGTTGTGACAGAGAAAGACTGAAATCTTGCTGCGAATCCAATTACATTTAATATGGCCAAATTATAATATAATATATACTATATTCCTCCAACAAAACTAGAGATTTCTATACAAATCCCTCTTAAAAAAAAAATCTATATATATGTAATCAAGATTATTACGATATATTAAGACAAATTTTAGATATTTGTATATCCTTTTGGTTCGAATTATTTTCAAAATTCAAAGATAATAAATATGTATGTAATAAATTTGCGATGCGAGCTCAGCCAGTCTGGCGATGATGAACAAAGAAAACAATTATGGTGGCTGAGAACTGATGTTAACATCAAAATAAGCGGAAAGGAAAGATGACATGACCGCCTCCAATGACACGATCTCATCCGTCTCGAAGGACATGATTGAGGTGTTCTTTAAGCTAAAATACGGCCACACAGTGTGCTATTGCCATGTTCTTCTTCCTTAAAAGATTGTTAAATGGAACTGGGCCTTGTGGCGTTCATTTGCTACAGTAGCCACGGGCTCGGTTCCCATTCTTACAGAACGAGTTGGGTGCGAGGAGGTGGGGTTAGAAAAGGGGCAAAGGCGCACCCTTTTCCCACTCGCTTTGCCCAGACACCAACGAAGCCGAGAGGTGGGGGAGGGGGCGGGGGGCGGGGGGAGAGAGAGAGAGCCGAACCCCAAGCCGGCCTCCTGTTTAATAGCATCTGGAGAGGGCGTGTTGCCCCCCTTGCGAAGCCGAGGAACCCGAAGGAGAAGAGCGGCTGTAAGCGGGCGCAGGAGAAACCGAATCTCTTGCCCTATTCTCCGCAAAAAAAGATGAGTTCTTCGGCCCCTCTTCCGTTCCTTGGGTGCATTTCTTGATTTGTGGGGTTTCTTCAACCGAAAATTTGGAATTTTCTGTTCTCCGCCGTAGATTTGGTGCTTGCTAGGCTTTGAGGCACATAGGGAAGGAGATTTGGGGCGTAAGGCCATAAAAAAAATGGGATCTTGGGCGTGGAAGTGGCTGTAGTGGTGATTTTTTCTGTTTTGTTTGGTGGCTTCTTTGGTGGAAGTTTCTTGGGAATTTTGCGGGGATGCTTGTTGCAGGTTTATAGTTCTGATTCCGGGAGACAAAATTCCACTTTTGAGTCGTTTTATGCTCTCTGAGTATGGATTTGCTAGGATTTAGGAATTCTGAGCCCAGAGTTTTCCCTAGCAGGGCCAAGGTCGGTTGAAGGTTCGAAATATCTCGATCCATCTTTTTGTTTGCTGGGCATTTTTCTTTTTAACATTTGTGGGTTTCTTCCAGGAAGTCTGGGGCAGGAATTTGTTTCCTGCATGTGTCAGTGGGAAGGAAATCTGACCTTTTCTCTGTTCTAATTGGGGCTTTTCATTAACTTGTCAAATTTGGAGTTTGAGGCCTTTTGTTGTCCTATTGAAGCCTCTTTCTCCTCTGCCACTTGTTTCTGCAATGAGTAGTATGGAATAAAACGGTGGTTTCATTCCAGATATTTGAAAGTCTACTCAACAAGATTGCATTACTATTGGTTTTCCTTTATGTACTGAGATACTCTGTCCGGCAAAAGTAGCTTCCAGGAAGATGACAGAGCAAAAATTGACGGATGAGCAGAGATTTAAGGAAGACAAGATGATGAGAATGTTGTTTGGTCAAGGAATGGACAGAGATGGGTTTGATGGCTCAAAACAAGAACATCACATATTTATGGAGGTTTTTAGTGTAACTAGTGTTGACAATGCAAGTAATCATAACATTTCTTTGGACACCATGGATCTCCAAAAAGATGAATGCAGCCAATCAAAATTGGTTGAATCTTCGAATTGTGAGAGCTCAGTTCTGACTAGTTCTTTTTCCACCAAAGATTCATCTGGCGAAGCTTCCCAGCCTGCTTGTGTTTGTGTGAGACAGGTTAGTGGTTCCAGATGCTTTGCGGACATCTCTTCCTGTTGTGGTGTTGCAGATCCTTATGATGCTGACATCAAGTGCATGTCATCTATCAAGCGACAAAATCATAAGAGCGTTATGCAAAGCTACAGTCTGTCAGTCACTGGTGATGACCTGCTTGACCTGGATCGGTCACAAAATTCTTCAAGCATGCTAACGCAGCATCAACAACAATCACCATGTCTTGTAATAGAAACTTGTTCTCTTGATATCTTATCTAGTTACTATCTCTCCAAAACAAAAAAAGAAATTGATGGTAGTGATGATCTGGGTGATGGTCATGCTTTGAATATTGAATGCAAAAGCCAGGATATGAGAGACGATAAGATAATTATTGAAGCTAAATCTGTTACTTCACCTGTTTCTCAAGAGAGCTTTGCTTCTGGGCTTCTGGTAATAAATGCAGCAGCTGCTTCTGTAGAGACACCAGGGGTGCCCATACACATGAAACATATTGTAGAAGAGTCCAGCATTCTGAACTCCGGCTCAACTGATGTTGCATCCAAGAGGGCATTGATTAGAGAACTTCCTGAACGTCTTCGTTTGCATACAAATCGCCTTCTTACTGATGCAGGCTGGAAAATTGAGCCTCGTGTGAGAAGTGACAGAACCAAATTGGCTTCCTACTATATAGCACCTAAAGAAAAACTTGTTGTTACGTCACTATCTCAAGCTTGGAAGGCTTGCGGTCAGAGACTTTATTCCAGTGCAATGGTGTCTGAACTGGAAGATAATGGGAGGGAGTGGACAAATATCGATAGATTTTGGAGTGATTTGACAGACACGCTGTTCTACATTGAGGAGAATACTCAGTCCACTAAAATTTCCATTTCTCTTTTGAAAAGATGGCAGCTTCTTGATCCATTTGTTGCTGTGGTCTGCATCAATAGGAAGGTTGGTGTTCTGCGAGAAGGAAGGTCTCTCAAGGCTGTGAATAGCGCTACTTTCATTCTGAGTGAGGATGGTAATACCATCTTGGCAGGTGAGAGCAAAGATAGAGTCATTAAATTGGCAACGCTGGATTCAAATTCAGGAAGTTATTTGAATTATAATGTTCTGCCAGCTAGTCAGCTTGATCATGAGTTCGGAGTAACTGAAGTTTCCAGAAACCAGCAGAGAACACAGAATTGCCATGATTTGCAAAACAGCAGCCGACCTAAGCAACAAAAACGAAAATTTTCATGCTCTGCTGGAACACAAGAAAAGAACCTTAAAAGTCTGGCTGAATACACAGGAAATGGCTTGCATGGCACCAAATGCTCACATCACGTAAGTTGTGAGGATTCATCCAGTCCAAACTATGTAAATGTTGCTGGCACTTTGTTTGCAGTGAAAGATTCATTCTCCAATCCTATCGATGGTCTTTTAGCTCAAGATTCCCTTGCACCTGTTTTAGAAACATTACCAACCAATGCCCTTAAACCTTTTTTAAAAACATCACCAACTGATGACCCAAATGCTTGCAAATCTGCTTCCACTAATAAATCCTTATTTCTTCAAGAAAGTAATGTTCCATCCAGTTCTAATGCTGAGCTCCCTGTTGGTAATGGACCATGCAATTGTAAACCAAACAGAAAAGGTTTAAAAGAGGCAAGACAACAAAGAACAGTGATTTCTGCAAAACTGAGAGTATATGGCAAGCATTTAACAAAGTCTGTTCGCTGTGATAGGCTAGATCTGCCTAGTCATGAGAATACAGCCAACATAATACTAGTAGTTGATGAAAGATTGGAAACACAACCTTCAGATTTGATTCCAGGCTGTGAAGATGGGCTTCTTGCCTCTAACATTCACAGTGATATTACAAGTGAAAAGGTGGCCATCAAGGCTTCGGAATCGAAGGATCAGAGTTTTTCAGTGAACCAGGTAAGTGATTCGGGTAAAAAGGTACATAAGAAGTCCAAGAAAATATCTGAAATTAGAGCATCAAAAGTAGATGGCATGAATGATGAAAAGTCCATGGAGGCTTTAAATTTTTGTTTTGATGACAGAAGTAATGATTATACTGAAATCCAGTGCAATCAGGAAGATTCCCAGACACTTGCATTGGAGTCAACATTAGGGTGCACGAAAGAGAACACGTGTGCAACAGTAGAAGATTGTTCAAATGTAAAGAAAAAGATGGTGAAATCAGAATCCAAAGCTTCCAGGCAGCACCCGAAGGGCAGGAAAGGAAAATTTGCCATGTCTTTGGAGAATAAAGAAACAAGTAAATCGATACCTGCTGTTACAGATGAAGAACACATGCCATTCCTTAAAAGGAACAGTTGCAATGCGAAGGGTTTGAGTTCCCAAGTGCTTCCCCCACCAAATTTGCCTTCCTTGTTAAAGAAGGCCCACAACAAGTGTACTATTTTGGATGATTCAGTTGTTGCATCAGATGATGGCAATACTGCTACAGGTGGCAAGACCATAAATGCTGAAGTTGTATGTTCTGATAATCCAACTGAAGAAAACAGAAAGCTTTCCAAGCCAAAGGTACCTGAAGCTTGTAAGCAAAGAAAGTGGAAGAGACCACGTGGATTCCGTATTAATGATGATGACCTTCTAATTGCTGCTATTATTAAAAACAAAGATTACATCTCTTGTAATGACAAAAAAGGCCCCAAGCTAGGTGTTTCAAGACCAAAAATATTAAAGAAACATGAAAGTCAAAAAGGAGGTTGTAAGTTGCTATTGCGAACACCTGGAAAAGGTGGACTGTCCAAAGATGGGAACGGAATTGACTTGGGAGCAAGAACAGTGTTGTGCTGGTTGATTGATAGGGGTGTTTTATCCCTTAAAGATGTTCTGCAGTATAGGAATCCAAAAAACAATGCTTTGGTCAAGGATGGGTGGATTACCAGAAACGGAATTTTGTGTAAATGCTGCATGGAAATATTCCCTGTATCTGCATTCAAGGCTCATTCTGGTTCAAAGTTCCAAAAACCATCTTCTAATCTTTTCCTGCAGTCGGGTAGATCATACACCTTATGTCAACTTCAGGCTTGGTCTGCTGATTACAAGGCGAGAAAAGGCCGCAAGAGAGATATGAGAGTTGAGGAGGTGGATCAAAATGATGATACTTGTGGACTTTGTATAGATGGTGGTGAGCTTATATGTTGTGACAATTGTCCCTCTACTTATCATCAAACCTGCTTGACCATTCAGGTAGTTAATTTTGTTTGCTTGCTTTCCTTGAACATGAGATTTGGTTATGCAATATTATTATTTTTCCAGTTTTGCACATACCTTGTTCTTACGAAATATGCTATTTTTGTCAATCTATCCATTTGCTTTTTCAGAATGTTTGTGTGCCTATAATTAGAAAAAAGTATCCTGCCATTTTTTTTTCTTTGCTTGCATTTTTTTATAACAATGTTCATTATAATTTATCTGAGTTGGTGGCAATCAAGCTTCACTTCCAAATATAAACTGTCATGCTTTAAATAATTTTTCTTGTAAAAAAGGGCGCACAACTATTAAGTGGGTGCAGGATGTCTCCAATGCTATACCACCCAGCATACCATTTTGGATGCCACATATATATAGTATTTACACAAAGAATTCTTTTCCGTATAGATAGGAGATGGTTGAAACAAGTGAAATGCAACCATGGAAGTTCATATAATTTTATAGAGGGGCATATCAGTAGTTGAAAAACTTTGATGGTTATGAATCTTTTTAATAGATTAAATATAAACAAGACATATAGGTCATCGAGGCCTTTTTAACCCTAGTTTGTCCCAATGTCAATATGGAAGTTTGTAAATGCTTTTGGAAACTATTCATGCAGTAATAAATTCATGTGTTATGTGTGTCACTGAGAGAACATAGATTAAATATAGTACTACTTTTTGACATTTTTGCACCTACTAAAAGAAACTTAGTGAAAGAAAAAGAATCAGTGGAAACCACATGTTCTGCTGCAAAATGTTTCCCTATTGTGTAAAGTCCATAAATTATTTTTCATAGTAAATCTAAAGAGAAGGAAAAGAAGCTGCAACAAGATCCTCCTTTTTATGCCTACTAACATGTGAAAACATCCACGTGTAACTTCCCATCTCCTCTCACCTTAATCTATCCATCTTAATTGAATCAGGTACTCTCATCAATTTAACCTATAATTATACCATCAAAAGACTTGATCACCATCAGAATATTTCTTTCTTTTTTGTGTCTACTTTTAAGAAATTGCATCACAGTAACTACTAGTTGCTGGTCAAAGAGAAAAGGTAACCTTTTTAAGAACAACATTATTGATATACAACTGAACTTATGTAATTGGAGAATATTCTTTCATGAAACATTTCCTGATTTTGTTGATAGGTTGAGGATGTATGGTGACTATTTCTTCTCACTTTCCACGAATTGCAATTTATGTATTTTTTAGGGAAATTATATGTCTTGCGTGACATGTGTCATGATCTGATTGACTCAACTTGATTTGATAATTGACCTGTTAACTTTGTTGAGCCTAAACCACTGGCTTAAAATGTTTAAGCTGAAGTTAATAATAGTACACCCATTATACCTTTATAAGTTAATTATAGTCTTAGTTAATCTTAGTCTTAGCCAACTTTCGATGTGGGATTAATCAAGGTGTTACATTCTCCCCCACCGAAGGGTTTGGCGTTCTTATAAAGGTCCAACATAGCATAGATAAAATCCTAGCATGGTGCATGTGAGACATAATCCAGTGATGGTTTCATGCTGCGACGTGTCCTCTTACCCTGTCTACGGGTAGTTCTTTCTTGTTCGATCCTCTCACCATGCTCCAATACTAGGTTGAATTTGGTACCAAATGTCACAACCCGACCTGATGAGATACCTAACTTGTTAACTTCGTTGAGGCTGAACCACTGGTTCAAAATGTTTAAGTTAAAGTTAACAGTAGTACACCCATCAGATCCTTACAAGTCAATCTTAGTCTTAGTCCACTTCCAACATGGGACTGAGATATAACATGACTTCATCTTGTAGAACATGCAGGTCTGTGTATAAGATCCTGTTTTATCTCTATGTATAACTTTGTTCTTCATATATGTTAGGCAAGCATCGTTAGTGATGTCGTGTCCGTGATCAATGAATGCTGAATTCCACTTAAGTTTGTCATTGGGATACTATTAACGATCATGTTTTGTGACAGTAGTTTAGTCAGTATTAGTGCACTTTTGAGCTACTGTATGTTTAGCATCCATTTTAATGTGAGAGAACCTAGATATCATACCATAATGATCAATTATTTTTTGTGACAGTTACTAGTAATTGGGTCAATATTAGTGCACTTTTGAGCTACTGTCTGTTTAACATCCATCTTAGTGTGAGAGAAACTAGTGGACATTAGGTCCTGTTCTGTAGGATATCTTCTTTGGGTACAGCAGTAAAAATTGTTGAATTGTCTCCATTGTCTATGATATTTCCTGCATTTCTTTTCCAGCGAAATGAGTGCTTCTATTCCCTCTTGCCTAATTTCTTCAGGAAGTAGAGCTTTCAACATTGCTGTGAGGTGGACAATCTGAGCATGCTGTCTTTTAGAAGATGTGGAATTTATGGTCTTATTTAATTTCAATTCGGCCTTGTACTAGCTATTGAAGCTTACTTATAGCAAGTTTGCTCTTAGTGATCAATAGTTAATAATTTGATGTCTACTTGCTTTTGGTGAAATTCTGAAGACTCCTTATTACCATTGTCCCAGAGACACCCTTTAGCTGTTTATGCTTGTATGCAAAAGATGTATTTTTCAGTCATGTTTAGGATTCTTTTGGATCTAGTTAACGAAGACATTTCTTGTTCTCAATGAAGATTATTGTTTAAGTTGGTTTATTGAAACAATAGCAGTCAGGTCTATGGGTCCCATATTTCTAATTAGATTTATTATTGTCTTGTTTCTGTCACTAGTTCTTCATATATGTCATGTACACTTTTTCTGTGAAGTGATTATTTCTTGGTTAATTTAGGGATGAGTTCATTTATTAATTATATACACATGGCTTTTCAGGGAAATATTTAACATGGTCAATTGATTTAGTCTCCTCATTCTATTTCCATTCAGGTTCTTCCAGAAGGCAGCTGGTATTGCCACAATTGCATTTGTAAGAGCTGTGGAGATGTTGTTGATGCAACCACATCAAGTTCTTTTGCTGTGCTCGAATGTTCACAATGTGAACATAAATGTAAAGTTTTCCCTTAGCTTATTCCATATCTATTATATTTCATCTTGCAATGTGATTGCTTGTTATAGGACAAAACCATAAATTAAGTTGGAGTACCTGAGACTTATATCTAATGTTTTATGCATGATATGCCTTCAATTTATAAATTTTAAATATGTTTGATGTCATTACCAGATCATGGTACATGCATAAAGAAAAGAAATCTAGGCTCTGGGGAAGTCGAATCTGGTACATGGTTTTGTGGGAAAAAGTGCAAAGAGGTATGATTTATTTCTTATTGAGATAGTTTTTAGTAACTGATTATTGTGAATTTATTTTGATACATCTGGAGAAAGATCTGTTCATCTTCCCTATAATGGGTCATTCTAAATTTTTTTATTTCTAATAAGTAGATTGATAAAATTGACCATGTGTATAGTAAATGAAATCAAAAAGGAAAATATTTCTGTATTTGTTTTCTTGAAAATTAATTCTTCCATACATGAAAGAACATTTTTCCCTATTCCATGATAGTGTGATACTTGCATGTGTCTTTGTTTTCTAAAGTTGGCAATCGATGCTTGGCTTGGAAAACCTTTTCCTGAATTTTAACATATTTCTAAGGGTGTTTCCATACATATCTTTTGTGGAGGTTAATATGTATGACTCAACTTCTGGTGACGTCCAACTACCTACCATACGATGATGTTCACTTTATGTCATTAAGTTTACCAGTTATATATTGATGATAAATAGTGACAGAGACCAATGTGCACATTCACCTGACGAAAATTAAACATTCATCTTGAAGGAAGCTTGTTAATTTCCTTCTCAAGTTCTCCAAAGTAGCAAGACAAGTGTTCCTGGATAGGTCACAGGACAGGATGTATTTTGAAAATGCATGTCAAATAGCAAAAACATGCCTGTTCTGTGTCTCTTTTTCTCACTTTTCCTTGTGGATTAAAATTATTCTACAAGGAAAATAGGTCATACTAACCAGGGTGTTGCACAAGTACTATTAAAACTAGCTAATGTGGTGATGCTCTAAGAGCAACACTTAAAATTTTCAGAAAGCCTGACATCATATTAGCTGTGTTTTGTCATAGTCCCACACTCTTGCCTTGATGAATGCAAAACATGTACTATTGCCACTAGGCTAAGATGAGTGTTCTTTCAAGTTCTTAGGTGACAGGTGTGCTAATGCTTATCAATGTCGCTGAGCATGTATGTTGAAACCATGAATAGTCATCTACTTTAGGAGACAGGTGGTAGTGTTGCTTTTGATGAGCTTACAAATAATTCATTACTGTTAAGTTTCTTTAGATACTACTGTTTGTTTCTTTTTCCTTGTTCATTCTCTTTTTCACATTTTAATTTTCTGGTGTTAGCAGGTATACTTAGGTCTGCGTTCTCATGTTGGAATATTGAACTGTCTTGCTGATGGATTTTGCTGGACTATTTTGAGATGCAATCATGATGATCAAAAAATTAACTCAACACAAAAAATTGCACTAATGGCAGAATGCAACACAAAGTTAGCTATTGCCTTGAGTATTATGGAGGAATGCTTTCTTCCTATGGTGGATCCAAGAACACACATAGACATGATACCACATGTCCTATACAATCGGGGGTGAAGTTTTTGGCTTTTCTTCTTGATTTTCAGTAACCTGTTGAAGTGCCTCATGTTCTATTTTCTGCAATTTTACTGGACATTAATGCAGCAAGTTCATGCTTTACTTCTCTAATATTTGTATTTTTTATCAAGGTTCAAAATCTCAATACTGGACTCATACCAATTGCTGGTTGTACCAATATGGGTCTGGTACGTATCGATCAGGGTTTTACTTACCGGTCCGTACCGGTGTACCGACATATTGTCGGTACCGGTATGGGACCGGTACTGGATGGTATGTACAGTGTGTTCCATCCGGTATTAAAATATAATATAATATTTTTATAATATAATATTAAAAAATATTAAAATATTTAAAGAAAAAGAAAAGGGGGTGATGTCGCCAACATCGCCTCGATCTTTCTCCCTGCGCGGGGAGACGCTTCGTCTCCTCGCGTGGGAGAAAAAGCGGCTGCGGCCGCGGGCGACCCGCGAGCGGCGACGGCGTGCAGGCGACGGCGCGCAGGCGACCCGCGAGCGGCGATGGCAGGCGGGCGAGGACGGCGCGCGGGCGAGGTATTCTTTCTTCTCCTCTTTTTTTTTTTTTTTTCTTTTCCTCTTATTTCCTTTTTCTTCCTCAATCGACCGCCGACGGTCGATTTTTGGCGGAACCTCCTGGTGCGTACCGGTAACTTGGCGGACCGGTATGTACCGCCCGGTATGGGTGGTACAGATCGAAATTGCAAACCTTGGTATCGACGTTCCAACACATGGTATGATGCATACTGGTTTGACATGGCCCAAACAAAAAGAGGGAGAGAAGAGTAGGAGGCCAGGCATGATGGTGAGGCAGTGTAGTGGTGATAGCGATGCAGCATAGCAATGAGAAAACTAGAGGGGAGAGCAACGAGAGAGAAAGGGAGAGATGGATGGGCAGGAAAAAAAGGAATAATTTTTTTAAAAAAGCAGTCAGCTAGGGAGAAATGATGATATGGCTATTGGGCCATAGGCTTATTGCCTGGTACTCCTAGTAATATTAATTAAAACCTGATGGTTGGGCCAGAACAGACTTGACAAAATCACCTAGTTTGCATCCCTTTTTTGGTTGGACTAGTAAAGTGAATATGTAATATAAGATATAAATGTCCAGAGTCATGTCTTTTTTAAGGGACTTGTAGTGGGGTTATAATATTCTAGTGGTCCTTTTGCTATCAAGGCAATCTGAGATGCTGAAACATTCAGACTGAGTTCATTTTTAGTGGAGTTGCTTTGATGTAATGTAATATATGCTGCTGACTGACTACTAGTACTAGTTCCTGCTAAATAACAACAGAACTCTAGACTCCTGCAGGTGCATATTCATGACACGTATATAATTCATTAGAACCAAGCTTGTGAATATGTGTTTTTTTCAAGGTTTTCCATACCAATCTGTATCGCTCGGTACGGGCGGTATGTACTGGTCCGCTAGGTTACCGGTACACGAACCGCCTGCTACTAGGTGGTACCGCCAAAATCGACCGTCGGCAATCGATTGATGGAGAAATCGACTGTTGGTGGTCAATTGAGGCAGAAAAAGGGAGGAAGAAGAAGAAGAGGAAAAGAAGAAAGAAGAAAGAATAAAGAAGAAAGAAGAAAGAAGAGTCGAATAAGAAAGAATATTTCACGCCGTCCTCGCCCGTGCACCGCCGCAACCCTTGCGGACGGGTCACCCGCGAGCCGTCGTCGCCCTTGCTCGCGATTTTTCTCCCGCACAGGGAGAAAGATTGAGGCGATGTCACCCTTTTTTAAAAAAAAATAATATTTAATATTTAATATTATATAATATAATATTATAATATATTTTAATATACCGGGCGGTATGCACTGTGTGTAGCACCCGGTCCCGACAATATATCGGTATAGGTATGGACCAGTAAGTAAAACCTTGGTTTTTTTTTCGCTGCAACAATTGTTATCGGCTTATTTCAGCTCCTTGAAGATTATTGATGCTTTTTTTTTATTTGACTGCCACCAATTGTTTAATTCCCCGAATATTACATGAAAAGCTGACTTAGTCACATCCAGTAGATCTTTTGATTAATTTTCATCTCTTGAATCTTGTGACCTCATATCTTTCACTTGCAGATCTAATTTCACCCGCTTAAACTACCATGGATTTTACACCGTGGTCTTGGAGAAGAGTGATGAAGTGATATCTGTAGCATCGATCAGGTAGTCATGCTTGACAGAACATAATTTCTTCAATATCTATTTCTTAGTTGTTTTATTTTGAATTCAACTGAGATATCTAGGATAACTTCATTCATTACATGCATATGAACGTGCAATCATGCATGCTAGACAGGTGACATCTACATTTCATGTTCATAATTAAGTTTTTAATTACTTGGTATATATGTATTTATGTGCTTGGAGATTGGAGTATGTATGTAGTCATGTTTTTAAGAAGTAAGAATCATTAGATATTGGAGAATAAACAGTTGGATTCTGATTTGATTTAAAAATGAATGGTCAACCAATTTCACCAATGAACATGTCTCAGATAGGTGCCCTGAGGTGAGGCTGTTTTGTCTAGTTCTACACTAGTGATACTTGCAATGTTATTGTCCTAGGTAATGACTCAGTTCTTACTTTCTTTTGCTGTTTAATATATCTGGAAAAATAGAAAATACAATGGGATCCTTAAGTCAGAGGTATATATAGGTCAAAGAAGTGTGTGGTAAGCAATTAAATATGATGTAAATTTTAATGTTTATTGGATCATCTATGGTGTGACAGACTTGCTCTGGTCAAGATGATTATCTTAATCAATGTTCGCCAAATCGTACCATACCAGTGTACCGAGCTTGGGATGATACAATACGGTATGCTGGTACCAAGCGGTATGCCTAGGCATGCCGCTCGATATATATATATATATATATAATAATAATAATAATAATAATAATAATAATAATAATAATAATAATAATAATAAAGTTAAAAAATAAAAAAAAGGCAACGTTGCCTCGTTCCTTCTCCCCATGCAGGGAGACGTTTCTCCCCGTGCGGGGAAAAGAAATTGCCCGTGGGCGATGGATCACGCGGGCGACGGACCACAGGCGACAGATTGCGTGGGCGAAGAAATCGCCCTCGGGCGACAGATCGGGATCGGGAGTGCAACATTGGACTCCAGGTTCTCCCTTTTCTTCTCCCTCTTCTTCTACCTCTTCTTCTAATATCGTCCGAAATCGGTCGCTGATGGTCGAAATTGACTGTTACTGCCCGACAATGGCCGACGATGGTCGAAATTGATCGTTGCCGGCCGATTTCGTGTGGTAACGGGGCGGAAACTACCCCAACCGGCGGTATCGCCCGGTAGTGGGCGGTCCGCTAGCGGACCGATACACATTTCCCGGTACCGGGTGGGTATCGATCGGTACTGCAAACCTTGATCTTAATCATGTCTATGCATGGGCCCTTGAGGCTAGCCATGCTATGCTTTGACTTGTTGGGTAGTTAAGAAACAATATATTAGCATCTATACATTAGTATTCTTGTGATGAGGTAGATGTGTAGTATGGTTCATAAGTGAGATAGAAGAAGAATGTTCATTTATGCATGGATGTAGCCCCAATCATAATTCTATATTGGGGGCATCGTTACATACCATTTGATATATACCAATCAGTTAAATTACCTTCACATAGATCATCCTAAATCGTATTGTCACACATTCCATTTTGCCTAAGTCATTTAGCAGCCTTGCTTGTCTATTTGCAAAGGATCAGCGTCCTCATAGCCTCGCATCATAGAGTCCCCTAAAGATTTACAAAATAGAAAATGGGTTAGTGAAAAAAACATTAACTTGGGATCTCGCAACCACACAGTTTAGCAAACAATACAAAATACAATAAACTATGCAAACTTTGAATGATCGCATAACAAAAGTTCTAAGGCAATTGGTCATGCACAAAAGTCCTCACGAACAAGTGCCCATGTGATACTATTGCCGAATCGTTTGATGAACCAACCTAAGACACTGCTCAATTGCTCGTCCAGCTATGTGCCAACCGTGCAGCTCTAGGATTGAGATGACTGATGTTTTTTATTGCTCTCCCCTCATGGAAAACACTGCAAACTGTCCGTAGTGTTTTCCATTGAACACGTAAGGCATAAACAAATTGAAAAGCATGGACATTATATCGAACACCTTCCCTACAAATTGTCTGTAACATTCTCCCTTAGTTATTCCTTCGACGTCCTCATCGAAGCCTTTGTGGATGTTGCATTTTGTCTTTATTGCATCTTCAATTGTTTACTTTAGTTGCAGTGCACTTCCCAGCTCTAAGTTGCGTTGTCGATGCTACTGTTGAGTAGTCGAATTTTGATTTGCTAACATTGCTTGCCAGTGACTTAGACTTTGGTATGGCGCCAATCGAGTTGTATTGATCTTCGTTGGTACCTAATTTGGATGAAGGAAAGGAACTCTCGTATTGCATGCTAGTCCCCAAATGCCTTGTGTTGATTGAACTAGATGGATGCCTATTGGAGCTTTTATGAGCATCGTCTCGTAGAATTTGAAGTTTTGAGGCCTTGTCCTTCGTAAAACATTTGTTAGATCGTGATGCTTTATTGATGCAACCCCCACTATACCCCACAAGGCCTAGCAAATCCCTTGCATAATTTAATGTCTCACGGATGTATCCAATTCCACCATGTCGAAGAAAATGTTTCTACACTCTAGCGTGTCAAATTTTAATTGCGATGGCCACAGATAGACCATCATCCATATACAATCCATTGCATGAGGTACCGAATTTTTCGAGTTGACAATTACCCTTGCCTCCATGAGCCTTGCATAAACTCTTTCGATCGTCGAGTAAACCTTCCTTAATTGTATGTTTCATCCTTTGCCAAACACCACTGCTTGCATTGAGCACCATCAAGTTCGGTTGTCAACGTTAAGTTGCAGTTTGAACTCAGCTATTACAACCTTTTTGTGTTACATGTTCTTCCCAACTGGCTTGTCCTCATGATACCTCTCGTGTGAAGTGTTGACCATTCCTCTGAATATCAATCTTAGATGCTTGAGCCTCTAAGCAACTCCTTTGTTATGACTCTTCACCCGTTACCCTCAAATAGTCGTGTGTGCTAGTTGCGCTCTTCGCAGCGCTGCTAGGTCCCCATGTTTGTATGCCAAGTATTTTTTGTGTGCTTGTCCTACTCCAATATCATCATTTGCGAACTTTATTGGTTTTTTTCTAAGTCATGTGATACCCTTGCGTGTGTGTTCATAAAGGGTCAGCCTTCTCTTAACCTCGCAGAGATCCTTAAGGACTTGCAAAAGATAAAATGGATTAGTGGAAGTTTTTACTTGAGATTCCGCAAGCAAACATTTCTGTAAAATCTTGGATCGACTTCGCAAGCTCTAAACGGTCGCACAACAAAGAGTCTAAGGCTGTCCACTATGCACAAACGTCTCTACGATCAAGTGCCCATGCGACATCGTTGTAAAACCATGCAATGGACCAACCTAAGATACTACTTGGAGGTCCATCTAGCCATGTGCCAATCATGCAATTCTTGTAAGTGGCTGACGTTTTCATGAAAAACACTGCAAATTGCATGCTAGAGGCTATGTTTTTGGGTAGTTTTATATCTGCATAACTACCGTACACAAGCTACATTTACAAACCAAAAACATTTCAAAACCCAACCAAAATAGGATTGTTATGCCTACTGCAGCTTCCTTGCATGCTGCCTAAGTCATGAACAAACTGAACTTCATAGGCATTATATCGAACACCTTCCCTATGAACTGTTTGTGACAGTTCAGTCCACTTCTGAAATAGGCCCAAGAAGCCATGTGAACCAAATGGTAAGTTCGCTTCTCTCTTTTCAAGTTAACAACTTTATTTTTTTCTAAGACCCAAATAACCAGACTCACTCGCTCTCTCCCCCCTCTCCTCCCCATGTAGTCAGCCTATGTTCATGTCCTATTGTGCTACCCGTCATCAAGATTATATGAATATCTTTTCCTGTAACAACCATGGTTAGATGAGATACTCGATTAAAATTAGGTACACAAAGACCTAAAGTGACTATACAAGAAACAATTAGAAGAGATTTGATTGTTCTTGGTTTTGTTAGAGATATTGTCTGGTATAGAGCTCAACGACAGGAAGAGATCTATGTAGCCTACCCAAGTAACAGAAACATTACAGCTTGTTGTCGTTGTTGAGCCGGGTGATGAAACTATAAGCTGAGGAAAATAAGTTGAGGCTTAAGTGAACATTAGGCAAGGCTTAGATGTCCATGAGGGTTTATTCACTATGATTTGTTTGGTGTTTTCACTCCCCACTCTCCACCATAACCCAATTTTTCTACCATATCTCTTCATTTCCTTGCTGACCCATCACGCAAAAGGTTCACTGTTAGATTGAGTGCGAGGGCTCCCTGAAGCCACCAACCGAACCAGCATTCTTCGAAAGAATGTGGGAAGGCAGGCTGGTAGAGGTTTCATTTCAGTCCGGTAACCCACTTGAACTTTGCCTAGAGCTTGACATGTGAATTAAACCAAACCATTTGATTTCAGGTCTACTAAACTGAAACCAAGCCAGCTGTTGTTTAACACCAAAACTGGACAGAATCAAATTTCTTGGTTTGGTTTGATTTAATCAGTGGGTTGTGTAACACTCCATGATCTGGTCAGAGTGGTGCAACACCCTAGGTTAGTCCCCACATCAGAAGTGAGAGAACAAGACATCTTAATTGATTTATTGATCATGACAGGGTGGCATTGAGCAACCACTGAACAATTTCCTTTGGGAAAAGAAAATATAAATAAACTCACAGCATGATTTGGGTGATTTCTCGGGAAAAACACCACTTTTGAGTTTTTCACGGATAACACCACTTGTTTCTACGTTTTCCAAAGAGAGCTCCTGTTTGATAAAAAGACCAAATTACCCTTGAAAATGATTTCTCACCCAACTCCAGTTTGTCTAGAGTTACAGTATCTTTTATTTACAGAGTTTTTTGTTTTTATTACTGAACCAAAAATAATGTAACTTCATAAAAAATCACTCTAACTGAATAATGTCTCATTATTTTTTATTGTCATTCTTTCATAATAAATTATTATTAAAAAATATAACGTTTTTTAAAATATTTAAATATAAAATTCAAGACAAAATGGAAATATAAGAACTTTTGTCATTTGAAATATATCACAACCTTCACAATTTTCATTCAAAATCATTCAAATTATCATATTAATAATTTTATAGTAGCTCTAAACCTATATTAAAGTTGATATTTATTGTTATAAGAAAATATAATTAATTGAAACTAAGTTACAATGTTTTTTATTATTGTAATAATGTTTTAGTTAAATGACAAAAACCCTTTGAATGCTTTTTATATTATAATTTTTTATAAATAAAATAAATATTATAAGATCTTTTAAAAATTATATGCTTAAATTTAAATTTATGTAAAAAAATAGGGA
The DNA here is from genome assembly GCA_029747655.1 of Ensete ventricosum. Taxonomy (NCBI): domain Eukaryota; kingdom Viridiplantae; phylum Streptophyta; class Magnoliopsida; order Zingiberales; family Musaceae; genus Ensete; species Ensete ventricosum. Next base: position 7,996,296 of record JAQQAF010000001.1, on the reverse strand, counting down.
CTTGCCATTTTTATTTTAAGGTTTGTCTCTCAAATAAAATATTATGTGAAACTTAATACTTATAATAAGGTTAATAATTGATGTTTATGAGAATTTAAATGAATTAATATTGATGTTTTTTTTAGTAGGGTTACAATGTTTTTATTTCAGTAACAAGAAAACATGGTAACTGGTTTGGTTGAACCAAAAATACTGCAACTTATCCAAAAACACCGTAACTGGTTCAACTTAATACCAAACTGGTTTAAATGGTTTAGTGTAGCTTAGTTTTGGTGGAAAACTCGAAAACTAAACCTGCTAGTTGTAAACAAGGGATTTTTATCATTTTAGAAAGTAGGGCTCTCTTTGGGTATTTTGGAATGAGGGGCGTTATCCGAGAAAAACCCGTAACTTGGGGCTTTTCCCGGGAAATCATCCTAAGATATTTTGTATTCCTAGTGTCAGACCAAGTGATCCTCAAATATTCTTGTTTTATCCTACCAATTTGTAAACTATGAAGCAACTTAAGCAAGTGCATGTTGATCTTTTGCTTAATTAGTTTGACTTCCAGGGGTGATATATTGTGCTAAAGCCCATATCTAGGAATAGTAAATGATATGTTATCGATGCCTACTCTTGTGTTTTTTGGAGGCAATGTCTATTAGAAAATTGGAGGAGAGATATCTAATTCTGTGTGGGGATCATTTTCAACATTTGCCACTTTCTTTGACCCTATGCTAAAGGCAGTTATGCTTCTTTCAAGACATTTCCTCTTTGCAGATTGTAGCTAATCGTTATGCTTCTTTAAATACAGTTTCTTGTAGATTGTGATTATTAGCTACATTTAGTATAGTCATGCTTTGAGGAGAACACAAAGTTTTTGCAGGAATATAACTACTAATGTGCTTGATGGTTCTTTTTTGTCTTACCAGAATACATGGAGTTACAGTAGCTGAGATGCCTCTGATCGCAACTTGCAGCGAGTATCGTCGGCAAGGAATGTGCAGGCGGCTCATTGATGCAATTGAAAAGGTACTCATGGTCCCACATACAAGTGCTTTAGTTTGCTTTTAATGTAAATATGGACTATTTACAGTCTCCAACCGTAATGGACTGAAAAGACGTTTCTAAGTTGTCTTCATGCTATAAATTTCTTTTTTTGCTTTCTGATTATAAGAAGGCCATTCAAATAAACTGAAAAATTTGCTTTGTTGTCTTGATAAATATTTGAAGGAATAACATACAACTTCATTTTGACAAAGAACTCATACAAGTTTGAACTTAGTGTATCTTTTACAATGCCACTGATAACTTTCTAATTGGTATTATTTCAGTTGAATGACAAGAGAATAAAGAATATACGATGTTGAGCATTAAATTCTTTTGCTTTTAGTCATTTCCTAAATTTAATTTCGATATGATGTCTTAAAAGATGTTATTTTAGAACAAACATTGTGGCCTTGTACTATGACTTGCACTTAGTGTGTGATTGTAATATTCTTATCTGCTCTAAACTAAAAGTAACCTACTGTATGGCTTTTTGGACGTAGATGCTGAAATCTTTCGGAGTTAAGATGCTGGTTATATCAGCTATACCGATCCTTGTTGAAACATGGACATCACATTTTGGCTTTAAGCCTATCGAGGATGTTGAGAGGAGGCATTTAAATCATGTCAACTTGATGTTGTTTCCTGGAACAGCATTGTTGATCAAGCAATTGGAAGAACCGACAACTGAAAAATCAGGTGAAAACTTGTATATATGCAGTTTATTGTTAGGTTTCTTCATGCCCTTGTGCTAATAATTTATCTTCAGCTAGAGTAGGGTTTGTCCACATCCTTAATTTTTCTTGGAGTCTGATACTCACATCCCTGACATTGCAGGATCAAAAAGTGATGTATGCTTAAAAGGCTATCAATCTGTAAATCCTGATGGTTCTAATGAAGTTACCAATATTACAACTGAAGTGCAGGCTGACAGGACTGCTAGAACTGATTCAGATGATGAAGCTTTGCTCCCAACAGCAGACGCAACTTATCAAATGGAACAAGAACATGACTGGCAACAGAAGGATTTATTAGTATCATCCTATGACACCCTTAATTCAATAGCCAAGCCTAATGATAATGATGCTAATATTTCTGAACCCTTGTGTAGAAAAATAGCAAACTTGGATATTGATAAGAAGAGCCAGTTTGATTCAGCTGAACATACTGAACAAGAGATATTTACTTCTCTGTCAGTTGTGAGCAAACCGACTGCTTTGCATTCTTGTTCTGGCTCTCTTACTATTTGTGCTACAGATGATCGATATTTTGCAGAATCTGTCCCTATCAACGATGGTGAATCTGACAAGGTTGATATAATTTCTGAAGCTGAAGCTAGAAACGTATTGGAAGAAGATAACAGACTGTTTTCTGAAGGGGAAGCAATTGAAGAGGAAATTACTAATCATTCTTCAGAAGCAAAATGCAGCTCATTTGATGGGTAAGTTGCACTGGACATGATTGGCAATTCCTAAATTAGAATAGTTTGGAGGAGCTTACTGGTCACAAGTTTTTCATAGATGACTCTGGCACATCCACGGATGAAACTTGATTGTTCTGTGTGATTGCATCCCATTGAAAAGGTATGCTCCAACTGACGTGGAAACTTATCTCTCTCACATTAGTCTCTGTGGAAATATGTTATAATACTTTCAAGAGCCTGCTCGAGTTTTTTTGGTTCAAGTGGGGATTGATTTGTCAGAGCGTGGAAGGTTGTCAGTCTATCATTAATGAGAGTTGTATTGTGCTACTGCTATGAATGCCCAAAGTGGAAATAGCCTGTGAAGCTCATAGTCTTACTCAACTGACTACCATTGCTCGGAAAATAGCACATACTTCGATCCATTTGGAGAAGCAATCTGGAGGCAGACATTTTGCTAAATTTGCTGTGTTTGTCGTCTTGAGGACTTAAAATGCATTTGACCAGTATGAATATGGAACAAGGTTTACCATTCACTACCAGCAACTTAAGATGGCTTCTTTGAATTTTTATGGGGTTTATATTGCCTGAAGCGACAGGCCTTGCTATCTTTAATGTCTACTCAACCGGATAAGGCAATTCTTTTGGGTTATGCCAGACGACACCAAGCACAACCAGCAGTGGAATAAGGATCTGAGGCTGACAAAACGTTATTGAGTTTCTTGATGTCTTTGCAGTTAAGCAATGAAGAACCTACATTGCCGGAAAGAGAAACCACGTTACTGTGCAGTTTTCTTCTTTGTTAATTTTCTTCTGTATCATGCGATCTGTTGTGTAGCTGTAATTTGTACTCAAATGGCCTTGACAGAGTTTGGCCTGAATTATACATCTGTTGTAGGCTGCAATCTTTGTAGTAGTTGCTCATGCTAATTAACCATCTGCCCTGACCATGTAGCATGCTGCGGATCGATGAACATAAATGCAGATACAGGAAAAGATTTATATGCTTTTCTTTACTTGATAGTGTTGATTTAATGTGTGCATTCATACAGATATACATGATCTGATTAGTTGGTTGATTGGATTTGTGTTTTGATTTTACTTGAGATGGGGTTGGAGGATTGTCAGCAGGATGCAGGATTATTTAATTTCTCTGTTGTCTGGCTCTTAAAAATGCAGAGATTTGGAATCCCCTCTTGTTATTATCAGAGTTTGGAATTTGACAGTTGAGTGACATATTTCAGCTTTATGAATAGTTTGTGTTTCGAGCATTTCTTGTTGCTTTTTTAGTTGCCTTATAAGCTTAGATATAATGTATATAAAAGTTGTGATATAAATTAGGCTTGAGTGTCTTTTTTTATGTTTTGATATAATGATTTTACAGAGTGAATATGTAGAATTCTCATAAGTTTTATTTTATTTTGGTGTTATCTCAAATAACCAATGAGGCATCTCTTGGATATTTTGAGGGTTAATTATATATTATTTTCTGTAATTAATTATTTTTAAAATTATGATTATTTAAAGTAAGATATTAATCTCATTTCTCCTTATGTTATCGATTGTACTGATGGAAATATCGTACATGTTTAGTGATAAATCAAAATAAGACGGAGTTAATACGTGTTTAGTGGTAAATCTTATAATATTTTTGTCATAAAATTAAATATTTTATTTTTATAAGTATAATGGATAAGACGTTATAAAATTAAATATTTTATTTTTAATTTTTGTCATAAAATTAAATATTTTATTTTAATATAATTTTTAAAAGTATAATGGATAAGACGTTAAAAACAATTAACTATAGGGGTTAATATATAATTAACTCACATTTTGAACAGGCATACTCGAAAAATAGTATTCATTATGTTCGTATATGTTGTTATGGTAGTCATAAATGCTCACCACTACTTTTCACTAATGTCGAATTATTCATATATTGACATTTAATATATTGATATAGAATAATTAAAAATACTATGAATATATTGACATTTAATGTAATTAATTGAATGTATATTTGTAATGATAATTACTATATATGTGTAATATATGAATATATTTATTTATTTATTACTGAATAATATTGTATAAAAATTAAAAACAGGTTCAATTTAAGCCTATACAAGTTAATTATAAAATTATTTATTTATCAAGCAAAAAATTTCGTCAATTGTTAATGAAACTATGGAATTACTTTATATATCCAACAAAACTGTTCATAAGATATAAAATACATTTGGATAATCCAACAAAAATCACTTATTTATTCTCAACTGTTCATACATCTTAACAGTGATATGCATCATTTATTGTTCATTAGATGTTCAACATATGAATTATTGGTGGTGTTGGATTTTCGTCAAGCCCAAAGAGTCGGCATGATGTGATTTGACCTGCATGTGCAGAATCAACTCAGCGAGATGTGGAGCTTGGGGAAAGCTGGAGGTGGTTACTGGATTTGTGACATCATAATGGTTTAGGATCTCCTCCCTTGTCCGGTGGACTGAGTTCCTGCAGGAAACGACCTGAGTCGGGAGGGGGAGGGCCTCTTGGTCGATCCCTCCGATGGTTAATTTAGCACTTCGATTAGACTCATAGTGGCACTGAACTGATGTTACTTTTGTATAGAGGTGGGAGTTAGGGTGTTCCCCTTGCCGCTCCTTGTCGACTTTCCCCAAGAGTAGCTTTTATACTTACCTACCAACGGTTGATTGTACCTTCATCTTCAATCTTTTGCAGTGTCTCCAATTGAGATATTTAATGTCGCTCTACAAGTGGCTGTTCGTATCACGACCGAACATGTTGCATGCGATCTTTACCGTGCTATCGTACGATCCCTCATGGTCCCTAAGATATGATCGAGACTGCTCAGTACCCGATGATGTCGTGCGTCAGGCTCTTGCCCTTGTTTGTGGCGTGTCGCCTGCGCATGTCAGATCAATCATTCCCATACCAGGTCAATTGTACTTATTTTAGATCGACTTTGCTCGTGCCAGGTTGCTAAGCACGTGGTAGCCCATTAGAGTCACTATCAATTGGCAAAGATTGTTTTTAAGTCATGCCTTTTAAGGATTATGACCATGCTTCCTACTTTAATCTATGATTGGATTTCCAATGAAATTACAATGGTAAGATTATGATGACAAAACAATGGTAAGATTGTTTCTTCTACTCTGAAGAAGTTCACCAACCAAAAACAACTGTGCCATCTGTTCAAGTGTCCAACTCCCCCAGAATAATCTAATGATGCAACCCCATCAACTCAACACTATATTGGTGTGCCTACCACCACCAACCACTGCTCACCTCAGATCATGAGTAGCGAGTAGGAGCATTGGGTTCTAAGTGGGAGTACCAAACATAAAGAACAGCACATAAACAATCATGGACTCGGTGATCTTGATCTGATCTCATGTCTACTGCATCCTTGTTTTGAGCTGCCTTTACGAAATGCTCAGAGAGATGAGAAAACTGCATCAGATTCGTCAAAAGGAGTAGTGACAGGGATGACGAGAACAATATTTATTGATGAATACAATACAAGCAATTAGTTTTCATGGGAATACGGTATGATGCATTCATTCCATGCTTGCTTGTCTTGGGGGTGGTGGTGGTGGTCAGGCCGACCGCCGGGTCAAGGGCCTATAGGAGGCGGACCGAGGGACATAGACGGATGAGTCGGCGACGGCGCACGTCGTCTTGCACGAGGCGTAGAGGCCGAGGAGCCCGAGCCGGTCGGAGATGGACCACGCCGACGCTGCCGACCCCCTCCGGTGGCGACCGGCGGCCGACCCGCTCGCCGCTAATAGGTCCCCGATGGTGGAGCCCCGCGGGGGCTTGGCGCACACGGCGAGCGCGGCGGCGAAGGGGTCGGGGGCGGGGCGCGGGCCCGCGACGGGCCGCTTCTTGCGGGGGCCGGCGGTGATGGATCCGAGAGTGGGAGGGAGGGGGAGGAGGGAGGGGTCCGGCGAGCGGGCGTCGAGGGCGATCTGGGCCTTCGGGATGCCCGGCAGGTGCTCCCAGGAGAAGGGGACGGCTGAGGGGGAGGTGCGGCGTGCTGATGCTCCGCTGGGCGCACCGACGGGCTTGCTCCGTCTGTACAGCGGCCGCCCGTAGATCTCCGATCCGACGATCATGTCTTCATCGGTGGATGGCGGTGGCCACATCTCCTCTAACCATAAGAGAGAGAGAGAGAGAGAGAGCACGCCTCGACGACAATATATGCAGATCACGAAGCGGGAGGGTACGTATCGATCAGCCTTGTAGCTTTCGGTTGCGGAGAGGCTGCACGAATCATGAAGCAAACCCCTTCCCGATCAGACGGCGTAGCAGCCGATGGTTGCTCGAAAGCAGCGTCGATCATCGCGAATCGGGATGCAGAGATTTCGTTCGAACGACTTAAGACACGATACATTGCTTCGTGGTCAAGTTCTATCAAATGCGGGCTCGTGTCTTAAATTGGGGGGGGGGGGGGGGGGGGGGGGGGGGGGGGGTGGGGCGCACGGAACAGTGTGTCGCTGTGACAGCGAGGGGGCTCTTTACAGACGATGAAGCGAATGATTCGATGTGGGAGCCACCCGTGCTCGAAGCGGTGGTGCCAACGAGCCTCGTGGTTGTGGGGGAGCAGCACATCGAATCCGATGGTTCTCCTTCAGAGACCTCACCTCCTCTCCCCCCCCCCCAATAAGTCAAATATCAAAAAGACGCTTTAAAAATCGGGACCGAAACACTTTATGAAAAAGAGATATCTCAAAAGGAAGAAACTTACGTGATGGGGTCCCTACAAAGACGCTCTTTGTCGGCCAACCCTGGGATGACGTGTGGCAAAACTAATTTAACCTCACCTCCTCTCCTCTATCGACGCAAAGGGTAATAATCCATTCCATGTAATAAGCGAAACAGGTGATCGTGATGATTGCCATTGCATCAAAGAACGATGTGATGCCTACACACATATATGTAGGAGTGTGAAGAGCCACCGGTCTGTACGTCCAAATTAAACTAGCCATGGTTGTTGAACTGCTTTTGAGTTCTTGAAGGACATGTCGACTTGTTTAATCCTGGATTAGGGATGCTGGTCAACTGTTGTCAGGTGTGTTTGATAAACGAAAGACGAAAAGTATATTTTAAATATGTATTGATTTAAGTATTGTTTGATAAAATCGAATTTCTTATATACAAATTTATCCTTATATTATTTTAATATTTTTTTCAAAATTAAATATATATTTTTTATTTAAATTAATAAATACAAAAATGAATGAATGAATGAACGAACGAACGAACGGTATATGATCTTATAAAAATTATGTATGACCCAGATATATAGTAAATAAATGAATGTAAAATAATCTTATTTTAAAAATATATAAATAAAATTTCAGACTTGTGAGAAAAGGGGCAATGCCAAAAATTTGATTTGCAATTTTTATGATAACATTATAATTTTAGATAATATCATAGTATATATTTTTTATATAAAAAAAAAAACCCTAAGATAGCATCAGTATTGGCATTGCCACCGTCGGTGTCTTGGCAACTAACTAACACATGTTGCTCGTTTGATCTAACAACGCGTGCTGCTTGCTTTGCGTCGGATATCTTATCTTGCCGACACATTTCTCTCCATGAATGACTTAGCTGGTTGCACCCAAAGATGTTATCTTTCAAATAGGAATTGGTAGGATACATGATTGTGGCATGGAATCACAAAACATTCATGCAATAATACACACTAAAAGCCGAAGATTCACTATCCTTTTGCACAGATTCAGTTTGAAAAGACAAAGAAAAAGAGATAATATTGTCAATAAAATAACGGTGCAACCCTGGTCTGATTTTTGCAAATAATCTTTCAAATGGTAGGTAGTTCATTGGGTTTATCAGATTAAAATTGCAATGCTCCATTCTCTAGCTTTATCTTGCGATCCACTAAAATAGTTTTAACTTGCTTCTCGTATGATGCTCTGGTGGGGATAGTCAAGTTGGAACATTTCGAGAATCGTCTTGCAAATCTGAATGGTAGGCTTTTAAGTTGCTCGTATGAAAAACATCATGAATTGTGAGCCATGTCGACAGTTGCAACTTATAGAAGACATTGCCTATCCTGTTAATGATTGGGAAAAACCCTTCATACCGAGGTTTGACTTACCGGTCCGTACCGGGAAAGGGGGTGACGTCGCCTCGATCTTTCTCCCTGCACGAGGAGACGTTCCGTCTCCTCGCATGGGAGAAAAAGCGGGCGAGGGCAGCAACAGCGCGTGGGCGACCTGCGGGCGACGACGGAGTGCGGGTGACTTTCTAGCGAGGACGACGGGTATTTATTTCTTCCCTTTTTCTCCTCTTCTTTTTTCTTCTTTTCCTCTTCTTCTTCTTCTTCTTCCCTTTTTCTCCCTCAATCGATCGCTAACGATCAATTTTTTGCGGTACCGCCCGGTAACGGGTGATTCGCATACCGGTAACCTGACGGACCGGTATGTACCGCCCGTACCAAGCGGTACGGATTGAAATCACAAACCTTGCTTCATACTTGCATACCAATCCTTTGTGCACTTTATTCCAAAAGAACTAGAGAGATAATGGTTGGAGCTTCACCAACATCAAGTCACCAACTTTGAACTCCTATGGTCGCCTTCTCAAGTCGGCCCACTTCTTCATCTTTTTGCCACCTTCTCCAAGTAAGCCTATGCAATATCTGCATTGCAATGCCATTGCAAAGTGATATGCTAACGTGCTACTCCCTGTATAATCAATAGCCAAGGTGTGAGGAGTCGACGGTTGTTGTCCCGTAATAATCTCGAAGGGGCTCTTGTTGGATACAGAGCTCCACTACAAGTCGTATGAGAATTATGCTATGTCCAACAGCTTCACCCAATCTCGTTAGTTGACACTCATGTAGTGCCAAAGATATTGCTCCAAGAGCGAGTTGATTCTTTCTATCTGGCCATCCGTCTGAGGGTGGAGGCTTGTGGAAAAGTATAACTTGGACCCCAACAGTTTGAATAGCTAAGTCTGAAATCGTCCCAAAAATCGTGAATCCCGATCACTGATGATGTTGTATGGGACTCCCCAATACTTCACCATATTTTTATCATCAACTTGGCCGCCTCCTTTGCTGAACAATGTAGGGGTGTAGCAATGAATATTGCATACTTTGAAAACCGATCGACCACTAAGAGTATCGATCCTAGTTCCCCTACTATTAGCAAGCTTGATATGAAGTCCAATGAGATGCTCTCTCATGACCTTCTGGTATGGGTAATGGCTCCAAAAGTTCCATCGACTTCCATTGCTCTACCTTATCTTGTTGGTAAGTAAGACATGTTTGAACATAATCCTCCACATCAGTCCCCATCTTTGACCAATAAAAGACCCTCTCCACGAGAGCCATTATTCGGTGAATACTTGGATGTACAGCCCAAAGGGAATCGTGACACTTTTTTATGAGTTCACGCTTCAAATTGTCCGCTTGTGGAACATAAATAATATTCCCTTTGGTATAGATGAGTCCCTCCTGGACCCAAAATTGTCGTGCCTTGCCCTCTTTAATGAGTTGCATTAGTGTTACTGCCTGAGGATCACTGTACAATTCATCCCTGATTCTGGAAAGGAAGTTGGAGTGTAATCAACTTGCTTGGCCTCTACCCTCCAATTGTATATAGCATTCACTCGTTCCACTTTCCGGCTCAATGCATCGGCCACGACGTTTATTTCCGGGCTTATACTCCATTATCATGTCGAACTCAGCTAAGAAGTCCTACCATCGTGCTTGCTTTGGGGAGAGTTTCTTTTGAGTTTGGAAGTAACTCAATGCGACATTATCTATCCTTAGCACGAATGGTGCTCCCAGAAGGTAGCGTCGCCACACTCGTAGACAGTGGACTACCGCTGTCATCTCCTTCTCATGCAGAGGATATCGTCACTCGATCTCGTTGAGCTTTTGACTCTCGTAGGCCACTAGATGACCCTCTTGCATAAGTACACCCCTAATAGCAAAGTCAGAAGCATTTATATGGATTTCAAAAGACTTCCCATTATTTGGTAATTTGAGCACCAGTTCTTCTAATACAACAGTTTTCAGGTCTTGGAATGTTGTTTCACATTTATCCGACCATCTCCAAGACTGCTCCTTCTTTAGCAACTCCATTAGTGGAGCTGCGCGCTTCGAATATCCAGCTATGAAGCGTCGATAATAGTTGACGAATCCAAGGAAGGATCTTAACACTGGCACCTTCTTTGGTGTTCGCCATCTCGCCACAGCTTGCACCTTAGACTTGTTCATTCGGATAGAACCATTGTTGATTCGATGCCCCAAGGATAAAATTTTTGTCTGAGCAAAATAACACTTCTCCCTCTTCTTTGGATAAGGTGTTCTCCCTGAGAACTTTAAACATTGTTTGAATGTGCTCAACATGCTCCTCAAGTGTTTGCTATAGACGATGATATCGTCTAAGTAGACGACCACAAGCTTGTCCAAATACTCCTTGAACAGTTGGTTCATTATAGTACAGAATGTGACCGAAGCGTTGGTTAAGATGAAAGGCATCGCCTCTACGTGGTGGTAGAGTTTTTGGCAACTCCGTTGGCATTACATCTGAGAATTCCTTCAGGATGTTTGCCACTACGACAGGTTCTTAAATGGCCTCTCCGTCAAGTTTCTCCAGCTTCATAGCAGCTACAAAGGTTTATTCACATTTTCGCACCCCTTTCTTCAATTGTAATGCTGATATTTGTTGTGGGTCCTTGGTTCCTCCTCGAGAAACTGGAACAACACAGGGATCGTCTCCTCCCATTAGACATAGAGAGTTTAGGAATGACATTAGCACCAACTTTGCTGTGTGCATGAACGTCATTCTGAGGACCACATAGAAGTCGTCTAATGACACCACCATCAAGTTTGTGCTCTCGCTCCATGTTTTGATCTTGATGGGGATCCCTTTTGCTCGTCCAGAGATCCACTTGGCATTCGAGTTCACAACCTTCATACGGCTTGAGCTCTTCTCCAAGATTAGTCTAAGTCACTTAGCTTTTTGATTGACAATAAAATTGTGAGTAGTACCCGTGTCCACCATTGCACGGGTTGTTCAGCCATTTGTTTGATGTCCACATACATTAACTCACTGCTCCCTGCCTTTAGTGGCTTTGCATTCGTGTTCTCCCCCACTTGACCTCGCAATGCATTTAACAAACGCATTGCTCCCATTTTGGGTCCTTGCGATGCCTCATTGTCACTATTGGATTCAGAACTGCTCGAACTAAGGGTGACAACTTTGCCCTTGTTCGACTTGTGGGGGTGTATTGATTTTGTTAAAGCATTGAGTGCTTGCTTTTATGGGCACTCCCTCACCATGTGCGGTCCTCCGCACAAGAAGCATCCGTCAGATTTCTGGGCTTTCCCTTTTGAGCTTGGTCCCTTGTGGATGTTCTTCTTCCTTTGCTTGCTCCCAGACTCCTTCGCTCAAGAATATTTTGTTGGGCAATTTCCTGAGCATTGTTTCTTCTTTCCTAAGTCCTCCAAAGAAATAAAGTCGGTTAGTCTTCTACGACTGCAATTGTGCCCATGGCTTTAGGCCATCGAGGAAGCTTAATAGCTTGTCCTTCTCGGATATGTCTTGTATATCCAGCATCAGTGCTGAAAATTATATCACATTATCTCGAATTGATATATTTTGACGGAGTTGTCTCAGTTTCCTTCTTGCGACAAACTCTATGTTCTCGGGCAAGAACTAAATTCTTAATTCTCGCTTTAAGTCTTTCCATGTATCCACTCGACGTCGGCCTTGTTGGATCTCTTCCCAACTGGTTCACCACCAAAGTTTTGCATCTCCATTCAGATACATTATTGCTATAGTAACTTTAGTTTCTTCAGAATCGGGCCTCGTAGCACAAAAATACTATTATATATCAAATAAGAAATTTTCAAGCTCTTTAGCATCCCTGGCACAGTTGCCTTGAAGCTTGGTAGCGACGCAACGCAGATATTATTCTCTCCAACATTAAGATTCCTTGTGAGCAACGTCACCTTAGTCGTGAGTTCCGCCACAACTTCGTGCTGATGTCGTACGAAGTCTTTGGTGTCCTTCGTCAGTCGGTCGATTAGGGACTCAACCCTGTCAATCCGAGGTTCAACTTCTTCTTACAAGCTCTCTATCCCAAGGAGCCTTCGTTGGCCTTGGTAGAGTTCCTTCAAGCTCGCTTCAACATCGAGGTGGGTTTCAAGCTCGCTTCAACATCGAGATGGGTTTCCACCATTGTACATCTCTCCTTGTGGCTCTTTTTCTCGGTTGGCACTCTAGATGGGGACTCCTCTGCTCATGGAGAATACCCAACTTCACGCTCATCTTATTCACTATCGCGCTCCTCATGAGCGACTCCAACAGTTTACGAGCAAGTTTGCACTTACAGCCAACCTGTGGTTGCTTGGACCAAGGGTCCGGCTTGCCCCATCTTGCTCGATTCACCATTGTGTTTCACTATAACGAGATTGCGAATCTTCTTCGTTGTCCGTTTGAATTGCTTGTCTGCTCTGATACCACACTGTCACGGACTTAGCTGAATTTGCCTAAGCCGTGCTGCACCCTAGTGACAAATTTTGAACACTTAGTTGAGATTGCTTAAGTCGTGAAACAACTTTGCCCAATATTTCGGACTTAGCTGGGATTACCTAAGTCATGAAACGTCGAAGCGTTATTTGCCCGCAGAGGGTCAGCCCACTTGCAACCTTGTGCGGGTCCCGAAGGACCTACAAAGAGGGAAGCTTTACAAGCAATTGAACGAACATAAACAATGCAAGTATACAAACAACGAGTCCCAAGATATCGGATGTAAGACAAGTTCAATTGTTGATGAAAGTTTACGCCCGACATATACCCGAAGCCTCATCCAGCCTGATGCCACCCGGGGGAGTTCTAAGGTGCTGAGATGGCTGACATTTCGCACGGCTCAGAGCGATCACCACATCACGTGAAAACGCCCTAAAAACGAAGTTGTTTTGGACAGTTTTGACTCTGCGCAACGAGCGATCGTTCTACAGCATTTCAAACTATTTTGCTCGTATTTCTTACGCAAAAACACATAAAATCAAAGGAAAAACAAGGTGCAAAACATATGTACAAATAATAAAAAGTGACAAATGGTTTCCCGAGCGAGTAAAGTTGTTGGGAATGAGCGATAACCGTTCACGACAGCAACGAGACCGATATGAACCAAAACGGCACTGCATTCAGCATTTCTCAGCATAAAAAAAAAAAAAGAAACACAATCTGTGACCAATGCAAGCTTTTAAATTTCAAACATCCCACCTCACAATGATACTCAAAGCACCCAACGGAGTTACCAGAACAGATGGGGCAAAGATGTAGGCCATAAAGTTGGCAATTTCACCAAAGATCACTGCAAAATTTCAACTTTCCTTCACGCTTAAAACCACACAAAAAAGTGGACACAGGATCGACAGAAAAGGGGCTTACTCGTGACCATTCCGATCCACCAGAGAGGCTCCAACATATATCCGTACCCACCTACGCCTTAGGTGTGAAAAAACGCAAGCTCTTTCCTTTCAGTACAACAGCGACTCGGAGCTAGGGTATCGACGAGAAGGGGAATGGGGTTACTTACCGGCGCGAGAGCCAGATGCACCGGTGCGCCTGAGGCCCTGCTTCTTGACGATGAAGACGCTGGAGGCGACGGCGACGAGGAAGCCATTGAGGTTGTCAGCGAAGAGGTGGGGGCAAAATAGTCAATTGACACGAGCCATAGCCTTGGTTATCGGGATGTATTCCAGCCCACCGAAGAATCATGAGAGCATTAAAAACATAATTGAGCTACCATTGAGTTAATGGGTAGATCCATTGCGCTAGCTACTCATGTAGGGTTTAAGATTTATTTTTAAAAATATTAAGTTAGTATTAATATTAATTTTAGTCATGTGATAAATCACTTAATCTTCATATTTCTTCCATATTTAAAATAATACTTATATTTTTAAAAATATAATATATAATTCTCTATCATCAAATCTGAATTAACTTCGTAGTCTACTTATGTATCATGATGACTCATAATAAATTATTAATATAATAATATATATAATTTAAATTTTTTAAATAAATTATTTTAGCTCTCGTAATTTTGGCATAGATCACTTAATCCCTTATGGTTTTGATTGTGCCTAAAGTATTGTACTTTAAAAATATAACATATAGTCCCTCATGTCAAGTCTGAGTTGATAGACATTAAAATTTAATTACGTGACATATTAACTCATAATAAATAATTAATATAATAATATATATATAATTTAAAATCACCATTAATGGTAGGATGATACATCATCGTAGAAGTGACCACCAGTAGCATCACCGAGTCGGTGCTACCTAGCAAAGCGTCGTATGCATACAGTTTCTCCCGTGTTGGCAACAAGCTCAAGAGCTTACAGTCCTGTCTCAGGTAGATGTGTGTTAACTAATCCGACGCTATGCACCTAATGGTCTCTTGGTCTCTTTTTCTCTTGGGCATTTTCGTCCCCAACATCTCCCACTTTGTCCTCTCCTATACCCTCACTCATCGTTCCTATGACGTTGTGTTCTAGCTCTCTCTCTCTCATTCTCGTCTCTGGTCTCTCTTACCTTTGCCTCTTTGCCTTCGTCCACCGTTACAACCTCTTTCTGCTTCCTCTTTCTCGACAAGTTAGACTTTTTTAAAAAATATTAATTACATGTCTCATTATATTAATAATTTATTATGAGTCAACATTCTATGTAAATAGACTCTAATGTTTATCAAATCATACTTGACGGGTAGTACTTATATGTTATTTTTTTAAAGATATATGGGCGATTTTAAACACAATCAAAACTATAAAGGTTTAAATAGTCAATGACCAAAATCATATGAGCTAAAATTGATCTTTTTTTTAACTTAAATTATACGTCTCATTATATTAATATTTTATTATGAGTCAGCATGCACATAAGCATACTCTAACATCTGTTAATACAGACTTAACGAAAGGGGCTTATATACTATATTTTTGAAAGATATGGGTTATTTTAGATCCGAGTAAACCATAAATGGTTAAGTAGTCTATTGCTAAAATCACAAGGGCTAAAATGAACCTTAACCCTATTAATGTATGTCAAATTGAACTATCCACATAAATGGTGTCGAATGCTTGCGACTCATGAAAGTATTGGGTATGCTGAATTGAGCTACCCCTGCATGAATTTTTGGACTTATGACACATTAAAGACATGTCTACTTGAATTGCCCATGTTAGAGGAGCCAAACTTTTGGGATACATGAGAGTATTAAGTAATGTCAACTTAGACAACTATGTATGAGGTCCTTAACAGATGAGACACATGAATGTATCGAGGTGTGATAACTTGAATCGCACATATGGAGTTGTCAAATGCATGAGAATGTTGAGGTGTGCTGACATGAAGCACCTATGTAAGAGGAGTAGAATGCATGAGATGTATAAGGACATCTTGCTATACCAATTTGAATCGTCCACATAGGGGTACTAGATGTATGAGACACATTGGAGTTTTAGGGCATGTTGACTTGAACTAATTATATATGGTGTATTGGATATATAGGAGATGTACGAGGACACTAGGGCATGCTTACCTAAATTGCCTATGTAAGGAATATCAAACGCAAGATACATGCGCAACCATTGGGATGTGTCAACTTGAATCGCCCGACCACTTAGGTGGTGTTGGATACATAAGGCGTGCGAACATTGTCATGATGAGCTAATTTGAACCACCCACGTAGTAGTTGTTAGGTAAATTATACGTGTGTATGTATTAAAGCATGCTAGCTTGAACCATAGAGTTGGTGTTGGACACATGAAATAAGTGGAAACATAGGGATATTCAACATGAACTACCTGTAGAGGGTGAGTTAGACACGTGAAACACACAACGATATGCATAATCACACACATGAATCATGTGAGCATGTCGGGCATGCCAACTTGAACCACTTACATAGGGGCATCAAATGCATGAGATATGTGAGGGCATCGTGTTAGCTTCAAACCATCCACATTCGAAGAATTGAATGCATGCTAAATTAAACTGCATATGTAGAGGTTGTCAAGTGACTAAGATGCTTGAGAACATCAAAGTGTGCCAACATGAACTGACAATGTAGGGGACATCAGATGCAAGAGGTATGTGAGGGTGTTGGGACATGTAACTTCAACCACCTATATAAGAGTATTAGACACATGAGACACATGAGGATGTCGAGACATACTGATGTGAACTACCCATATAGAATGTCAAATGGAAGAGATGTCTGAGGGTATCGAGGCATGCTAACTTGAAAGAATCACATATATATTGATAGATGCAAGATACAAATGGGAACATCATAATATATTGATATAAACCACCAATGCAGGAGTAGGACACACGAGAGTTCTAGGGTGTTAGGGTATGTGGACTTGAACTGCCTATGTAGGGTGAGTAAGAGATATAGGAGATGCATGTTGACTTGAATTACCTCCATAGTGCGTGTTTGAATGCAATATACATGTGCTGACATTGGAGCCTATCTACTTCAACCATTGTATAGGAGAATCAACCATTGTATAGGAAAATCAGACACATGAGAGTGTTAGGGCGAGCCAACTTGAACTGCTCACATAAGGGGGTATCGGTTGTATGAGAAATAAGTGAGTATCAAGATATAATCTAGACCACTTGAGTACGAGGTGTTAAATGCATGAGACGACAATGATGTCTAGGCTTGTCTGCATGAACCATTCATGGAGGTAGTGTTTGACACATGAGGTGCACAAAGTCAACGAAGCATCCAACTATAACCTTTCATATAGAATGATTCAGGCATAGGAGATGCATGAGGTCATAGGGGTGTGAACTATCTGCGTCGAGAGTGTTAAATGTAGATGTATAAGGGTGTCGACTTAAATTGCCAATATAGGGGTCTTGGACACGTGAGATACATAAGGGCCTCAGAGCACACCTTCTTGAACCATATGCACAAGGGGATGTCAAACATATGCGACATGTAAGGACGTTGAGGCATGATAACTTGAACCGCCAACATAAGGAGTGTCAAATGCATGAGCCATATGTGAGCTCGAAGTGTGCCAACTCGAACCACATATGTAGAGTTGTCTAACAACCAACATAGGGATTGTTATATATAGGCGACACATGAGGGCATTATGTCATGCTAACTTGAACTCTTGTAGAGAGTGTCAAACACAAGAGACATCAGGGCATGCTAACTTGAACAACCAACATAGGGGTTGTTGAACATAAGCAATGATGAGGGCAACGAGTCATGCTAACTTGAACTACTCCTATAGAGAGTGTCGAAGATAGGAGACATATGTGTTGAATCTCATGATTTTGATGATGAAATCAATTAAAATCATTGGGGGCATGTCGACTTGAGCCATTCATGTCTTTGGGTGTTAGACGAAAGAGATGCACAAGAGCATTAGGGTGTTATATTAAAATGTCCACGTAGGGATATTAGATGTATGAGAACATTAGAACTTGTCAATCTGAATAGCCCCTCTAAAGGTAATGGGATGAATAAGATGTATGAGGGCATCTATGCATCCTTACTTGAATTGGACATGTAGGGGGTGTTGAATATATGTTTGATGCACATAAGGTTGACCACCCGTGTAAGAGTGTCATATACATGAGGGTATTGGGTCATGGTGACTTGAACTACCCATTCTGAGACATGTCAACCTAAACCATCCATGTAGATAATGTCAAACACAAGATACACAAAATAGCTTCAGGGCATCCAACATATGCCTTGGTGTAGATGTTTGATGCATAAGCTTTATAAGTGCATTAGGGTATGCCAACTAGAACTACTCTTGTAGGGAGTGTTAGATGAATTAGATGATGAGGGCTTAAGGCATGCTGATTTAAACCACCCACGCACGTAAGGACATTCAATGCATCATATGCATAAGGGCATTGTTACATGTCAACTTGAACTACCCATATATGGGTGTTGGACATATGAAACTCGAGAGATCACCAGGGCTCATTGACTTAAGTTGCTTGCATAGAGAAGACAAACATAAGACACATAAGTGAGTTTCAAGGTGTACTAACTTGAACTACCCAAATAGGTAAAGTTGGACATAGGAGATTTGGGAGGGCATGAAGTTGTGCTGACCTGAACTAGCCATATAGAGGGTATCAAACCCAAAGATATACATGAGAGTGCTGAGGCATGTCACATGAACCACCTAAGTAAGGTTAGTTAAAAATAGGAGGCATGTAAGTGCTGGGAAACCTCAACAAGAGCATCACATGTGCAACGAAAGATCAAAACAAAATCAATTTTTTACGTAGATCAAAATCATCGTGCAAAGATTTATGCGTAGAAAGTTACAAAATTAAAAAATTATATCATGTGATAGATTGTTTACCTAGCAAGATTGTATATCCCTATTTTTTAGATCCAGATAGAGAGGATGAAGGAGGTCAAGTAACCTCCTCTCTAGCGATATCCACACGATGGATCGTTGCAGCGATATTCCTCTAATCGTAGCCCCAATTCTCACAACTCTGTGCAGCTTCTCGCAACGAACATGGAAGAAGATCCTCTATCTTCTTCATTGCCCTCTTACGCCAAAGAGGGGCTAATCGATTGAGAAGGAGAGGGAGAGGAGGAGAATAGGAGGGGGTGGCCAAAGGTACAGCCTATCACATAAGAGCTGCCCCTGCCTCTTATTTATAGAGAGCCACCAAAAACCCTAGAGAATCTTGTCTTAGTGGGTATTGGATCTCCATTTATTTATCCACTAACCTTAGATTATTGGATCTCTATCCAATAATTTTCTTTGGCCTGACCTCTAATTGGGCCTCATGCAGGAAGCCCATCAATGTCGGGTCTCATCTAATGAGAATATGGACTAATTAGATCTTTATTCAATCATTTATTCGCTAAAGCATTCATCATATATGTATGACCCTCTAGGCCCAATACTGGGCTGGCCATGAGTCATTCCTGTTATAACTCTTTCCGATTCAGTGAATTATTATCTCATAATAATTCACTTAATTCATCGACTCTGGACATACTAGGCCACTACGCCATAGTCCCCAGATGGTATAGAGGATCTTATCCATTGGACCTGTCTGTCCTCAGTTATCATATATTTATAGTCTCTCATCTTTTTAGTATACCAGAGATCGTATGTCGGGCATGACATTATCAGGTCACATACAAAATTCGTCTAAGTCTTGCTCTAATCGGATTCTTCTGGAGAACTTCTCTCTCAATCCAACCGACCTGATCAGAGACTTACCTGAATAAGAGCATATGATATATTCCTCTTATGATATTGATAGTTGATGATCCTCTATTGACACTCAATATCCTTCGTAAGGTTGTCGATCAATCTCGATAACCGGTTGTACCAAACCTGAAACTTTTTAGATCGATAAGTTTAACGTTAAAGAAATGAGTACACAAACAAGACATCCTTAGTGTCTCAAGACTAAGGACCAGATACATAACTTGGACTATGAAATCACTGTCTGACATCAAATAACATTAATCATATAACATTTTGTAAGCGAATCAATCAGTAAACTCATTATCCAATGAGCACCTGTATTGTATTCTCAGTGTATCCACACAAGTGGCTATGAGATCAGTCGCTTCTATCATATGGACAGGTATATAGTATATAGATTTATCCAATTGTCTCGATGTCCCTCTCGAGCAACTTATGACTGAGATTATTTAGGATTTGTGTTTAAAAGCGAATCGATCTCATTATCGTGATCTCATCATGATCCAATTCTTATTGCATAGAACCAAGGACATCGTTATATATATTCAATAGATAATATAATGTGAGAATATGATAATAATAATAATAATGCGAATAGATTGTACAATGTGTCACACATACTATCATTCACGTGATTGACTTGTAAGACATCTATAACCAGCATTAAGTAATTCATGGTGTGCTAACTTAAAATATATGCCTATGAATATAAGATATACATTAGAGTATTAAGCCATGCTGACTTGTACCATCCACTAATGGATTTAGATGCATAAGACATGTGAGGGCATTAGGTTGTTAGAGCATCGTGACTTGAACTGGGTCATGTTAGAGCATATGTGTTGGGTCAATAAACTATATGTGTAGAAGTGTTAAACACGTGAAACAAACAAGAATGCCGAGAATGGCAAATTCATTGGATACATGAGAGCATCTAAGCATCCTTACTTGAATCATGTGTGTAAAAGGTGTTGAACTTATGAGAGACATGAGATTATCGAGACATGTCAACTTGAACCACATATATATGGGTTGTTGGATACATGAGATGCGTCAAAACATAAAGGAGTGTGGACATTAACCACCTGTAATGGATGAGTCGGGTGCATGAGATACACCGGATGAGTCATGTGCATGAGATACACGAGGGTGTTAGTATATATCAAGTTGAACCATTAATATAGGGGGAGTCAGATGCATGAGATCATTGAGAATATGCATGCCAACTTGAATTGTTCATTTAGGGGGTGTCAAACTCACAGGACGTACGATGGTGTGATGGCATGTCAGTCTAGACTACCATCATAGGTGGTATTAAATACATTAGATGTGTGAGATCATCAAGGTGTATCAACTTGAACCACTCACATAGGGGTAGTTGGATGTAAAAGTAGTATGATGGCATCAGCGCATGGAAACTTGATGCACCAGGGCATGGAGGCATACTGACTAAGACCACCCATGTAGAGGGTGTCATATACAAGATACACGTGAGGGCGTTGAAGCATATTAACCTAAGCCATCTATATAGAGGTGTCGATGAGAGACACCAGAGGTTTTGACTTAAATAACACACATAGGGATAGTCGAATGTATTAGACATACAAGGATGCTAGGGCATGTCGACTTAAGTTGCCCACATATTAGGTGTTGACACATGATACATACACATAAGGGCATTAGGACATATCAATTTGGTCTCCCTATTTAGGGTGTTTTAGACATGAGAGTCATGTGGTCATTGGGGCATACTAACTTGAATTATCATATAAAGGATTTAAACATATGAGACATATGAGAGTACTGAGTTGTGCTAACTTGAACTATTTATGTATGAAGTGTTAAATGTAGGAGATACATGAAAGCTTCGAGATGTGTTAATAAGAATTGATGGCTTATGGGTGTACTTCAAAAGATATATGTTAGGCTTTTGAGTCAACCTATGTCATCTGCATATGAGTGTTAGATGCATAAGATTCACTAATGCTTTGGGGCATGCTAACTTGATTGAAGGGTGCCTGCTTGAACCTCCCTTGTAGGGAGTGTCAATTGTATAAGATGCACGATGACATCATGGTGTGCTAGCTTGAACTATGATTTGAACTAATTGCATATGAGATGCCACGTGAATCAGACACGTGTCTAGGCATGTTGACATGAAAAGCTCATGTAAGAGGAGTCAAACAAAGGAGGTGCATAGGATGTATTGACTTGAACTACCCACATAGGAGAGTGTCTGATGCATGTGATGCATGAGAATATTATAATGTGACAATTTGAACCATCCACTAGGAGGATGAGCATATAGGGCATGTGATGACATATAGGCATCCTTACTCGAACCACACACATAAGTAGTGTCGAACATATAAAACATGTGAGGTCATCAAGGTGCGTTGACATGAACTACCCAGATATTATTCATATGCGTAGCGAAAATCAAAACAAAACAGGTTTCCCATGCAAATCAAATCATCGTGTAAAGATTGGGTCACGAGAAAGCAACAAAAATCGATAAAACTGCATCATGTGATAGATTGATTACCTATGAAGATTGTATATCCCTGTATTCTAGATATGGATGGAGAGGATGAGGGAAGTTATGCGTCTTCCTCTCCAGCGGTATCCACACGATATATCTCTACAACGAAACTCCTCTAATCTGATCTCGCAACTCTTGCACAGAGGGAGAGAGGAGAATAGGAGGGGGAGGCTAAAGCTGAAACCTATCAACCATGAACCTCCCTCCTATTTATAGAGAGCCACCAAAAACTCTAAGGTTCCTGCCTTAGTGGGTATTGAATCTCTATCCAATAACCCACTAACCTTGCATTATTGGATCTCTATCCAATAATCTCCTTAAGCCTCAAGCAAGGAGCACATCAACATAGGGTCTCATCTAATGAGAATAGGGGCTAATTAGATCTCCATCTGATCCTCTATTCTCTAAAGCATCCACCATATATGTGTGACCATCTAGGCCCGATACCGAGCTGGCCGTGAGTCACTCTCATCAAAACTCCTTCTGATATAGTGAATTATTATCTTCATAATAATTAACTCGACTCATCAACTATGGATGTACTATGCCACTACGCCACAGTCCTCATATAGTACAGGGGGATCGAATCTATCAGACTTGTCTGTCCTCAGTTATTATATATCTATAATCCCTCATCCAACTAATATTTCAGAGACCGTATATTAGACATGGTACTGTTAGGTCGAATCTATCAGACTTGTCTGTTCTCCTGAAGAACTTCTTCTCTCTCAATCCGAATGATCCTGGCTAGGGATTTATCCGAGCAAGCATATATGGGATATTCATCTCGTGATACCAAGAGTGGATGATCATCCATTGACACTTAATTGCCTTCGTAAGGTTGGCTACTAATCCCGATAACTAGTTGTACCTGATTTGAAATCTTCCAAACATGTAAGTCTAGTATCAAAAAAAGGAGTACATATATAAGACATCATTTGTGTCTCAAGTCTAAGGACCAGATACACAACTAGGACTATGAAATCACTGTCTAACATTATGTATCATTAACCATACAACATTCTATAAGCGGATCAATCAGTGAACTCATTCTCCAATGAGCACCTGTACTATATCCTTATTGTCTCCACACAAGTGGCTATGAGACCAGTCGCCTCTATCATATGGACGGGTATATAGTACACCGGTCTGTCCGATTATCTTGATGTCCCTCTCGAGTAACCTATGACCGAGATTATTTAGGATCTGTGTTTAAAGGTGAATCGATCTCATTATCGTGATCTCATCATGATATGATTCTCATTACACAAAACCAATGACATCACAATATATATGTAATAGATAATATAATATGAGAATATACTAATATTAATCATAAGAAAAAAGATCGTACAGCGTGTGACACGTGTCATCACTCACGTGATTAGCTTACAGGGCACTTGTAACCAGTAATCTCTCATTTGGCCTAAAGCCAATCACCTATATGTCTGATCCATATCATACCCTTGTGACGCTCAATACAATCTGAGCCAGCAGCTTCGTCAGTGGATCTGTAATATTATCTTCAGATGAAACTCTTTCCATTGATATATCTTTATCGGTCATAATCGCTCTAATCTGTTGGAACCTCCTCAGAATAATTCTAATGAGACTTGGGTTCCCTTGTTAGAGCTATCGCCCTATCGCTATCACAGTATATGGGAATCAGCTCCACGCTGCTTGGTACGACTCCTAAATCCTTGATGAACTTCTTCATCTATACCCCTTCTTTTGCTGCTTCTATTACAGCAATGTACTCTGCCTCTATGGTTGAGTTAGCAGTAGTATCTTACTTGGAACTCTTCCACCTTACTGCTCTTCTATTCAGGGTTAAACTATACTCTGTGTTCAACTTGCTATCATCAATGTCAGACTAAAAACTTGAGTCTGTGTAGCCCTCAACCTAGAGGCTACCTCCTCCATATACCAGTAAAAGATCATTAGTCATTCTCAAGTACTTAAGGATACACTTTACTGCCTTCTAATATTCCAAACTTGGATCTGCCTGATACATGTTTGTGACACTTAGAGCATACACTATATCAGGCCTGTTACATAGCATAACATACATGATAGACTCTATCACTGAGGCATAGGGTATTCTATCCATGTATGCCCTTTCTTCATGAGTCTTTGGAGACATACTCCTAGAAAGTGATATTCCATGTCTCATCGATATGAGACCTCTCTTGGAATTCTTCATGGCAAACCTTTTGACAATGGAGTCAATGTACCTGGACTGGGATAAGCCAAGCATCCTCTTAGATTTATCTCTACAGATCTGGATCCCCAAAATATATGATGCTTCCCCTAAGTCTTTTATGGACAAGTTTTTAGATAGCCAAGCCTTTACCGTGGAGAGCATTCCTATATCATTCCCAATGATTAGGATGTCATCCACATACAATATCAAGAAGGTGATAGCACTCTCACTTATCTTCCTGTACACACAAGGCTCATTTTCATTTTTAACGAAGTTATAAGATCTGATCATCTCATCAAATCTTATGTTCTAACTATGAAAAGCTTGCTTTAGTCCATAAATGGACTTGAGCAACCTGCACATTTTATTTGGACTCTCTCTAGATATGAATCCCTCTGACTTATCATATATACCTCATCCTCGAGGTTGTCGTTAAGGAATGTCATTTTGATATTCATTTACCAGATTTCATAGTCATGGTGTGCTGCAATGGCCAAAAGAATTCTAATGGATTTAAGCATTGCTATAGGTGAAAATGTTTCATCATAATCAACTCATTGTCTTTGATGATACCCTTTAGCTACTAGTCTTGCCTTATAAGTATCCACATTTCCATATATTCTGATCTTCTTTTTAAAGATCCACTTGCACTCGATGGGTATTATACCCTCAGGTACATCCACAAGGTTCTAAACATTGTTAGATTACATAGAATTCATCTCATAATTCATAGCTTCTTGACACTTCCTGGAGTCTATACTCATAATAGCCTCCTCATAGGTCTAAGGATCAATATCCTAAGAGTCATTTCTAGTGATATATCTCACATATCTTCAGGAAAGTAAGATACTTTGCTAGACCTACACAAAGTTGGAACTTGTGTGCTATGTACTTGAACATACTCGGGCTCTAGAATGATGCTTGAGCTAGGTTCTCCAACCTCGCTCAACTCTATCTCACTCTCACTATTTCTACTAAGAATATGTTCATTCTCAAGGAACACAGCTCTCTTAGCAACAAAGACCTTTCGGTCCTCGGGATGATAGAAGTAATACCCTAAAGTCTCTTTAGGGTATCCTATGAACGTACCATTCCGTCATTGATTCCAACTTATCGGGGTTGTGTCTTATAACGTGGGCAGGACAGCCCCAAATCTTAACCACCTTAAAATCATACTTCTTTTCTTTACATATCTCATATGGTGTAGACACTACCGACGTTAATGGAACTTTGTTCAGAAGGTAAGCTGTAGTCTCTATGGCATATTCTCAAAATGAGATGGGTAGGTCAACGAAACTTATCATGGATCACATCATGTTTAACAGAGTGTGATTCCTCATTTTTGATATACCATTGACCTGAGGTGTGTAAGGAGGTGTCCACTGGGATAGAATCCTATTGTCCTTGAGGAAATGGGTGAACTCCATACTCAAGTACTCTCCTCCTCGATCTGATCGAAGAGTCTTAATACTCTTTTCAATCTGATTCTCAACTTCATTCTTATATTCCCTGAATTTCTCAAAGGTCTTAGACTTGACTTCATCAAGTACACGTGTCCATACCTAGAGAAATCATCAGTGAAAGTAATAAAGTATGAGTAACCACCTATAGCCTGAGTTGACATGAGACCATAGACATCACTATGTACGAGTTCTAATAACTCAATGACTCTCTCTCTTGTTCCACTAAAAGGAGAGTTAGTCATATTCCTATGAAGGCAAAGTTAGATTCATATTCTCCACATATCATGATTGATACTTTGTAAGTCTTATGCAACTTACAAAGTATCAATCTTTTAGTAACTTTTGAATCATTCCCTCATATATGACATATCCTACAATGTCATAGGTATACATTGTTCACATCATCTCTTTTCCTCTTAGACATATTTATATTCATGATATGTGGAGAAGTGTTTAGCATATATAAGCCATTTATCAGGGTCTCTCTGATGATGATCTCATCATCCATAATTACTGAATAAATATTATTCTAAAAAACTAATTTATATCCACTAATTATCAAACAAGAATGGAAATAATATTTTTGATAATAGAGGGAATAAAATAGCATGCATATAATGCAATGATACTCTACCAGGCAGATGTAGGGTGACCTCCCCAACGATAACTGTAGCAACTCTTGCTCTATTACCCATCTTGAGGTCCATCTCGCCTTTGGCCAATCTCCTAGTAAGTCTTACCAGAAACTGTAACGAATTACAGATATAATAAGCACTCCCGGTATCCAATACCTATATATTATCATGAAAATCTGATAAGTGGAGACTGAACATTAATATACTTGAAGCTTCTCCAAGCTTCTGTTTCGCCTTATCTGCAAGGTAGTCCTTACAGTTTTTCTTCCAATGCCTGTCTTGGCCACAGTGGAAGTATTGTCCTTTGCTATATATTTCTTGGTAACCTTTGACTTACTTGGTCTTTCTTTGCCCTTGCCCTTCTTAAGGGTCTTACTAGCTTTCCTTTTCCTATTGGTCTCACCAATATAAAGAACTGACTTCTCTTTCTTGATAGTACTCAACATATTGAGGAGCTCAAGTAGAGTCACCTCAAACTTGTTCATATTAAAGTTAATAATGAACTGTGAAAAGGAATCTAGTAGGGACTGAAGTATAAGATCAATATATATGTTATCCTTTAGGACTATCTTTATACTTCATAAAGCGAGCGATCTCGTCCTCACTTGTCCTTTCCTTCAGCGTGGCATAATCGTGTTAAGGACATTTACGATTTTCTCTTTCGTGAGAACATTTATCAAATTATGGAGTCTTTGGACCAATGAGGCGATTGGCATCAAGTATGTCACATAGGGGTTTTGTAAGCGACAAACAAGATATACCGTAGATAAATGTGCATACTTTATGGAAAATACTAATTAAGGTATGGACTTCTATCTTAATGTACTTCCACTATTTTCCTAGCGAATCACGTGACACCCTTGACATGTGATACGGAAGTCTCCGATATACTCCTAGCGGGGATCGAGATCTAATCGGCATCTTAATGCAACCTCGAGGGACTCGACCAATTATACTAAGCTCAAAAGATAGGCAACTCTTTGTGATTCCCGTCATGTTCGACTTCTTAATCACCATGGTCTCGAGGGACTCGACCAACCATGATATTCAGTTAAGTCACCATCGTTACAAGATGAGTTTGATTCGATGGTATGCCCTCGAGGGACTTGACCAAGTATACCATATCCTCGGGTCACCGGTGACATCTTTATGTCGTAGGCAAGATCTCGATCATGTAGATAGGTGAGCCTCGAGGGATTCGACCAACTCAACATATATCGTGATTCAATTTCTTCCTATAACGATGGAAGGCCATGTGGGTCAATCTTATTGCCTCACGCTTACCAACTTAATATTATCGTAGGAGGGGTTTTTGTGTTGTATCGGTCTCCTAATATGTCATGTCACACACATACATATTTAATATATATCTACATCGTATGTAAATATATATATATATATATATCTAGTAGGTATATAACACATCATATATGCAAGCCATACCGGATGATCATAAGCCATCACCTAATATGATTAAGCCTGAGCCAATAGGCCTAATCACTCATAAAAGGATCTATGTGTGCATCGACGCATCTCTATGCCCTGTGATCGTTGATCTCGTCATCATTGCTTTCATCGGATCATCGCATCATCATGCGTCGTGATCTACCGTCATGGCATCGTGGGTCCCGTCGTCACCTCCATGCTCCCGTCGTGTCTCTTCATGTAATTAAAATAATCACAAGCACCCAAGCCCAGCAATAAACGAGAAAAACATAGGCTCGCAGGCCATAATAATAATAATAATAATAATCACAATTACACAGATCATAACACAGAGCTCATGATCATCTATCCAAATCATACATCACATGTACATCACATCATATGTAGGATTGCTAAATATATATAATAATTAATTAAACTATTTAATTAATTATTTTTCTGAAAATTAAGACAGGCTCAGAAAATTCAGAATTCTAGATGAGAGGACAGTCCTCGAAATTTTCAGAATTGTTAAGAATATTTTTAAATTTTTTTGTATAGGATAAACCTTAAAATTTCTCAAATTCTAAGGGGCATGATCATTTTTTTCTCAAAAGAATGTCCTAGCCCTCTTCCCTCACCCCCACTGTGTCGTCGCCACCCTTGCATAGGCGGCAACTGCCCTTGTTTGCCGGCAGCCGCCCTGCTAAGCGACGGCCACCCTTGCGGCCGGCATCGCTGACCCTACTGGCGGCAACCCCTTGTGGGTTGGCTGCTCTTGCAGGTGCCGCACTATAAGCGGTTGTGCTCGCCGGTGGTTGTCGCCCCTGCGGGCTGGTCGCTCTTACGGGCATCACACTGCAAGTGATCGTGCCCGTCGACGGCTGTCGCTCCTGCGGGTTGGCCGCAACCGACCACCTCCTGTGCATAGGGCCTTGGCCACAGCCGACAGCCCCCTTGCTGGTGGCCAGGCCGTGGCCAGCCACCCGTACAGATGGCCTAGCCATGGTCGGCTGCCCCCTTTCCTCACTGCATTTGGTGCAAAAACGCCGCAAGAATACGTAGAACGATTCTCTGCGATTCAATCTTATCGCATGTAGTTTAAGACCAATCTTTCACACGAAAACCTTGGCTCTAATACCACTATTGGGAAACCTCAACGAGAACATCACATGCGCGGTAGAAATCAAAACAAAACATGTTTTCCACGTAGATAAAATCGTCGTGCAAAGATTGGGTCACAAGAAAGTCGTAAAAACTGAAGAAAAAAAAATTACATCATGTGAGAGACTATTTTCACTTAAGATGATCATATATCCCTATATTCTAGATCCGGATGGAGGGATGAAGGAAGTCAAGCGTCTTCCTCTTTAGCGGTATCCACATGATGAATTTCTACAGCAAAACTCTTCCAATCTGATCTTGCAACTCTTGCGTAGAGGGAGGAAGAAGAATAGGAGGGGGAGGCCAAAGCTACAACCTATCAACTATGAATCTTCCTCCTATTTATAGAGAGCCACCAAAAACCCTAGGGTTCCTGCCTTAGTGGGTATTGGATCTCTATCCAATAACCCACTAATCTTGCATTATTGGATCTCTATCTAATAATCTCCTTAGGCCTCTAATTGGGCCTCAAGCAAGGAGCCCATTAGCATAAGGTCTCATTTAATGAGAATAGGGGCTAATTGGATTTCCATCCAATCCTCTATTCGCTGAAGCATCCACCATATGTGTGTGACCCTCTAGGCTCGATACCGAGATGGTCGTGAGTCGCTCTCATCAAAACTCCTTCTGATATAGTGAATTATTATCTCCACAATAATTCACTTGATTCATCGACTATGGGCGTACTGGGCCATTACGCCATAGTCCCCAGACAATACAGGGGGATCGAATCTATCGGACCTGTCTGTCCTCAATTACCGTGTATCTATAATCCCTCATCCAACTAATATCTCAGAGATCATATATTGGACATGGTACTGTCAGGTCATATACGGAATCCGTCTGAGTCCCGCTCTAATTGGATTCTCCCGGAGAACTCCTTCTCTCTCAATTTGAATGACCCTGGCTAGGGATTTGTCCGAGCAAGCATATATGAGATATTTCTCTCATGATACCGAGTGGATGATCCTCTAGTGACACTCAATTGACTTCGTAAGGTTGGCTACTAACCTGATAACCAATTATACCATATTTGAAACTTTCCATACCTGTAAGTCTTACGTCAAAGAAAGGAATACTAATACAAGATATCTTTGGTATCTCAAGTCTAAGGACCAGATACACAACTAGAACTAAGAAATCGCTATCTGACATTAGGTATCATTAACCATACAATATTGTATAAGCGGATCAATCAGTGAACTCATTCTCTAATGAGCACATGTACTATATTCTTAGTGTCTCCACATAAGTGGCTATGAGACCAACCTCCTTTATCATATGGACGGGTATATAGTACACCGGTCTGTCCGGTTATCTTGATGTCTCTCTCGAGTAACCTATGATCGGGATTATTTAGGATCTGTGTTTAAAGGTGAATCGATCTCATTATCATGATCTCATTACGATTCGATTCCCATTGCATAGAACCAAAAACATCACAATATATATGTAATAGATAATATAATGTGAGAATATGTCAATATTAATCATAAGAGAAAAGATCCACATAGTGTATCACAAGTGTCACTCATGTGATTGGCTTGAGAACACCTATAATCCACTGGTATGACATGTCAAATATAGACATGACATGTATCTTGAATCATTCGTATAGAGATGTTAGATACATAAGGACTTATAGGTTTACTGTCTTGAACTATCTACGTAGAGAGCGTCAAATATAGCAAACATAAGAAGGCATTAAAACGTATTAGCCTTGAGATACTTGCATAGAAGTATCAGACCTAACATATGCACAAGGGTATGAGGGATGTACCGACTTGATCCTTCAATGTTAGTTAGATGCATGAGACCAATGAGGCAATGCTATCGATTTGAACTTATCATGTTGGGGTGTGTTGAACTTAACTATGAAGCTATTAAGACATGTCGATTTGAATTACTTCTGCAGAGAGTATCGAATGAATGAGATGCAGGAAAATATTAGGGCATGCTGATTTGAACTATGCATGTAGAAATATTGTTAAACACTAGTATTATCAAGTCATTTGATGAGCATAAGTCAAAGCAGTCAACAGTAATATCATCTATATGAGATCGAGGTCCAATATATAACTCTAATAAGACACATGACAGAAAGTGAACTTAAGAATGTAAGTGATCAGTTTCTTTTTCCTAACTTCTTAAAGAAGCATGAATGAATTCTTAAGATATCAGAAACTGGATCACCCAAAAGACCAGTCATAAGCCGACATATTATATATATCCTAGCGCTAGCTGTGGTGAGTTTGCAAGAGATCGATCAGCAACATACAACATTTTTCTTTCTCCTTCCATGATCTCTCCTTGCTCCAGCCCTCTCCCCTCCACCCATTAACTCACAAAGAAAGCCGTCCACCATCAGGTCTTTAGAGAAAAAGTCCGAGGCAGACTCCTCCGAGCATTGCCCACCTTATCACGATGAGATCTACAATTCTGTCAGCCATTGAAGAAGCTTCCTGTCCACTTATTGGTTCGTCGCTCGAGGAGGGGGGCGCCGTCTCGGCCTCCCTCTATTTTTGTTGTCTGATATGCACGGCCGTGGCGAAGAAGAAGAAGAACAGTGTTTATTGTGAGACAGACAGCTCTTTGCACTCCTAATCTTTTGTAAACTTCTTTGGTTTGCTTAAACCAAAGGCTGAGAGGATTAACTTCGTTTGGCATTTACGAGCTTAATCTGGCATGTCATCAAGTGATTGAAGAATCAATTATTTTGTTTTTGAGGAATGAATGAAGTGTTGTGATAATCACACTGGAACGCATTTATAATTGCACTTACTTCATCTCTATTACAGGAGTGAAACATAATTGATCTATCAGATTAATTTACTTTATGACAATCACATTAAGATATATATCAATAATGATAAATGATTCATGCAGTTAATGTCAAATAACTATCATTTTAGGCTTTTTTTTGTTTGAAGTTAGTATGAAAAATTGATACCACAAATCTAAGTTTCAATAGATATGGAACTATGACTTAGGACAGTCTTTGTACTAATTGAAACATGTATGTGTTTATATTTGGATATGCACTTTCTTTGTTAAGACTATTGCTTCTAAATAAACTCCTTATCTTCGGATTCTAATAGATTTCCAGATAAAATTTTATTTATGTTCTAACAATATCATATCATATGCTTTGGGCTCAATTAGAACCATTGTGACTCAATTTCGATATTTCAATTCCTGAGATAAAGTCCAAGCTCTTGCAATTTGTATTCGCAGGAGAATACAATTATCCATTTATTTCGCTTCTTTCCGAACCCAACCCCAACACCGAACCCAAAATTGCCTCGTCTTCGGATTCGGATTTCGATTTCGTTATCGGTTCGGTCTGGTCCGATCTGGTCATCTATAAAAGCCCAGACCGTATCGTCCTCCCACGAAGCCCCTCGTCCGCCGAGGTCGTCCCCGCCAACACACGACCGCGTGTGGGCTTCGCGCGAGCCTTCCTCCTCTTATGGCCGCCACCATCACCTCCTCTTCCGCCGCCGCTCACCGCTTCTTCTGCTCTCCTCCACCGTCTGTCGGCCCCTCCGGAGCCTCCTCCCCCTTGTTTCTTTCTTTCCTCCTCAAAGCCCCCCTTAAACCCCGGTCTTCTCTCCGTCACTGCCTAAATCACCGCCCCGTCCCACCCCTCTCCGATTCCTACGCCGATGGCGTCTTCGACTTCGACGACAGACCCCGCGAGGAGTGCGGGGTCTTCGGCATCATCGGCGATCCGGATGCCGCCCGGATGTGCTACCTGGGTCTGCACGCCCTCCAGCACCGCGGGCAGGAGGGCGCTGGCATCGTCTCCTCCGACGGCGCCGCTCTTCACTCCCGCACCGGCCTCGGCCTGGTCTCTAAGGTTTTCTCCCGGTCTTCTGAACTGGAGCCCCTGGTCGGCTCCGCCGCTATTGGTCACAACCGCTACTCCACGGCCGGTGCCGCCTCTGCCCTCGCCAACGTCCAGCCCTTCGTCGCCGGCTACCGCTTCGGCCAGCTCGCGGTCGCCCACAACGGGAACCTCGTCAACTACCAATCTCTCCGTGGCGAGCTCGAGTCCAAGGGTTCCATCTTCAACACGTCCTCCGACACCGAGGTCATCCTCCACCTCATTGCCACCTCCTCCTCCCGCCCCCTCCTCGCCTGCATCGTCGAGGCCCTCGAGTTGCTCGAGGGCGCCTACTCCCTCGTCTTCCTTACCGCCGACAAGCTCTTCGCCGCCCGAGACCCCCATGGCTTCCGCCCCCTCGTCATGGGCCGCCGCTCCAACGGCGCCGTCGTCTTCGCCTCAGAAACCTGCGCGCTCGACCTCATCGGTGCCGAGTACCTGCGGGAGGTGAACCCCGGGGAGGTGATCGTCGTCGACAGCCATGACATGTCCATCAACACCTCCTACCTCTTGTCCAAGAAACCCCGCAAAGGTTGCGTCTTTGAGCACGTCTACTTCGCCCTCCCCAACTCCGTCGTCTTTGGCCACCCGGTGCACGCTGCCCGCTACAACTTTGGCGCAGCCCTTGCCCGCGAGTCCCCTGCCCCTGGGGCTGATATCGTGATTCCGGTCCCTGATTCGGGAGTCTTTTCTGCACTCGGCTTCGCCGAGGCCTCCGGCCTTCCCTTCCGGCAGGGTCTCATTCGCTCCCACTACGTAGGCCGCTCCTTCATCGAGCCGAATCAGGAGGAGCGCAACCTTGCCGTCAAGCTCAAGCTCGCGCCAATTGATGGCGTCCTCGAAGGAAAGAGTGTCGTTGTCATTGACGATTCAATTGTAAGGGGAACCACCTCGTCCAAGATAGTTCAGCTCATCAAGAACACCGGAAAAGCTCGTGAGGTCCATATGAGGATTGCCAGCCCGCCGATCGTTGGCTCCTGCTATTATGGTGTTGACACACCAAGAGCCGAGGAGCTCATTTCTAATCGCCTAGACGTGGAGGGGGTGAGACAGGCACTTGGGAGTGATTCACTTGCCTTTCTCTCTCTTGAGAGTCTAAGGGCAGCATTTGGGGATGAGGCCTCCATGTTCTGTGATGCATGCTTCACTCGCAAATATCCGGTGCCACCTAGGGAGAATGAGATCTTCAACATGGTCGACGAGTGAGGTTTTTCTTTCTCTATTGAGGTAGAAGCTAATTTTGAAGTTATACAATGAAGGAGCATATCATATTTCTTTTTCCTTATTTACTACCTTCCTCCTTAGTCTCTATGATATAGGGATGATGGTGGCATAAGATTTTGGAGAGAACGAATTACTCATAGTTGTCATTAGTTAGGCTATTTATAAAATTTAGCATCAACTTGTTTTTATTAGATTGATGAGGGCAACTATTTTTTTACACAATTCTTTCCTCTGTATTATTCGATACATGTGAGGTCGCTTAATTTTTTGACTTGATTTCAGCAATAGAAGATTCTTTTTCGGGTTTGTATGAACTTCAGTTTTGTTGATGAAATTAGGCTTCTCAATTTTTTGGGAATGCAATCTTTTAGTGCGCATGTTGATCATTTTGGAACAAGTGTGGACTGGTTGGCATTATTAATCAGGCAACTCTTGGACTAAATTGTTAAGATATTAGTTTCTGTTATGTTATTTATGCAAGATGTTCCGCGAAGAAAACTTCAATTTTACTATTTGTCATTTGTAAGCTTTTGTTCTCTATTCAAAATTATTGAGTTGGAGGCCTGATATTGAATTGAAGATGATAGAAGTGGAAAGTTACAGGCCTCAATGGCACATAGAAGGCTTTCTTTTCAGTTTACATCCTTGATTATTATGAAACCCCTATGTTCAAGCTTTTATCTGCAGATTCAGTAACCAAGAAAGGAAGCAATTGTAAACTATGGTTTTATACAGTAGTTCAAGCAGTCCACTCACAGCAACTCTTTTCCATTATGACCCACTGACTATGATGCAATCGTCATGGTTCTATCTATGTGAGGAGTGTTCTGGTTGTTGAATTTTAAGGTTTCCCGTTAATGCTTAGATAACAATTTATAGCGGTTATAATTTTACTGGCAGCAATATATATCATTTACTCATGTTAAATACATTACTGAATTCAAATTGTTTTATGTGGTATTAATGATATTATACTAATATTAAAATTTGGTTGGCCTCAGTATTTATCAGTATCATAATTTTAATTTGGTCAAGTACTTGCCATCTCTAGTTTCTATAATCGCAATGGTAGAGAATGCTAATGATGGCTTTGATGCTAATTAATCCAAGTTTAGGCTGTATCGAATTATGGGAATCAAATCTGAAGAATTCTCAACCATTTTCTAGGATTTAATGGATAACAAGCTATCTGTCAACCTGTATTTAAATGAGGGTGCACCTGTGTCTTTTTGGAGCTTGCATGATGACAAGATAAGAGGGGTACTGCCTGTGATCAATACACCAGACTTTGCCATTGTGCTTCCTGTGTATATGAAGTTTTAGACTTGCATGTTGTTACCATTGACATCTCTATAGACACTAATGCTACTTCTATTAGATATTTCTTGTCTTTCTACTTCTCATTCGGCTTATTTAGCAGAAACTATCTGCATTAGAGATTAACACAACTTTTACTTTTGTGTCTAATATAGTCATATGTTCTGTGAACACACTTGTTGACATCATAAAATACTCCAGATTTGTTGTGTGAGAATTGCCAACCATTCAGCAATGTACCATGACACTATGCCACCTACTTTTTTTCCTTACTCTGCAGCAACCTTTTGATTGCCACCTGCTATTCCTACATTGATACACAAAAATAGGCCTCTATGGCACATATGATTTCTATTGCAGTTACTGATCAGTGTTAAGTCCTAAGCTTATAGTATAGATAAATTCTTTTATCTTTTGTTCTTACAATAACCTCCTACCTCGTTTTTTATCTTGATCGCAATTGTATTGCATTCTTTTGAGTGCTCGACAACTTGAATTTAAGGAATTCTGTTCATCATTCGGATGGTCGAATTTTCTTTCGAGTAAATGAATTTCTCATCCAGATCATCTGGTAGGATTCTTTCCTTCTTTAACTAGAATGTTATCGTGGGTTAATTAATTCTAAAAGGTTTTTCATTCCTGTAGTTGAAATTATTTGATGGAAATAATCTCATACTCATGGTCGATATTCTACTTCTCATTTTTGGTGTGTATTCTCTGGCTATAAATATTATACATTCTTGTGAATACTATAATAATTTTATGAGGCATTCCTTTAATTACTTGGATGTGTTTCTTGTGGATACATGGAGATAGCAGTTGAAATGATTGAAGTCAAAATACAGAATGCTGTAATGCTTGGCTCTGAGTATGTACAAGAGCAATGTAGCTGGAACAAATTACATGACAAAGAAGGTGGATGGATCCACTTGGTGTATGATGCATGAAATCTTGTGAAGTAAAGAAGTTAATGGAGCTACTAATTCGTGCTGACAGACTTGCAGATGCTAATTTTCTTCAGCTTTTACACACTTTCACATTTTTGTATCCATGCATTCTATCATAGCAAAGACTTTGTCTATTTTTTATGATTGGATCATATTTGATAGAATATATTTCTTCCCCACTGCATTCAGGTTTGATCCTATTTACTTATGTGGACTTGCTGTAGGAATTTGGGTGACTGTATGTATGACTGATGTAGATGGGGTCATCACTTGATTTCTTTGGAAGAAGGAAGAGATAAGAGCCTCTACTTAGAATGTGGTTAAAATCCTTAATAAAATTTTATTTGGGCTAAGCCCTTAATCATTTCTAAGATGATTAATTAAATTGGTTGAAATGCCTAATTTTACAAGTAGCATCGACTCAATTTAATAAATCTTATCATATCGTCCAATTGATCAATATTTCATTTCGATTCAATTGAATTGAATTAGTTCATTTAAAATATATATTTAATTATTTAAAATTATAAAATAATTAATATAACTAGATTAATTAATTTTGAATCAGTTCAATTAAATAGACCTAAATCGGTTCTAGTTTAGATTGTCTTGCTTTAATCGAACCAAACAAAAAAATGATTCGATTTGTTTTGACCCTTAATAGTTCGATTCAAATAGGTTTGAACACCTCTAATTTTTTGGATAAATTTTTGAAAAAAAAATTCTCTCTTAAGGTGATACCCCTATTTATTATTTTCCTATTACTGCCTCCTATTTGATTTAATTCTCAAAATACCCCTGAAAAGATAACTCAATTAAACACTATTTTTTTTATTTTTGAATGGACCGATATATTTGGTGAATCGATTCAATTTTTTTTATAGACAAGTATAATATTTTCCTATTGAGTTATAGAATTTTTATGATATTAATGAAAACATTATAGCTCAGTACAAAAGTACTATAATAAAATTATTTTTCAATTAAAAAATCTTCATACCATTTTTTTTAAGCGTATAATTCTTAGATCTATATTAGGTGTTTCTAATATATTCACAGAAACACTCTAATTAAAGGAAATAAAGACTCAAAATTCAATATAAACTAACTTATCAACCTTGGTTGGATTTTAAATGAGTATTCTTATTGGTTTCTGAATAAAATTCATGTAAAAAATTTGACTTATATACTAGTTAAAATATTTTTTAGTAGTATTATAGTGTCTTTGGTACCTCTATAAAAATACTATAGGCCTGCACAAAAACATTATAACTTAGGAAGAATGATTCAAAATCCAACATAAATTAATTTGTCAAATTTGGTTAGTTTTCAAATGGTTATCAGCTTATCATAATGCAAAAAACTTGACTTCAAGAAGAATAATTATGTTGTAGTTGTTGGGTTTATAACCCTATAGACTTATTGGGATATTTTAGAAACTGAGACTAGCAAAAAAGAAGAAAAAGACTCTTGGAGAAAGCCATATATCATGAATTTCTCTTAAAATTTTAACTATTTAATAATAATAAAAAGAATTGTTATAATATAAATTATAATAGACGAATTTATATCTTTGAAAAATTCTAACGAAGCTCTCTGATCGCGTGAAAAAGATTATTTTATCCTTGTACTGTCACCCTTCACTGCCCATATATCATCGTCTTCATCTTGCACTACGTCTATGCTGTATCCAACTACTACTCTTGTGTTGTGTCCTTCCCGCTAGACCTACCCCTGCTCACCTCACCCTTGCATAAAGAAGGAGGGGCACAACAGCGATAGATCTCATCGCCCTCATGTAACTAAGAGTGCAAGCGATTGTGAGTAAGGAAGGAGTGGAGGTGGAGGCCTTGCCCTCATCACAAGCAAAGAGGCTACATAAATCGGAACTCTATTGATAGGTTCATCATGATCCGACGAGAGTTGTTGCACCTCCGTTGCTGGGTATGTAAAGTAAAGGCCTCACCCTCTGGTAGAAAGGAGGGTCGCGAAGGTGGTCCCTCGTGTGGTAGGTCCGGTGGGGTAGAGCAATTACGAGGATGGCGTAGCAAAGAAGGATCAACGATAAAATGATCATTTATATGAAAAAAAAATATTTAAAAAAAAAATTGGAAGGCATTCCTCAAAGATAATTCGCGCAATTATAATATGTCATTTGTTGCTTTTGGCTTTTTGAATAAAAAAGGAGTTCGTTACGTACCTACCTCCAACTGTACGTTTACGGCCGCTTTATTGGGTTTCCCATGTGACGAAAGTAAGACCAAGAAAACGAGAGGAGAGGAGAGGAGAGGAGCGAAGAGGAAAAGAAACAGTTTGGTTCACCAAGTCCCCCCCACCCAACATTACCTCGCCTCTTTCCTCTCCAGTCTCTCTCCTCCATCACTCGATTCTCAATTCCAGATCCACTCCTCTCCTCGCCCTCCCACGGAATCCCTGTTTTTAGCCAAGCCGCGACCAAAAAGGTGCGATTTTTAACTAGTAGACCTCCTCCTCGGGGCGGCTTCCAAAGATTCGATTTAAGGCTGCGGCGGCGGCAGACGAAAGCCCTCGCTTTTCCCCCTTTTATCAGAAGAGGAGTTGACGAAGGCGGGGCCAAAGAGAGGCGGGCAGGGAGAGGTGGCGGGGAATCTTATGATTCGCGGCTGTTAGTTGACCGTCTCCCGTCCTCGGAGGCCGTGACGGGCCCTCGTCGATCGCCCCGAGAAGAGAGGATGCGCATACGGTGAGTAGATATCCCCGATGGAGCGAGGGATGAGGGCCGTCGGTGGTGAGGACGGGGAGGCGATGGAGAGGGAATTCGAGGCGAAGCTTCGGTTGCAGCAGCCGTTGCCGGGCGGGGTCGCCGGCGGCAAGGCGGTGCAGAGGACCAACAGCATTGCCTTCAGGGCGCCGCAGGAGCAGTTCACCATCAAGGATTTCGAGCTGGGAAAGGTCTTTGGCGTCGGTTCCTACTCGCAGGTTCGATCTTTTCTCTTTCTATTTTGATCGCCTTCCTGATCTGTTTGCTGCTTCTTCGCCTCCCATATCTGTTACCAGACCTGTTACTCTGCCCACGCAGAGTTATTTCAATGTAATCATAAAGATAAAAAATGAAAAAAAACGGAAAATATCATCGTCATAGATGTTCTTTCGATGGTTTGGTGGTTCTGATAGAGTGCACGGGATTGAGATATTTGGTCCTCGGTGTTTACATGTGAATGCATGATGAAAGAGATTGGGCCTGCTGTTGGTTAATAGACGGAGGGAATCGACAAGTGGGAGCTGCAATAGTGTGTAGGGAGCTTTATATAACATCTAGATTTACTACATGCCTTAGACCATAAGGTCTGCAGGCAACAAGTCGGGTCTTGTGCAGTTGAAATATAGAGTATCTATAGGAACATTTACCCGATTCGTACTTCTGGGTTCCAAAAAGATATAGAAGAAAGGAAGAGGGGCCAAGATTCCAAATTGTCCTTAATGGTTTTTTCTGCCTTGTATCTACCACAGTTCTTGCCAGTGTATTTGGGCTTATGCATAATAAGCAATGTATTAGTTATATGGTTTTGTTTTCTGACAATATGTGTTTTCTTGTCTTTTCTTTTTCATATGGAATTCCAGGGTTGTGTTCGTTAGAAACATGTGTTTGATCACATAACAATATGCTGTAGTTCTTTGACAAACCAAAGAGATAACGGATTAGTCTTTTGCATTTCAATATATTCTTTTAAGAAATATAAATATTGTAGAGTTCTTTCTGACCATACGTAAGATGAAACCAGGAATATTGATTTTTTAATTTGTTGATTTGAAATAGACATTAATATCTGCTTCTTTGATGAAACTCTCTCAATTCCTGACCTTTGTAGTGTATATTTCTGTAACTTCTGCCACCCTTTCTCCTCCTCTGTTACTGTTCTACCTTCTTTCTAATATGCTTGTCTTCTACTTCATGCCTCTACCTCTTACCTCTCTATGCCTGCCTGAGAAGTTCAGTTCTTTTACTTCAGCTTAACCCTTAACTTACCTTGACCTCATTGCCACTGACTTCGGCCACATTCCTACATTCATTACCATCCTTTAGTGTGCCACTGTTGTCCTTGCCATCACACCATGAGCACAGGTTCATGGTCTTTGAGGACATCTTTCCACCGCCTCCTGGTGCTTCTGCAACTAATTGACTAGCGGGTTCAGATTGTCTCCTCTACCTCCCTGTGCTGAGACACTCGACTTTCCTAATGGTAACATGATGGTAGCAGCTGCTATGAGCTCATTACATAGGAGGATGAAGAGACATCAGTGGATTATTTGCTAGTTTTAGTGAGTAAATCCATTTTCATCTTTTCCTGGACAAGTGAATTGAAAAATGAAGATGAAAAATGAAAGTGTTATTGTGGGGAACAGATATGTTATCTCGAAGAAAAAGCATTGAATATCTAGATGTGTACATCAATGGAAAGTTTCAGCTGTCTTTTTCATGATGATTAGACTGTTCCACTATAAATTTTTTATTAATCATTTCATCATAAGGTAATGCACTATATTTTTATCTTTAAACAAGATCCCCTTACAGTTCAATTTCTCATGATTATTTACCATCAACAATGTGATTTCTCCTGCTTCTTTGCTTGCAATGGTATTGCTGTATAAATTGACCCCTTTCACATCACATTGGTAGTAGCATCATGCATTGGACCACCCTAGATGTGATCTCTTTGCACAGGAGCTCTGTTTTTTTGCCTTCAGCTCCTTGTATCGATTCATAGTGAATATTTGGTTCTGATCCATATTATCTTCATGTGTTTTCCAAGAGCTAGATATAGGTTGTTGTCAACTAGAAGGACCCATAAGGGCCTGTTGGTCGACTGTGATTGCATATAATTAACATTTGATTTCTTTTCCAAATACCATAGAGTATGGTTTGTTGGTGTTTCATGTATAAACGCAATTGCTCTTATGGGTGCCTCTATCACATCAATTCTTGAACTTATATGTTCTCTGTTTTCTTGCATCTGTTTGTCAATAGTTATAGTGTACAAGGTGTTAATTGCCTTTTATGGTTCTTTTTTCAATTCAAACTCTTTAACTGAATTGTTTTATTTTTTTCTGTCATTTGTTGGAAACAAACCTCTAGTAATAGTTGTTGTTGTTGAAGTTGTTGCTGCTGTTGCTTAGTGCATGGCACTGCCTTCCTAGACATGCATCCTACTATCCATGAAGACTTATATATGAAAACAATGTTGGACTCTGAAGAAGCTTAGGAAAAGTAGTTTAATACTTGTTGTGGCAATTTTACTGGTATTTTTATTGAATTCTTTTTATTAAAATATTGTCTTTTCTATGCATGCATGCCTTTAATTTCTTTAGTGCATCATAGTTCATAAAGATAGTTGTTTTGATCTCTTAATTCTCCCATATCAGGTAGTCAGGGCAAGGAAGAAGGATACAGGAAATGTATATGCTTTGAAAATTATGGACAAGAAGTTCATTGCAAAAGAAAATAAAGTATCCTATGTAAAGATGGAGCGTATAGTACTTGATCAATTAGATCATCCTGGTATAATCAGACTGTGTTTTACATTCCAAGATACACACTCTCTTTGTAAGTCCTTATACATTGAATCATGTTTGAAATGTTTCATTGATTCTGTTGGTTAATTTAAGTTAATTGATAATTGCATGTGTTGGTGTTACCTTGAAGACATGGCACTTGAGTGCTGTGAAGGTGGGGAGCTATTTGACCAAATAACCAAGGTAATATTTGTATAATGGCTTTTTTCTCTTATTAATGTTTGCTTTACTCACCAAATTATATTATTTGTCTGGCTGTAGAAAGGATATCTAAGTGAGGATGAGGCTTGCTTCTATGCTGCTGAAGTCGTTGATGCTTTAGAATACATTCATGGTGTAGGATTAATTCATCGGGACATCAAGGTAAACAGCAGATATGTTAGTTTGGCACTTTTCCTTCTATGCATAATTTCTTAAAAAGTTAAAACTAGATCCTGTTGATGCAGCCAGAGAACTTACTACTCACCTCTGATGGACACATTAAAATTGCTGATTTTGGCAGTGTGAAGCCAACCAGGGATAGCCAATTGACAGTTCTTCCAAATTCATCAAGTCAGTTATATGTTTCAGAAAATTTTATATCTAGAAGTTATAAAACAACACTAATAGTTTATCTTTTTGTTCTCCTTTTAGATGAAAAGGCATGTACTTTTGTTGGAACAGCTGCATATGTCCCTCCAGAAGTTCTTAATTCTTGCCCAGCGACTTTTGCGTAAGGAACCCTTAGCTTTCATTTAACCTGAGAAACCCCCCTTTTCTTATTTTATTTGTTTAATTATTTTTTTCTACTTTCTTTGTGTTCGTCCAAGTACCTCAGATTAGTTACTATATTTATGTTAAGCACTTATTTGGGCTCTTGTGTGATTGGTTTTGCATTCTTGTCTATTTGTATGCAACACAAGTGACAATAGAAGCAATTTAAATATTATATATGAAAAGTTATGGGATATGACTTAGACAATATATAAGTTATTTTTTCTTGTCGATAAGTATTTAACTTGGTTTCCTTTTTTTCTTTGGAAAGTCATTTCATGTTGATCCTTTTCTGTTCTGCCATTCTTGTTAAGCTGCTATTAAAAATGAGCTGACATTTTATCTCTGTGTTTCCTATGTACCCCAGAATGTTGTCCTATGAAGTGTAGTTTCTCTGTTCCTTTCTTAGAAACTTCAATCAAACCTTTCTGATATTTTTTTTTCCTTTTCATATAAATATACTTGAATACAATTTTTAAACCAGGTAAGCATATGCTTTATTGCTTCTGAACTTTTCACTACTAGTCTGGATACTTTTATCTATCCTATTGATATACCACATAAATAACCAATTATTTTCAATTTACATTAACAAACAATTCAACAGTGAGGTCTCATTAGATAGATACTATCTGGCAGGCTAGCATCCCACTGATTTTGGTAGTTATATAACACTTGATTGTTTCAAAATTCTTTTTTTATTCTTCCTGAGGTTATCTGCTTTGGCTGAACTATTTAGGCAGATAATTTACAGGGCTTCTTTCCACAGGCCTTGTGTTAATGATAAGTCCAGTTTTCTCTCCAAGAAGCATGATGGAATGAAAGTTTCTTTTTTGTGATGCTTGTTTTGGTTATAAGATATAATGTTGGCATTTCAAAGCATATCATCTTGCCTCTTGTATATTTGGTACCGTTTCTAGATCTGCATTTCCAATATGTGTTTCTGAAACTAACTACTGACTAAGGAGAAGTTTTCTAACACATTGATTTATGTGACTGGAGGTAGGATGGTTGCTGGTCCCAAATTGTAAACCTTCTCTCTTAGGTTTGAGGATGAATATTGCCTTGGATTTATATAATGCATGCTATCGCCTAAAGGCCTGGAAAACCTCAATGATTGGGTACTAAGTTAAAGCAGAAGGATTTTTGGAAATGGCTGCAGTGCTAATGCGCCCTAATTTTCATGGTTAATATATCCTAATTAGTAGATCTATCCAATTAAGAGCATGTATAGACTGACAATCAGCTAGAGGAACCATGTCGGTCAGGAAAAGGTGCACCAGTTTGTCTCATAGTTGCCTGCCTATTAGAAGGAACAAATATGTACAAAAGATTACCGTATGATATCTTTGTTGCATTCATTTTTTAAAGCAAATCTTGTTGCAACATTCTCTGATATATGGTAGCTTTCACCAGGAATGACCTTTGGGCTCTTGGATGCACCCTATATCAAATGCTTTCTGGTTCATCTCCTTTTAAAGATGCCAGTGAATGGCTAATTTTCCAAAGAATCATAACAAGAGACCTCAAGTTTCCTGAGTTCTTTTCACATGAAGCAAGAGATCTTATTGATAAGTTATTGGTAAGCAACTATCAGACTTCTGTAATGCCTATATTCTCTTTTGATCATTTTCCTCTATTCCTTTAACCATTTTTTTAGTCAATCATATATCTGTTCTGTACTACATCTGAACTTATTTGGGTTTACAAATTATTTTGGAATGGCCACGAATAATCCTGTAGCTTATT
This sequence comes from Ensete ventricosum, assembly GCA_029747655.1. Taxonomy (NCBI): domain Eukaryota; kingdom Viridiplantae; phylum Streptophyta; class Magnoliopsida; order Zingiberales; family Musaceae; genus Ensete; species Ensete ventricosum. Next base: position 7,951,669 of record JAQQAF010000001.1, on the reverse strand, counting down.
AGAGAAACTATGTTATCAAATATAAGTATCTGATGATTCCTCTGCTGGAAGCTGAATATTGCTCTACTATTTTTTTGACTATATGCAATACTGGGGCAGTAACTTACTTTACATCATCAATACTAAAACTTCATGATCAAGTGAAAATTTATTTAATTATCATTTTTTAGACACTTTTACTCATTCACTTTTTTCAGTTAAATTCATCGGATACATGTTTCCTACCTTTTGCCAATAAGAAAAAAGACAAACAACAACAAAAAGAGAGAAGTCTATCTAAATGGATTGCTAGAGACTAAATTCATAAGATTGCTTCACGGGCTGTAATATGGTATATGGAAAACCATCATTTGAGTGTGTTTTTATCGTAGCTATGTCAAACAGATTTCTTTTATAGTTTTTTCAAATTATTAATTGCATTTTATCGACCTGTGTAATTATTTCAGAGAGGTAGGATTTAATAAGTAAACTCAGCTAAGACTTCTACCATATTGTATATGTTATAAGGCAATGTTTGAAACAGGGCCATTTATGTTGCACGGCCAATTATTTGGAGGAGAAGCTGAAGAATATTTGTTTGCTAGGAATTAGATACCAGCGAAGGATACCTATAGTTTTGGTTTAATGTAGGCATCCCTACCCATGTAATCAATGAGTCTCCCTAGTCATCCAATATGTAAAGGAGCGATAAGATTCATTGTATATCTTCCATTTGGTGTGCCTCAAAAATTCAAGTGTGGAAGTACTACTGGATCTCCTTGTTGGGACTCCCACTTCCCTGTCGTTCACTCGGATTGACACTTATGCAGCCAAGATTACCAGTAGATGTTTTCCTGATATCTTAATATTTCTTTTAGCAGTTCACTTTTTCGGTTTTGAGACAGTTTTGCTAGATTGGAAAACACGTTTAATAGTATTGAACCTTTTCTGGTGATGGATGTAACCGGTATGTTGGTTTATACTGTTTGAACATGTAGCTTCCCCATCTTGATCCAAGTTCTATTGCAGGATACAGATCCCAGTAAAAGACCAGGTGCTGGACCTGATGGTTATGCTTCTGTCAAGAAGCATCCTTTCTTCAATGGAGTTGATTGGAAAAATTTGCGAAAAGCACCAGCACCAAGACTTGTTCTGGATCATGATGTACATGCCCTCACCTATAGTACTTACTTGTTGGTTTTTTCTTTTTCACTAGTACTTGGAAGCTTTTAGTTAATCAGCAACATTCTTGAGTAGCTAATCATCTAATTCTCCTTCAGAATGGTGCGGATTATGACAGTCAAGATGCCACATGGAACCTTGGTGGTGCGCCTTCAGCTCACCAACATGATGGGAATGCTGGTGCCACATCATCTTCCGAAACACAGTCTCATATCTCTAGGCTGGCTTTGATCGACTCATTCGACTCGAGATGGTACCTACAAATTCTGCTTTGCCTTTACTTATGAAATCATGTCTAGCATGATCATGTTTATCTTTAGTTTACGTTTCTTTCTGTCGGTTTCTTCGGCTGATTCAGTTAGTTATGAACTTGTGAAACTTGTTTCAGTTTATGAAATCTATATTCTTTTAGTTCCTTGATTCTCAGGTTCTTTATGCTTTTCAGAAATCTTTTTGAAAAGTTGTTCACCAGTGGATAAAATTTGCATTTATGTGACCGTCAGGAAAGAGTTTCTTGAGCCTGGAGAGGTGATTGTTATGATCTCAAAGCTGAAGAAGCTTCAGAAGCTGACTAACAGGAAAGTGCAACTCATTCTTACTGACAAGCCCAAATTGCTTTGCATGGATCCCTCCAAAATGACAGCCAAAGCAAACATAATCTGGTCCCACAGTCCCAGTGAGCTTAGCATCCAAGTAGCGAACTCTTCACATTTCAAGATATGCACGGTGTGTTTCCCCACCAAGCCTTGCGACATATTTCCCATTGATTCTTTTAGCAAATTTTAATTATCATGGAACTTCTATTTAACAGCACAAAAAAGTGATATCTTTCGAGGATGCAAAACAGCAGGCATGGCAGTGGAAGAAGGCAATTGAAGGGCTGCAACATCATTGAATCTGCTGCTGTATCACAGCCTTCCAAAAGCATGATACTACTTGCAAATTACAAGATTATTCCCAAAGGATAATAGCAATATGAAAATGGGTTTCGCAATGCAAAGTTGCAGAACAATCCTGTGTTGGTGTATCACCTTTTTCTTCTTTTCATTTTTATAGATCAAACGGAACCATGATAGATCTATACGAGTCAATGCTTGCTCATGGGACCATGTCAGATAGACTTACTACAAAATTTCCAGGCAAAGAGAGTTGTATCATTTTTATTTCGCATATCATTGTTTTCGAATCCTATTAATGACCTTGATCATGGCCAATATTGCCTGAGAAAACTTATTTCTAATGACTTATCTCTGTCATTATTGCTTCAAGCTGCAAATACATCGTTAGTATTTGGCTTCAGTATCTCATCTGTTACCGTTGTGTGTGGTGATTATCCATCTGTGAATTGTTGATTGTTAGTGTTTATGGTGGAGTACCATTTAGAAACGTTATTTTGATACTCTGAAGCATTTCAAGTATTATGACGATTGAAATGGATCAGTGTTTGGATATGTGGATGTAGATGGAAACAACAATGTGGAATGGATGAAATCTGAATAAAAGGAAGGCAGTACACACTTCCATGTCTACTCGAGATAGTGTTGTGAATATTAGCAAAGGTGTCTTAAATAGTAAAACATACTTTGCATCCTTCTTCATATGTGAAAGAAGAGTTTGATACAAGGAATACTGTCATATTAGTAACATGCTTTAATTAAAGATATAGTGTTTATTGAGTCTCTTTCTAATTGTAATGTTTTATTAGTTCATCATTCATTAATTTTTGTCGATAATAGTCTTAAAACATATATCAGAGTGGCGCAGCGGAAGCGTGGTGGGCCCATAACCCACAGGTCCCAGGATCGAAACCTGGCTCTGATAAAAAATTATTATATTTTTTTATTTTCAAGATAGTTATATATAAAAATATAACTAATAACACACATCAGAGTGGCGCAGCGGAAGCGTGGTGGGCCCATAACCCACAGGTCCCAGGATCGAAACCTGGCTCTGATAAAAATTATTATATTTATTTATTTTCAAGATAGTTATATATAAAAATATAACTAATAACACACATCAGAGTGGCGCAGCGGAAGCGTGGTGGGCCCATAACCCACAGGTCCCAGGATCGAAACCTGGCTCTGATAAAAAATTATTATATATATATATTTATTTTAAAGATAAATATATATAAAAATATAACTAATAACACATATCAGAGTGGCGCAGCGGAAGCGTGGTGGGCCCATAACCCACAGGTCCCAGGATCGAAACCTGGCTCTGATACAGGATTGGATCTATAAGAATTTTTTTCCTTTTTTTTTTATCAATATGTAATTTTTTTCATATAGAGATAAGAAAAAAGCATCTTCAGCAAACCATAATGCGAGGAGGCTCCCAAAAACGACATCAAATCAAATATATATATATAGAGTCATAAATGAAGTCATGTGAAAAATAAAATTTTGGAATTATAAATGATCACTAAATTTAGATGCTAACATTAATATTATAGGTAGACTTCAATAAATTAAATAATTATTTTACTTGCTATATCTAATTAAGACATGTAAAGCTATAAGGATTATAAGAGACATGATACTCATATGAGAAAATAAACTAAACATGCATTTTTAGTTAACTTCTATTTTTAAGCTAATCAAAACATCTTATTTGAAAACACCATGCATAATATATTTTACAAAACTCTTTACTTTCCTTGTTACTCTTTTTTTTTTCCCTTGGACATTCACTATTTATTCTCATCGTATTTGTTATCACATTATCATATACAAGTTATGTTTTTCATTCCAACCCTTCGATAATTTTAACCATGTCTCAAAACGTCCCTTCTCATTCTCGACCTAATGATATTTCTGATGATGATGATGGCGTAAAAAAGGTCACTGATGATGGGTTAGATGTGTCTAATGTCCCCGTTGAAGAATCGAAAGCTAAAAAAGATGATGATGATGATTTTGCATCGCTCTCTCAAAAACATACTTATGAAGAGGGGAAAATTATTCCTCAAATAAAAGAAGGAGGATCTTTAAGCGAAGTGCCCAGTGATACTTCTCTTTTTGATCTTGATAATTTTTTCGAAGGTATAAATACTGACGATAGTTCAGAAGGGTTTTATTCTAAAGAGTTATATGTGCCGGACGATCCTATCGACGAAGTTGTATCTTCATTGAATGATATTTTGAAGGATGATTTATTGTGGATCAAAGATAGTGATCCAAAAGAGGAAGAAATTTTTCATCAAAGAGAAGAAAAAAGAGAACCTTCTGAAGATTTAAATGGGGAAAAGTCAACTAAGAGGCAAAGGACCAAGTGATCTGCCACAAGGTTGTGGTCTACCAACCCTCCAATGTGGCTATTCAATAACAAAGATAAATGCGAGAGAATAAGTGAATTCCCTATGTTTCTCACCTATGTAGGCATGGGTGAAGCATTGTAAATATCATTTTATTAGTGATAATTGGTCTGATGTCTCTAAACAAAATATTATAGTGTTGATGATTTATCATTGTTATGTTTTTTTTTTTTTTTAGGTGGGAGTCCTGATTATTTTAATGTAATATTTTTACCCTTAACTGTGAAAATTTTAAAGAAAAGTAAAAAAAATTCAGGTATGGTTATTAAGAATAAACTGATTTTGGAAGTTGAATTCATAAGCCATATGACTTTCAATTGAACATGCCAATACTTCACGAATATTGTTCATGAATTATGATAAGATCAACATCTATTATTCTCTTCATAAAATAATTATAATAATAATAAGACTATAATATCATAATTATTTTGGATCAGTTACATGCATCTTTTTGTGGTTATAAGATATTTTAAAAAGTGATACTTCAGGTGAATTACCTGAATTAAAAGAACTTGAATCTTTATTCATAGTTTCTAACAAAATTTTTATGGGCCTCTCTATCTCTCTTGATAACAATAATCGTAATTGTTTCACATTTTTTAACTACAACATTTATAGATTTTTTTTAGCATATTATCACACTATCTTAATCATTCTTCCTATATTTTATTCTCTATACCAAATTCATTGAAATCTTTTTTTTTTTTTCATATCGTTCCTCATAACTTTACACACCGACTCAATATTTTTATATTAATAATATAAAATTTTTATATATGTTTTGTCTTAACTATTCAACACTTGGATTGATAAGACAATATGGTCCTAACAATGGTGTTATAGAATTTTTCATGTATCCAAAGGGTACCCTATGGTGTTTCTCTTCATTTTAACCATCTAGTTTATACACTATTAATATATATTTATTAATCTCTCCATCTTGTTAAATAATTAATCTAAAATACTTAAAAAAAATTATTTAATTTAATATTTTATTTATCCAACTTAACTATATATTTAGGCCTACACCTTACATATTAAATTTCAGCCATGCTTAATTTCAAGTCTTTAGTTTTCAAGACTTGTCTCCACAAATCAAATTTAGAATTTATTTCATTTAAAATCATCCACAAAAATAATATCATCAGTAAATTCATTTATTACCAATGAAATAGGCTAGGGACTTAATATAGATACTTGATGTAGCCTTATACTAATAATATTGGTAAATGCATTATCATACATATCTTTTATAATGTCAGTATAATTAGTAGATATATCTTTTTTGCCCTAAATCTGCCATAATAAATCACTAGGCTTTTTATCATAAGTCCTTATTAAATCAATAAAATCATATGTAAATCTTTTTTCTTTTTCATATATACATTTTTTTATTAACTTTCTTATTAAATAACATCAAGTGTTGATCTTCTAGACATAAAACTAAATTAATTTATATAAGAAGAAAGCCACATCAACAAAATGAGTGCAGAGACTATACTTGGATGAACAGAAAATATTAGTATTTTTTTATAATACATCGTATCCAATAAAGAAAATTAGTATTGAAATCGGATGCATGAAACACGTATGAGAAAGTCCCCAACCATGAAAACTCTTAAAATAGCCTTGCAACTTCTTTTTTCATGTTAACATAATACCATGATTAAAAATACCCAGTGATTATGTATTTTAAATATGATTATGTCAAGTCCATCCTTCCCTTAGTAGCCATTTTGCCAACTTCTCTTTAACATTCATTATTTATTGTTTATCATCTTCGTCTTCTCTCAACCTACTTCTCACTCAAAACCCTCCAACACCCTCAACCATGTCTCAAAATATTTTTTCACTCTCAGGGCTTGACGACGACATTCTTGATGATGGCATGGAAGAAGTCGTTGGTGATTCATACGTCAATAAAGTGACGATTAAAACAGGTAGTTCCCAAGAGAGAGAAGTTTTTCTTCAAAGAAGAGAAAAAGTAGAAGAATCTTCAAGCATGCCTCCCCACGTCTCTCCTCTCTCTGAACTCGACGATGTTTTTAAAGATATCATCGACAATGACCTAGAAGACATTAACTACAAAAGGTCATATGTGCCCGACATCACTATCGAAGAAGTAGCATTACTTTTAAATGATGATGATCCGTGGCACAACGCACCGACGACTAAAGAATGTGATTCTAAGGAACGAGAAGAACAAAAAGGAGAACCTTCAAGCATGACTCCCCACGTCTCTTCTCTCTCTGAACTCGATGATGTTTTTAAAGATATCATCAACGATGACCTAGAAGACGTTAACTACAAAAGGTCATATGTGCCCGACATCACTATCGAAGAAGTAGCATTACTTTTAAATGATGATGATCTGCGACTAAAGAAGGTGATTCTAAGGAACAAGAAGAAGAAAAAGGAGAACCCTACGAAGATTCTACTCGGAGGAGGTTGCCTGGGAGGCGAAGTACCAAGCAATTCTTTGCCAAAAGGTCATGGTCTGTGCACCCTCCAACGAGGTTCTTCAAGACAAAGAAGACGTGCATCCGCTGTGGGGCATCCCAGACTCCAAAATGGAGGAAAGGACCCACCGGACGGATGACTCTCTGCAATGCTTGTGGGATTCGATTCGGGTGTGGTCGCCTACGGCATTAAATGTCATTTTGAGGTCTTTGTAAAGTGTGTACAAAAGAATCAACAAGTTTACTTCTATTCAAGTTGATGTTTGTCTCCTTTTTGTTTTCTGGACAAATTGTAAATAGTATTCATGCTTTACCATGGTTGAGTTTTCTAAGTGGGATGTCTTTGCGTTGACTATCTTTACGCACTATCTCATATGGAAAACATATTTGTCATTGTAACACATTTTCTCAATATAACATTTATATGTCTCCTTAATATGTCATCATACTATCTTAAACCACTACTTTTTCTCATATTTTATTTTTCATGGAAGCTACACTTGACTATTCACGAGCAAAATTATTTCTCGTCCTATGTTTTCTAGTAACTTCATACATCTACTCAATATTTTTATTTTCAGTGGTAATTTTTAGGTATTATTACTTAATTATCCAACCCTTTAACCCATAAGGCATTATCATGAGTTTAACAACAATATTATAAATTTTTTTTCTTTTAATCCAAAAGGTATAGAATGATACTCGTTATGCTCATCTTTATTATAATTATGTCATTATTTTACTCTATCAATAATATCTCAAATAATTTTCCATCTTGTTGAATAAGCAATCTAGGACACTTAAATACTTATTTTCTTAATAACAATCCATATTCATTCAACTTAACGCTTAATACCTTTTTCTTAATAAAAATTAAATCTTATATGTTCTCCTACTTAATTTAAGATTTTTTAGTTTTCAAGACTTGTCTCCCCAACTAAAGTTTAGAATTAATTTTATTTAATCCCATCCGCTAAATCATCATTCATTACCAATGTGAAGAGGTGACGACTTAATATGTTGATATGAACCAATTAGTTGATCATAAATCTGTCAAGGACCCTTTTGTTATTCATGAAGTACCGATAACAAGAGCTAAAGTTAAAAAGACGAAATAAGTCATAACTTGTTCATTGGAAGTCATTTGAAAAAAATAAGCTAATAAAGATTTGGTCAAAGTTTTAAGGATGCAAGAAGAGCAAAAAAAAAGGGTCAACGTGATTAAGATAAGTCCATACCATGAAGATAAAGTCCGGCCTTTATGAAATTATGAAATTTAATTATTTTTTATAGAATAAAGGTCATTCAGCCATGATGGACTATATTTGGAATTGTGGGCAATTCTATTTTGGATTTTTCAAGTCAAAATTCATGAATGATCTATATTCATGAATTGAGATTATGAGTGTTATTTAATATATTTAATTGATTCATTCTTTTTATACTTTACATTGCTCTATATAAATAATGTTGATTTTATTTGTAAAGAACTTAGAGAAATGTAATCTCTTCCAACACCGATGAGTATTTGTTTTTAAGTTCTTGCATAAATTTTGAAACTTATCAAGCTTTTATGCCTGTGGTATTCAAAAACCCTAAATCTTTACTTTCCTTTTTAACTTATAAAACTTTATAGTTTGTGACGTTTAAGTGTTGTTCTAATATTTTATCATTTTTCTCATTGATAAAGTGATTAGAATAGTTTTTCTTATTTTAATCTTGAACGATCTATCTTATTTCAATTCATTGGAGGGTGTCAATTTGCATTCCATATGTATCGTAGCTCTTTAGCTATTGGGGTGTATGGTTGCTGAGTTGATGATTTCCATCGTTTGATATAAGAGCTCAGCTCAAGTTTGAGATTTACATATCCATTTATTTGCTATCTTTTAGTTTTTCCTTTTCTCTTCAGCATCATAGTTATAATTGTTATTATTTCATTATTATGTTATTATTATTCTTCTTTATTTATTAATAATTTATAGTATAAAAAGAAAAAATAAAAGAAAAGAAAAAAACCATAAAGTCAAAAAAAAAAAGAGAAAAGAAAGATAAAAGAAAAAAAAAGAGAAAATAAAAAAAAGAAAAATATAAGGAAATCCAAAAGCAAGTTAGCTTATGTAAAAGGGTTATATATGAGAAATCATGAGTCCATGTGCAGATTAGTTTTGTTGGCGTAAAAAAAAAGATGGATCTTGGAGAATGTGTGATGATTATAGAGCCATCAACAAATTCATGGTAATGAAGGCATTGATTCGATGATGAATACTTTTGAGGAAAGGGGGAATGATATGAGCCAATTAGTTAATTATAAATATGTCAAGTACCTTTTTGTTATTCATGAAGGACCGATAACAAGAGCTAAAGTTAAAAAGATAAAGAAATCATAACTTGTTCATTGGAAGCCATTTAGAAAGAACAAGCCAATCAAGATTTGGTCAAAGTTTTAAGAATGCAACGAAAGCTAAAAAAAAAAGTCAACATGATTCAAATAAGTCCATAGTCCAGCCTTGAGAGAATTATGAAATTTAATCATTTTTTACATAATAAAAGTCATTCAGCTATGATGGACTATATTTGGAATTATGGACAATTCTATTTTAGATTTTTCAATGTAAAATTCATAATGATCTACGTTCATGAATTAGGAATCTGAATATTATTTAATATATTTAATTGATTCATTCGTTTGTACTTTACTTTGCTCTATATAAACAAGGCTGATTTCCTTTGTAAATAACAACTTAGAGAAATATAATCATCTTCCAACATCGATGAGTGTTTATTTTTAAGTTCTTTCATGAAATTTGGAACTTATCAAGCATTTCTGTTTGTCGTTTCAAAAACTCTAAATCTTTATTTTTCTTTTTAACTTATCAAACTTTATAATTTGTGGAGTTTACAAGAATCAAAGTGTTGTTCTAATCTTTTATTATTTTTTTCTTTAATAATTCCTTTTACTTCAATCTTGAACAATTCGTCTTGTTTTAATTTGTTAGAGAGTGTCAATTTGTATTTTATATGTATCTAACTCTTTAGCTATTGGGATGTATGGTTACTGAGTTGATGATTTCACCATATGAACTATTAAGATGGTCATGTACTAATCAAAAACTCATTAAATACATTGTATATATATTATTTCTACAAAGCCCATCATAATCACTAGAAATTATATATCTTTATGAAATCAATAAAATAATATGCATATCTTTCTTCTTCTCTCTATATATTTTCGTTAATTGACTTAATAAATAACATCAATTGTTAATAGTTAGGACAAAAACCTAAATTTATTTTCAAAAGTATTTGCTTTACACCAAATACAATTTTTAGTCACATTATGATAATTTCATAGTATGGCTTATAATCTCAATTACAGTATAATTAGAATAGTACTAGATATCATCCTTATTTTTTATCAATCGACTCTTCTTCCAATATTTATTAGGTATTTTTCTAAATCTTCTTTTTAAATAGTCAACAAATTATTCCTCCATTTCCTAAACTCTTTTGGGAACAATCCATGATTACTTAACCTACCACTATTATCATTTTTTAGGACTAAGTTATTTGTCGAATTTTCATTATATAATTTAGAAACTTAATTTCTCTATCTTTCCTTAATTTTTTTATATATCTAATATTACCTAATCCTTGCTGTTTCTTTTTGTAGCCTTAGCAATTTGAAATGTATACTTCTCTCCATGCCTAACTTATATAAAAAGTCATTATAAGTTTTATATCTTGTTATATTGACAGTTCTTTTTTTTTCCCTCCTATTTAGATGTTATTTATATATATATATATAATTTTAAATTAGCTTATAATAAATAATATAAGCTAAGTATCAACAGAAATCAGAGTGGCGCAGCGGAAGCGTGGTGGGCCCATAACCCACAGGTCCCAGGATCGAAACCTGGCTCTGATATATTATATAATCTAATATAATTTGTAACTATATATATAATTTAAATAAATTAAAGAAAAAAGAATTATACATGACAACAGCAATAGGAGTGGCGCAGCGGAAGCTTGGTGGGCTCATAACCCACCGGTCCCAGGATCGAAACCTGGCTGTGATACAGAATTGGCATTATATTATTTAATCTAAGTTGGATATTTATATTTATATATATTTATATATATGTAATTTACCTAATTAAAAGAAAAGAATTATACATAAGAATAGCCATCAGAGTGGCGCAGCGGAAGCGTGGTGGGCCCATAACCCACAGGTCCCAGGATCGAAACCTGGCTCTGATATAAAAATGATATTATATAATCTAATTTGGAATTTTATATATCTGTGTGTGTATATATATAATTTAAAATTATATGAAATAAATAGAAAAAAATAAGCTTAACTACAGCAATCAGAGTGGCGCAGCGGAAGCGTGGTGGGCCCATAACCCACAGGTCCCATGATCGAAACCTGTCTCTGATATAGAAATGATATTATATAATCTAATTCGGAATTTTATATATGTGTATATATATATAATTTAAAATTATATCAAATAAATAGAAAAAAATACTTAACTACAACAATCAGAGTGGCGCAGCGGAAGCGTGGTGGGCCCATAACCCACAGGTCCCAGGATCGAAACCTGGCTCTGATATAAAATTTTGTTATTTTGTTATTTTTTATTTTATATAAATCCAATTGGCGGTGCTTTTGACGAGCGTTCGGAGGACCAGATAGGGTAATGGCTTGCGAATCTCCCCGTCACATCCAAGTCGGATGTGTACAGCTTCGGAATGGTGTTGCTGGAGATCGTGAGCGGGCGGCGCAACTTCGATGTTTCGGATGACACTGGCCGGAAGAAGTTCTCGGTGTGGGCGTACGAAGAGCTGGAGAAGGGAAACATCAGAAGCACCATGGACAAGAGGCTGGCCGAGCAGGATGTGGACATGGAGCAGCTGAAGAGGGTGGTGCTGGTGAGCTTCTGGTGCATCCAGGAGCAGCCCTCGCAGAGACCGCCGATGGGGAAGGTTGTGCAGATGCTGGAAGGGGTTTTGGCCGTAGACAAGCCTCCGGCTCCCAAGGCCGCAGACGGTGGCTTGGCGGCTGTCACCAGCATCACCGTTTCCGCTACGTCATCTCCGACTCAGCCTTCGTCGACCTCATCGCATTCCATTGCAAGCTCATCATTGGTTTCCAAGAGGAACTTGGACAAACCTTCCTCATCCCTTGTCCTCCCGGACCAATCCTCCTCGTAGAATATGTTATGGAAAACTCCTCGAGGTGTTCGATCTGAATTGTGTATTGAAATTACAAACGCTGACCTGGTCGCCACGTCATCATACCCTCGGACAGTTGGCCCGCCGACGTGGCCGACCCGACACGGGCAACCGGCCGAATGCAAGTATGGGAGGCGCCAGTGGTCATACAGCTGACCTGACGCAGGTAAGGTCGACACCCCCTACCTGCAAATGCACGTCTCACCACAAGGACGACGAGCGTGGTGGAAGGGTACGACGATGTGGTCGGCCATAAAAGTAGTAAGGTTATCAGGTACGAATGATCTACAACACTCACTATAAAAGCTCCTGCACCTCTACAGGGTAGGGGGATCGAAAAACAAAACCACAAAACTAATTTGACCGTCGGATGGGTCACGTCGGGAACCTACCCGACCCGGCCTTCGTGCAGGAATCAGTGGCCGACCCGAGCTGGAGTATTTCCTCCCGACCCGAGCTCCACCACTCCAGTAGCCGAGTTCTGGATCACCACTCATCCGGCCAAGCTTCAACTCCGTACCGAGAAGACCGCAGGCGAGCTAGCGCACACGGGCTTGAACCAGCAGTGCTTGCTCCATAGTCACAGAGGCGGAACGTATCTACTAGGCAAGCACCAAATTCTCCCCTAACATGTATGATCGATCACATGGAAACCAAAGGACTTGAAATCTGCTATAAGATTAGCTACGTTCAGTATTTAGCCCTTACATTTAAAAAAATTATATTAATAATTTTATAGTTAAAACAAATAAAATATTTAGGTTCATTTATCATTATAGCACTAGAGGTGATGAACTACGACACCACTAGGTGTCATAAGTGACTATTATCAATGAGGAGAGAGATTTCGAGAGATGAGTGCTGCTCGATAATTGTTTTATGACAATATACTCAGTGAGTATCAAATTCTAGGACTCATATTTTTCTATCGTTGTCAGATATGTTTGTTGGGAGATCGACAACCGCTCATCTATCAACCTTCTAGAGCTTCCCTTCTCGATCGATGACAATCTCAACGAATAGAACTCCTTCGATGAGCCTCTTATCTCTCCTTTTTCATGCCTACGTCGAAATTGACAAAATAGCAGAGGGAGTGGCAGGAGCTCTAGCGACCCCAGTTTCAAGTCGAGCGATCCACCCAATTGGTCAACGGCGAGGTGACCACCATCTTTGTTGTATATCCCGTGACAACCACCACAAAATATAAAGTTGCAAAAAGGCTACTCAGTAATTGCGTCGGCATCGATACAGATGTAGAGCGATCCTCATATCTCACCAACGCTCTCATTATCCATAACACCCACTCGTGGTCCCTAGTGATGTCGTCGTCATTCATCACCAACTGAAATATTTTTTTTTTTATTTCTTTATTTTTTTATTTTCGCTAGCAAAATCGATAGCATTAAGATAAATTGACATAGATGTTTCAATTCAAAACTATAGAAATATTAATATAACTTTCTAAATGATCTAAAGGCTAAAAGTGACTAAATTACATGAGATGAGATAATATATAATTAGACTATTTCTATATAATATTAAATAATAATAACCTAATGTTAGGTAATTCTCATCATATTCATCAAGTTTATTTGAAATAATTAAAGCTGATTGCTATATATATGTAAGAATAGCTTTAATGAAGTGAATGATCATTCATGTTTGTTGCACATAATGTGATCATTTAGTCATTGTTAGCGAGCGTCTATATATATAGTTGTTGTCTCGAACGCAGCATACAACTCTCCGTTGTACTGCGCTCTTCAAGTGTGCTTGTTCCCCCTTCTCCCTTACCATGACAAGTCCTTGTGAAATAACTCCGATGGGAAGAAAAAAGAAGGCGTTAAGAGACCCTCCCGGCCCAACCCTAGACACTCTAAGATCCTTTTTCAAACCTGCTCCCATTTCGAGTCAAGAGATAGATAAATAGACACATCCCATTGCACTGATCGGGGGGCGCTCGTAGTGACTGAGGGGGTCGAAGACCAAGAAGTGAGTTATTTATACCAAACATTCTTCTTATGGCTAGATCCAATCTCCTGGTCCATGCAGAAAGGAACTTGATGCCGTAGTCGAGAGGGCAATATGGTTTGGTTCCGTCCGTGTGCGTAAGTTCATCCGCGTCGATTAAGAGAGGTTGTGAAGTTTGAGAGAAGTTGGTTGGACCTTCTCGGGAGCGAGTCTTGAGCTCCTCCTTCTCGGGATCTGTCGATGGGTCATTCACAAAAGCTAAGTCGGGGTGGGGGGCACCTAACGTAGTCCTTCCGACGATCAGGTCAGTGCCTCGACCTCAATGGTCTTTAGAGGTTAATATGTAAAGAGTTCAAGAGAGTGTGTGTGAGAAAGAGCCCCTTTTCCTATTTCTAGGAGGAGTTTTTATACTTATATGACGTCCGTCGATCGTACTCTCACCCTTGTCGTTGTCGACGCGCGATTATCGTATGTTCAGTCGGCATGGGGCGAGGGCATATGCACCATTCCTCATTCATGAGTATTATAATCCGACTTCAATTGTCATGACAGCCGATCGATGAGTACTGTGCCATCTCAGTTAAGTATGATGCTGACTGGGTTTATGTCAGACTTTTCGATGTAGTGTCCTGTCAGTTGGAAAGATCCACCACTTGTCCTATCAATAGTGCTCGTTCAACATGTATTTATAAGATAAGCAATCGTCCACTTTCTAATTTCACAAGATAATTCTTCTAGCGAATAATAAAAAAAAAGCAAATTGGTAAATGGTGTGAAACATCGCATAAAATGGGACATGTTTTCAAACTTATGTATTAAGCTTTTGTCAAAGGGAGATATGACAAGTAAGCTACCGCTGCTGACGTGCCATCCTCATATAGCGATACGTCATCTCCGCTCATCTATACATGACCCGACATTTCCAACCTCATTTCTCGTGGAGCTTACAAGCAACTTGTTTCAAAAATTTAAAATTGGGTGAAGGTTTTTTACTAATAAAACTATATTCAAAATTATTTCAGAATTTTTTGCTCTATAAAAGGATTTCTAAATTCTCATACGATTCTCCAGGAATTTCTAACGTTTATCATAATCTCAATCCGGTGATTATTTATTATATAATAAAAAGATCTATGTTTTTT
Organism: Ensete ventricosum; assembly: GCA_029747655.1. Taxonomy (NCBI): domain Eukaryota; kingdom Viridiplantae; phylum Streptophyta; class Magnoliopsida; order Zingiberales; family Musaceae; genus Ensete; species Ensete ventricosum. The sequence goes on along the minus strand of JAQQAF010000001.1, from coordinate 7,936,370 downwards.
ATAATAAATATTAATCCTGTAAGTCCATACAAACATAACCATTAACAAAAAAATATTGTCAGATATTAGGATGTGTATATTGGGTGACCTTAACCCCTCTACGTGTTAGATAATCAAAGTATATATCAATTTTTTCCAGAGATAAAGATATATCTTATATCGGCTTTTACATATTATATATATATATATATATATATATATATATATATATATATATATATATATATATCATGTAATTATTGATTTATGAGACTCTTGATATAGAGTTCTTTTCTACCTAATATTTTTTTTGAACATAACCTTAATTTATTCTGATTTTTAATATTCTTTTAAGAATAATCGTGGGTTAAATTTCCTTAAAATATCCATATTTCGTCGGAATTGTACTCGAGTATCTTTGATTGGGTTTAGTTGTGGGTTCGAGCTATATATATAATTTAACATTTTAAATTATATAATTTTAATATAATTTTTATTAAAAGAATGTATTAAGTATGATTTAAATATGGTAACACCAATCGCAACATCAGGTTCCATGGTGTAGTGGTTAGCACTCCAGACTTTGAATCTGGCGACCTGGGTTCGAATCCCGGTGGGACCTTTTTTTTTTTCTCTAACCTAATTTGATGATCTCTTTTTTTTATTGCAGCAATTAATGTATAATAAGATACATTTACCTAAGTCGTAGTACACAAATATCTCCAATTTGATCACGGAAACACTTCTTCTCTAAAAAGATGGAAGGTGATATGATCCTTTCCTTCATAGCAGCAATTGCTTTCGGAGACATATTATGACTGCCACTCCAAATAGTGTTGCGTGTTCCTAAGAGTTGACGCGTCACCGTCCGGCCGACGCTGGGCAGGCGAAGCAACGGAGATGAGCGGGGGAGAGAGGAGCGCGAGCGACTCCAAGGTGGAAACCATCTCAAGGTTGGCGCAGTGGAAGATCGAGAGCTTCGGGCCCTGCTCCTATCGCCGCTCCGACGCTTTCAAGATCGGCATCTGGAACTGGTTCGCTTCCTCCCTCTTCCCCTCTCCTCGGCTTTCTCGATTCAACATCCTCTCTTGTTTACATTCATGTCAAGTTAGGGATTCAGGTTCTTATCCGTCGAGAAGAATCGGTACACGTACATCCGGTTATTCCCGGAGCCATCCCGCATCTCCAAGGAGCAGCCACCCGTCGCCAAATTCGTGCTCCGTGTCTCTAGCCCTGCTCCTGGTCGCCGCCCCTGTATCTCCCCTGGTATTCCCACCTCTCTCGAGGATCTCTAATTGCCTTGTCTTTTGGTCTTAGATCGTTGAAATTCTTGGTCTAGGCGTAATTACTTCTTAGCACTGATGCAGGTAACTTCTTAATTAGGTGTAAATTGGTTGATTCCTTTTCCTTTGGTTGTGCAAATTAGAATTTCGGAGTGGAAAAGGTGAGATCACGCCATTAAAGATGTGAGGTTTTAGGTTGAGGACATGGAAAAGAGGCGAGTGCAAGATTAATTTAGCTTGGGTGGACTTTGTTCGAAGGATTAAACCTTCTTATCTTAGCAAAGAAGGTTAACCTTAAGCCCATGAACAGTTCAGACTGATCTCCAGATCTGAACCCAGATAGATGAAGCTTTCATCTCAACTTAATGGGTTCTGGGAACAAACAAGTATGTTTTTTTTTTTGTTGAAGGACATGGGAAAAAGGAGAGAGCAATATTGATTAACCTGGATGAGAGTTTAATGGAAAGATTGGACACTCTGGTTTTAGCGAATAAGGTTATCTGAACCCAGGTAGGTGAAGCTTTCATATGACTTTTGGGGGTTCTTGTGGTTCTTGGATAAAACAAGGGGATATAGAACAGTCTTTTAACTTTTAGAAGAAGTGTCTCCAGTCAGCACTCAGGGCCTGCTGCTGAGCACGAGAATATGTTTCAATATATGCCTTATCTACAAGCAACCTTGAGCTGGCTGTAAGAGAATCTTTTGTGTGACAGATTTCCACTTCAGGCAACCATGTTCAAGAAAATTACAGAGACAGGAGGAATAGATAAAGATGCCTGCCTCTGTTGCTTTCTTTCTTTGCTTCTCCCTTTTCTCTGTCTATTCCTGTTTCACCTCTTTATCCTTTTTGTTTTAATTGCGTTCCTCTTGGAGTTGTGAGATCTGAGTTTACTTCATCGAGTACATAAAAACATTTTGAATTCTGATACAACACACATAAAATTCTACAGGTAATCATTCAAAACTTGCAGTAATGAGGTTCTGGGCTGTGCTTTCATTGTGAGGCTAAATGTGAATCATAATATATATTATATTCAAATATCTATATTCACTATGTCGGTGGCTTTGCCAGATGAAATTCGTTTTTACTGTCTGGTTGAGGTGGCTGAGAGTTCCACTTCCAGGGTTTTAATAAGGAAAGATTGTTCTCTACAGCGGACAAAAGCCAATAATTCTGGCGGGGCCTTCATGTAAAGAGACTAAGGACCTTACAGTCTTGCCATTTTCACCAAATCAATGTACAAATGACATGATTCATAATTAGAAATGGGAAATAAATGTACTGGTGAATCATATAGAAAAAGAAATTAGGACACAGCTTTTGCTATAATTACAAAGTAGTACTCATACATAAACAATCTGTAGGATCCGCTCTTACCAATATCAAATTGTTTTGTCAAATTAAATTTCATGGTCACTACGTCTAGAGTCCATTTCTACCCTGCTTGTTATTACTCTTGATCAGGCTATTTATCTCATGTACCTTATGTTTGGACTGACGGTTGTCCTTCCAATGACACACCTTCTGCTGGCCTGTGAAGGACCAGTATGTTTGTCCATTATTCCCACCATTGTGCTGACACAGGCATTTAGGTGGGATAAAGTAAATGGAGATAGAGAGAAGGAGGCTAACTTTATGATCTTTGCTGTTCTGAAGTTTCTGTTTCTACTTTGGATTTGTTTGCCACCTCTGCAAAACTTCTGATTCGCCAACACTTTATAAAGAAGGTCAAGCGGCCTCTAATTGAATTTTGCATGTGACCTGGATCGACTTTTGCTAGATACATGGTTGAACCATTTAATATAAATAATTATGCCAATCTATCATTCGCCACGAAAAATAAAAAATCAAGCAGACTCAATGTCTGAATCATTTGCTGAATCGAATATACTAGGGGGTAGATCCTGTACATGAGAATGAACCATGGTCTGGACTTGTTTTTCAAGTTGGTTTATGTTAGATTTTTAGTTATAATTTTCTTTTGTAAAATCTTCTGCTTTGTACATGTAACAATATTAGGATTGTTTTCCTGGTTTTGCATCTGTCAACATCCACTGACTGATTAACTTGAATGCAGTTAATGAGAAGTTGATCCGGAGCAGTGAAGATTTTGCTTGGGCCATTGATTCTAACTTTCATGGGCGTTTTACAATTGATGTAGAGTTTCTGGACTTGAAGATACATCCCCTGGATGTAAGTGTTCTGAGTTGCAGATTTTGTGGGTTTTTGAACCTTTATCAGCTGTGATTATATATTTTCTTTTATATTTTTTGGAGAACAAAAGGATACCTGAAAACTTTTGAGAATTGAACTAAATTTTTTTTCTTAAACAGTAGATTTATTTCCATTTACAGGGTGGTGAAGCTTGTTCAATATGGCCTAATGAAGGGATGTTGCAGTCTCTTTCAAGCAAAAGCACTTTGCGATGCCTCTCTCGTATGCTTGAAGATGGTATTCATGCAGATGTTACTATCAAAACTTCTGATGGGGTGCTGAAGGCCCACAAGGCTGTGCTTGCTTCAAGCTCTCCCGTTTTCGAAAGCATGTTCCTGCACGATCTCAAGGAAAAGGAGTCTTCCACAATCAAGATAGAGGACATGTCACTAGAGTCATGCTCAGCACTTCTTGGTTACATATATGGGACACTTAAACAGGAAGACTTCTGGAAGCATCGCCTTGCATTGCTTGGTGCAGCGAACAAGTACGATATTGCTGACCTCAAGGACTGCTGTGAGGAAAGTCTTCTGGAGGACATCAATTCCAGCAATGTCCTTGAAAGGCTCCATGAAGCATGGTTGTATCAGCTCAACGAGCTAAAGAAAGGGTGTTTGATGTACTTGTTTGATTTTGGTAAGATATATGATGTGAGGGATGAAATGAATAACTTCTTTCGCCATGCTGACAGAGAGCTGCTTTTGGAGGTGTTCCAAGAAGTCCTTACGGTTTGGAAGCCTTAATGACATGTCGTGGTGAGATGGATCGTCAAACTCTTTGGAATTTTCCAGGACTCTGATATGGCCTTGCTATGGGTAGAATAGAGGCCCTTTCTGAAGTCATTTAAAGTATGTTTTTTGATTGTCTAATATGTGGTCTTGTAACTGGGTTGTGGTGCTTTGTATATGTGTTATTTGTCCTTTTCCTTGTACCAAATTCTGGTCTCTGTGAGAATGTTGTTATTATTGTTCCCTAATCATGGCATTGTTAATTACAGAATGTTAATGGTAAAATGTGATCTTTATAACTGGAGTAGTTCTCTTGGTTGTGGGTCATCAAATGGAAAACATGATGTGTGATATGAGTACATATACCTTATTAACAGGAGTTAAGCCCCAGATTCCATATTGAATGTTGGGAACCTGGTTTAAGCAAATGATGAACTCAGGGAGAATCCTCTTGGGAGTGATATTCTTTTATGAAATTATTCTGGAATCATTCAGAATTATCTTGAGAAACTAGCAAAAATATAAAACTTCTCTTTTCCTACTCTATTCTATTCTGTGGAACATTATATCCAAAAAATATATCAAAACTCGTCTTATATATCTTTGCTACATATTTCATACAACACCATGAAGATCATTCCACAATCAAAAATAAATAAATATAAGTTTAAATCATAGTTAAAAAGTGTGTTTTAATTTTACAGCAATTTAATTATTAAAAATCACATATATCTTAATTTATAAGTATATTTATAAATTATAAAATAATTAGATGATAGTTTCATAAATATATCATGAAACTATAAACGAGCTCCACTCATGAGTTAACAAACGAGAACATTATGATATTTATGATTTCATTAGTGAAATCATATTATCCTTACTGTCTCATTTGCAAAATAATAATAATAATAAATAAAAAATTAATTTGAAGAAAGTTATAAACCATTAGTCTCTACCACAAGTTATATACTTAAAAGTCCAACAAGATCTAAAACAAAAAAAGACATAATTATTTTTTATTTCCCTATTTTAAGCACGTGAAAAAGGGTCTCAATTTAATCTTTAAATAATTAAACATAAAAAAAAAATATTAATTCCTCGAGTCCGGGATCGGTGTCTGTCGAACTCGGATCTCTCCTTATCGTAAATTGTCTTCAGCGGCTTCGCAACCCAACCCCAGCATCGCCGAAGCATGCTTCACCAGTTCGCCGTCCTTCCGCCGCCCTCTTGCTCTCCTCCGCTCCGCCCCGTTCCTCGGCTCCTGCTCCCCTCCGTTGGCTGCTCGTCGTACTTCCTCCACTCTCGCCGCCGCCGCCGCCGCCGCCCCCGTCCCCGCCCGCTTGTGATCGTCCTCCGTTCCGGTGGCGGCGATCGGTGGAAGCTCACCGATCTCGATCCAAGTATGTGGTCCTCTTCGGAACCCTAGAGTCGACGCTTCGTTTCGGGTTTGCTGATCTGTTCTTTCGGTTTGCTTCTTGATAGATGCGGTGCAGGATAGGCTCCGATCGTGGCTTCTCAAAGCGCGGACGCTGCTCACCGAGGTAGCGACGCCCCTCGTGAAGCCTGGGCAGGGGCGGAAGCCCGCCACCGCGCGGGAGCTGGAGAACTTGGACGTCGAGGAGGAGGTCTTCGTGGCCTCTGAGATGACAGTGGATCGGAGGACGTCGAAAGGCTTTCTTTCGTTCGCCGCCGCGGTTTCCATCGAACAATTCGCTAGGTGAGCCGGAAGCCTTCGGCTTGATCTTTCAAGATGTTGATGTGGTGTCGTGGTGGTGGTGGTTTTTGGGTCTCATCGCTGAATTATGCTCTGATTTGTGCAAGGTTTGGTACAGGATGAACGGTCTGACGGGGCGGAAGATGCAGAAGATATTTGAAGCGCTCGCCCCGGAGACCATTCGGACTGATGCTAGGAGCCTGGTGGAGTATTGCTGCTTTAGGTACCTGTCGAGAGACAGCTCTGATATCCACCCTAGCTTAAAGGTCTGTGGGTATAATAGTCCTCCTCCTCCTTGGAATGATTGGGTGAATTAAAATTGACTTCTTTTCTCAAGCTTTCCCGTTCCCTTTAATAGTTTATAGTAGCTTATTAGTCCATACTGAACTGGCAAATATTTGTAAATGGTCATTTTCCTACCAAAACAGAACCAGCTTCTTTTTGAAGGCATTGGTTGACATAAATCACCATTTCAGGAGTTCTCTAATATTTCTGGCAACATTCTCTTAGCTGTTATCCAACTTTGTGTCCATTATTCATGTTAGTTACTTTACAAATCTTGATTGGTGAACTGCAGGAGCATGCATTTCAGAGGCTTATTTTTGTGACTATGCTCGCTTGGGAGCAGCCATATACTAGGGATCACGGATCACAATTTTTGCAGGATGCTTCTTCTTTTCAGGTTTGTTTTGTCAACTACTGCATGTTTAAATCATTTCTTTAAATTTTTGTGACATGCAAAATGCTGGGTAATTGCAGTATCTGAGCTCCAATAGACTTGCTCAAAACCTGCTTCCTTAGTAGCAAGAAACAGCAATTTTCTTCTTATTATTAAACCATAAGAAATTCCTACTTGTGGAAATGGAGGATCATCGTATATTATTACTTTGCTTCTTTGTTATATCACCTAGATTTCTAATGGTCAACATTGTTATATTGCTTCTTTAACTTAAAATTATCTAATAAAATTCTTCCTTAATCCTGTATGTTTTCACATTTGATTAGCCCAACACTTTCATGAATACTAATTTTGGCCTTAAACAAGTCCACTTGAAAAATCAAAACAAGAATTAGTTACTATAAGGTCTGCTGTCATAAGATGAATGAAGTAGTTTTGCCATCTGAATAAGATGCATGCTTATTCTACATGCTACTTTCTTATCTGGATTGGAGTGTTAATCCTTTGTACTTTTATGTTATGTTTTACAGAGGTTTAAAAATGACCAACACAACAGAGAAGTCCTTTTTTGATGTACTCTATATTGCTATTAATTTATTAAATTTAAATGTTTGGTCTGATGTTTACTTGTACAATAAAGAACTGAATGATCCAACCTGCTTAAGAGAGGCAGGATCCCTTGCTTCAGTTCACAAAAGTGTATATTCCTTTGTATGTCCTTTTATAATTCATTTACAATTTTGTGGCTGAAATGAAATTTGACAGAAAAAGGATGCATGTATATTTCATAACTTTTTCCTTTAGGTCTTCAGGATGGTATCCCACTCAAGGAAATTGTGCAAATTTTTTAGCAAGTATTAATTAGATTTGAATTTTTATAATTTTCTTACATTTAATTCATAGGATTGGGATTGGCCAAAACAAAGAGCAGAAACTTGTAATGAAAGATGAATGGTTAGATATGGTAGAGTTAATTATAAACGTAATAAAATACTTATTTAATACCTTGTTTGTTTATAATAAAATACTTATTTAATACATTGCTCCCAACTGATCTTTCTTTCTGAATTATCTTATGGAAGAAATTTCTATTTTCATGTTGGCCATTGAGTGTATGCTGGGACTGAGTTTTGCTTAAAGTTTGTGTATATGCTGGAATATCAACTAGATTATCAGCATTTTTATTATACTTTTGCAATATGTTTATTTAGAAAATTGTGTATGAATTCGTTGATTTTTTATGTTCTAGAACACTGGATAAGAAATCCCTCTCTTTGTGCTAGGTGCTTGTCTAGCACAAAGAACAATGTTTTTAAAAGCGCTAGGTGCTCGCCTAGGCGCTTGCTCGAGTGAAGCAAGACGCTTCAAAATATTAAAATTTTAAAATATATATTATAATTGATAAATATGATCATAAAAATAAAAATGCTACATCAAATTGAAATCATATAAAGTACCAAATTATCTACGCAGTGTATTTATATCAATGTGATTTATGTGGTTAAACGTAGATATGCTAAACAAGTTTCTACTGATGGAGACCTATGCTAAAAGATTTCTAATCAATGCTAAATAGTTCTAAGGAGTTGATCGGTATGGTGCTAAACAGTTTTAACCAGTGCTAAACAGTCCTAAAGAGTGGATAAATATGGTGCTAAACAGTTCTAACCAATTGTAAATAATTTTAAAGAGAGAACTGATTAGAGGTCTAACCAGTGACTATAAAGGAAGGTGGGGGAAGGAGAGGGCGGTGGACGAAGGAGGCGACAGCGGTGCCGGATGGAGCTACGGACAAAGGTAGTGGCGGCGGATGAAGGGTTTCACTTCCAATACAAACTGCATCGGGCGTGCAGGGGACAAGTTTTGAGTTAGGGCACATTAGTTGGTTCGATTGAACCAACTTGATAGTTCAATTGAATTAGGCACGAACCCAAACCCCTCTTCACTTGGGCGCTCGTCCAAGGCTCCCAACGTCTCAGCAGCGCTTCACCGAAACGCCTCACCCGGAGGTTTTGTGAGTTACTTGGGCCTCGCCTCGCGATTTTTTGAAACACCGCAGGATTGAAATCCTGCAAGCTGTGGATTACCTACCAGCAGCCTCACTTCTCTCTCCTCTCCTCTTTGCCCCCTCTCTCTTACTCTTCCTCTATCTTCTCTTCCCCAAGGCAATCACATCTGGAGGCAGCAACAACAGTAGTGTCTGTAGAAATGATAAGTTTGACGATTCAATCGGCAAACAATAAGTTTTCCCATCCTCATTGTCTTCTTCCATGATGCGTTCATGAGTAAACCGCTGACAGTGTCACTTCCTCTTCTGGTTCATCCTTGTACATGTGACCCCTTCCTTCCAGCAGATTGCCGACACAACAAATTGGCTAAAAATCCAGCTATAGGATGATAAGAAACAGTATATTATTAGTCATGCTAATATAATCAGTCTTCTATATTGTTAATGCTAAAATTTATTTATGATAAGAAACTTGCAAAAGGCAGATCTGTGGATATTCATGTATGCATGACCATTGGGGCTACTCGATTATATTCAAGGAAATTCTGGAGACAATTTTATACTGGTTGTTTAGCAAGTTGAAATTTTAACTTGGTCTACTGTAAATTTAGATATGAAACTTTGTTCAGCTGTAATATTTTGAAGTCAAGAATCAAGATTGTCTCTAAAGATTGGTAATTTTTAAATAGGGCCAATTAGTTGGAGAAGATGCTTTTGTTCGAATATCTCCAGCTGTTGCAGGTGTGTCTGATGTATCAACAGCACATCATCTCTTTAAGGCTCTGGCTGGAGATGAACAAGGTATTTCTTTGAGCTTGTGGACTACATACCTTGCCGAACTTCTGAAGTAAGTTTGCCCCCAGTTATTTGTTTGCATTTATGTATGACTACATGCTTTGATTCTTGTTTTCTTTAGATGTTTATTATTCTTTGCAATGAATGTTTATGAAGTAGACAATACATTGTTCTCATTGTTAGGTGAAACTTACATCCTTTTCTCTTCATGTTTCATTTCATCTGAAATTGGGGTTTATACATTTGCAATTCTTTCTTGTTGAAAAACTTGCTCACAACTTGTTTTTGGTATAGGGTACATCAGGGAAGACAATCATATGAAAATGGAGATTTTGTGTTGCCGTATGAGCAACTTTTATGCATAGGTTCAAGCAGGAAGCGGCCTGTCTTAAAATGGGAGAATAACATTGCATGGCCTGGAAATTTGACTTTGACAAATAAAGCGCTATACTTTGAGGTAAAACAGCTATTGTGTCTTGATGAATTCATCAGTTCAGTACGTTCTTTCTCTGCCTCTCCTGCCTGAAGGTTTTCCTCCTCTGAACCTGGTTTCTTTTTCTTCATTGGCAAGCTTGCATCATGCTGCTGCATCTTTGGATTTTATTACCATAATAAAAGCTTGTGAAAAGATTCAACTCTTAAGTATCCGTGTCATGATTTATATACAGGTAATTAAACATACAACTAAGGAGAAAGAAATAACTTAAGCTTGTAGCATAAGTCCATTTGATAATATATTACAGTCATTTGGTGTGGCATGTCATCAACTTTGTGAACTAGAAAGATGAATTCTCACAGGGATTAAACACAAAAAGTTCAAAAAATAACTCTACAGTTTCCTTCTTAAATAAAAATCTCTAATTTTTTAGCCTCATCTCATACCATAAGGGCAAGTCATAACATTATGGAACTCTATGCATTCTTCTAATATCACCATTAAATAAATACATGATTTATGGTTTGGATAATGGGAACAGCATTATTTGACTACATATAGAAGATAAACATGCATCATATACATGACAAGCATGATCAGAAGGTGAAGCTCTGTTGCCTATGTGAAGTTTGACAAAAAGGCTCTGCTTTAATCCACAGCAAATTTTATGCTTGATGTTATAGGAACATTTAATTTTCTGACTTAATTATACTGATCATGCAAATATTTAAATCTGTTTGTGATCGTAATATCTGTTGATTTTCTGCTTTTTCTCCATGTTGATCCTTACTAATGGATCAAATTTTCTAAACATTGTTCCCTACCTTCTGTACCAATGGTAATTGCTGTTATGTTATCTCATCCATCTCTGATTAACGGCTCATTCTTAATTTATAGTGATTAACGAGCTATTTTCTTGTTATATCACTATTATATTGATGTTCTAATATGTTTGGCTATGGTTCAGAGCAAGGTTTGACTTACCGGTATGGTACTGGTACTGGGCGGTATGCACAGTGTGTACCGCCCGGTCTATTAAAATATAATATTAATATATTAAAATATTTTAAAAAAAGAGAAAAAGGAGCGACGTCGCCTCGATCTTTCTCCCCGCGCAGGAGAAAAAGCGCCCGCGACCCGCGGGCGGCGACGGCGAGCGGGCGATAGGTATTCTTTTTCTCCTCTTTTCTTTTTTTTTCTTCTTTTTTCTCTTCTTCTTCTTCCTTTTTTCTCGCTCAATCGACCGCCGACGGTCGATTTCTCCCTCAATCGATTGTCGGCGGTCGATTTCTCCCTTCAATCGATCGCCGACGGTCGATTTTTGGCGGAAACGCCCGGTAGCGGGCGGTCCGCGTACCGGCAACCTGACGGACTGGTATGTACCGCCTGTACCGGGCGGTAAATGTCAAAATTGCAAACCTTGGTTCAAAGTGCTTCTTCTAATTAACTTTCGTAATTATGAAAAATTGTGCAAGTGTTCATAATCCAGTGTTTCTGTTGTCATCAATGAACTTGCTGCTAATCATTGATAGAAAAGATCATAACTATGAAATTCATTAGCACAATTTGGATAAATAAACCAATGCTCCTAGTGATGATTATGCCTTTGTTTTCTGCTTAGATAAGTAACATGGAGTAAGAATCATCCAACAAAAAAAAATTGTGCAGACACATGGTATGGGCAGGACAATTAAACAAAAAAAATGATCCAACACCAACAAAAGGCTAAGAAGGGCTCTGTGTGTACATCTAGCATTTCTCTCGATTTTGAACAAAAAATAGAAATAGAAAATACCGTCAAAGGTGCATCTCCAGTAAAAATAAGAAAGTAAAAGCAAGATAGAGATAGAAGAGCTTTTACCTGCCATTGGCCTCATCCCCAATTGTTCTCAAGTGGTTAACTGCTTAGGGGGTAGCAGGTGCTTGACAGCTGCAAGGATAAGCGGGATGAAGCATGTCTACTCAATATGTATGCTTCATATCAAGAAGGGGTCTTTGTTGGAAATCTGGAATCTCTTGCTGATTAAGGATTGTAGGTGGTCCCAATACACGAATTAGATCAAGAATTGCTGAAGCAGTTATCTTATATGCCAGATTCCTCAATGCTTACATGGGTGACATTAGGCTGTATGTATTAATTAAGTTTTCCTTGTAAGTTAAGATAAACTTTTATGTATAGACTACAAATGAAGTGTGGTTTCTTATGTCAACTCTTTTGATTGTGCAAGCCTTGTGTACCCCAGTAATCTTTTTTATTCGTCAACCATCTAATAGCTTACATATCTTGAATTTAACAACCTTAACGTTAGCATACATAATGTTATTCTTGTCATTTCATCCAGATAATTTCTTATAAAGATACTAGCCCAACTGTTTTCCCCATTGCATTGATATTGGCAGGCCATTGGACTGACAGGTACTAAAAAGTCAGTGAGACTGGATCTCACACATCATGGTTCACGGATTGAGAAAACAAAAGTTGGACCATTTGCATCCAAAATTTTTGATTCTGCTGTATCTGTTTCTTCCGGTCTGAAGTGAGTATGCTTTTCTATGCTTATGCATCTTTAATTCTTTGTCCACCAAGCTTCTCATATGCAACTGTAGATGGATCATACACTAATCTAATCATAAGCATAAGACCACACTTTATGAGTTGAAAATGGTGCAGAGACTTATACCGCATGAATATGCAAGATTCTGTAAGTTGAGGAATGTAGTATAGATATTTGTGTTAGTTTTGCATTGAAGTCTGGTTCTGGTGTGTATGATAATGAATATGAATGAACATAATAAATGATTGATTTTCACAATTCACAATTATCATATAGCTAAATCTTTGTTTCTACAGTGAACGAATCATTGGCTTGATTCCTTCTAAGTTGTGCTATAGTTTTCCTTGTTTATGGTAATTCTTTTTCTCGTTAGAAACGAAAAGTTAGGGGGTGGTCCATGTGGATATTTCCCACGCTTAGGGAGCTGTTGCTAATCACATTTATTCAAGGTTCATTTGAGAGCTTGTATGATATTCCAATTTGCTCTTATTTGTTAAATGGATCCTGTAATATACAGTAATTGCATTATTGTATAAGTACCAGACATTTTTGTGGATCTGACACTCCCTGTTATTGATCAGCTCAGAAACTTGGATCCTGGAATTTGTTGATTTTGGTGGTGAAATGAGACGAGATGTTTGGCATGCTTTTATACGTGAGATTATTTCATTATATGAGTTTCTACGTGAATATGGACCAGATGATGATGATCCATCAATCCATGATGTATATGGTGCTCATAAAGGAAAGACAAGAGCTATTAGAAGTGCAGCAAACAATATTGCAAGGCTACAATGCCTTCAGTTCATTAGAAAATTGTCAGAGGATCCAGCTAAACTGGTTCAATTTTCATATTTGCAGACTGTACCTTATGGTGATGTTGTTTTCCAAACTTTAGCTGTAAGTTTCTGGGGTGGGCCACTTGTAACAAAATTTAAGCATACAAATAATCTACCAGTTCAGCGGATGAAATCTGCTGAAGACCTTTCTGGTACCAATGTTCACTTGTTTGACATAGATGGTAGTGTGTACTTGCGGAAGTGGATGAAATCTCCAAGTTGGTCATCTAGCTCATCAGTCACCTTCTGGAAGAATTCTTTGGTTAAACATGGGATTGTATTGGCTAAAAACCTAGTTGTAGCTGATCTGAGTCTCGTAGAAAGGGCAGCATTGACATGCAAAGAGAAGAGCCGAATAGTGGAGACGACTCAAGCAACAATTGATGCTGCTATGATTAAAGGAATCCCAAGCAATATTGATCTTTTCAAGGTATTCTCTTCTCACCCCACAAACTCCTTAGTGGTGTTATTGATAGACCACTTGCTGCATACTGGGCTGGCTAAATTTCTATCATGCACTACATGCTATGTTGCAAAATTATGGGCGTGGAGAAACTTAAGTGAGTATGTATGAAGTATGTGAGGATCAAAATTTCATCTTATGCTGAAGATGTACCAAATACATTAAGGGATTCTGTAGTAATGTGTTTTAAAATACTTAATTTCATCTAGTAGCTCGTACCTAACAAGTATTATCTCCAAATCTTGATTGATGCCCAAGTAAATTCTGCATATTAAAGTAGCATACATTGCATATCATTCACATTGGTTTTGCTTTTTCATTTTATTTTACAATCTTGGAGTTACTTTTATTTTATCCAAAGTTCTTTCATCTAGTCACAGTTAACATTGGTAGATGAACCATGTATAAAGATTACAATATTACATAACTTGTCTAGTTAGTATTATGCTGTTAGTAATAAACATAATTTTTAGAATTGTCATGACAACCAAGCTTTGGGTCACTCCGTTACAGGTTGGACCATTGGGTTGCTTTGTCAGACCACTTGCTTAATAAAATATATCTATAAAAATATTTTTAATTTTTAAATTTTTCATCTTTTTCTGCTTTCCTCTCCTTTTCTCCTCATCTCTTTTCCCTTCTTCCTTCCTATACTCCATTCGCTTTTTCTTCTCCTAATCTCCTCTCTCCCCCCCAACCCAGCCTTACCCCTCTTCTTCTTTTCCCCCCTTCCCTTTCTCCTTATTTCTACTCTTCTCCTCCTCTTTCTTATGCATGATGACAAGACATCCATGGGAGACTGTTCTGGCTGATAACTCAATTTTTTAACTAATGTTGATCGAGGAATGCAATTTCGTCTGGACTGGTACATACTGGCCAGTATTTACTGGTCCAAACCTAAACCAACATACAAACCATCCTAATTCTAGTTGGTCCAGGCCTGGACCAGGTGGTAAGCCCTTTTTTTAATCTTTTTAATCGTAACCATGTGGACTTGAATCTCATATGCTGCTCGCCGTCCTTGACCCATCGGTGGTACTCCTCTCCTATTCATCCTCTATCGCTGCCTCCTCATCGTCCTCCGTCGCTACCATTACCACCTCTCATCCTCCAGCACCTCCTCCTACCCTCCTCTCCTTTTTACCTAGTACTGAAATTGTAATCCTTAATGGTGATATTACTTAAATACTCCTACTATAATTTAATTTGATTTTAAGAATAAGGGTATTGTTGACTTTTGAGTATATTAAAATCTAGCCAGTTTTGCCAGTTCATTAGAGATGCATATTGTGTAACTCCCATTCATTTCAAATTTTCAGAAACTTCTACTTATGATCCTAGGGCATTACTGTGAGAAGTTGTCCAGAACCTCAGTGAACAATTGATACACCCACTTCCATGACATTTTCTTGCAGAGTATCACTTCCATGTATCTGTACCCACCATTTTTCTCACCAATGTCTACTTGAGGATAGCCACGTTGATAAAGTATTACATGCCTGATGTTTCCTTTTATGGTTTATTTGTTGCTTCCATCACTTGTCATTCAGTTGTGTTTTCTCTTCCAATTTTTGTTATCATCATACTCCAATAACATGGGAAATAAATTGTTGAGCTGACTAGAACAACTTTGTTGAAGTTAACACATGTCACCCATATCATGTATCATATGCTTCTTTTAGTTGTATAACTTGTTCCAATTTTTTGGATCCTCAGGAGCTAATGCTTCCTTTGGTAGTCGTTGCCCAGAATTTTGACAAACTTAGGCATTGGGAGAAGCCACGTTTGACTATATCTTTCCTTGTTTTTGCCTATACCATCATTTTCAGGTAAGCATTCAGTTTCATTTCTTCTGAATGCTTGGAAATATATGCTGTTTTTGCTGCTGAATGTTTACTGGTAGGATGACCAACAAAACAAATTCTGCTTGAGTGATAGCCCTGACTGTTTCTGAACATGCCTTCCTATGCATAGGCATTTTAATTGTCTTTAATATAGCTTACCTGTAATATCCTACAGGAAAATGTTTGGGCAAATCATTTATATGCTTTCAATTTCTATTTTTTTTCCTTTGTGAATGCTTTTAAGTCAGCATCTTAATCTTTTGTCACTTTGATATTTCTGTCCTTCCGTAAATGGTGGTCTAGTGCAGGTTCCGACCAATGCAGGATCTAGGGAAGTTGAACATGTCCAAGCTTACCTCTCAGGCAGAGAAGCTACTTCTATGAATTGAACCTTAGCATTCATTTCATAAAATAGCGAACTTACCTGATGCCAAAGCTTGCCCTCCTATCGTGTTTTAATCACTTACAAGTTTTATGCACTATAGCATACACAAAATGTTGAGAAGAATGCAGTTTGTTTGTTTCTTTTTCTTTTGCTCTTTTTTTATTGCCATTGATTAATTAATGTTAATAAAAATTGTACGTAATTCATTACTCTAAGAAATGTTTCAGCTCATCTTGTTTCTTTTTAAAAATTATATCAACATTTACTGGCACAATTCAGGGCATATTTTGAATTATTTCCTGCTATATGATACGTTAATATGTTTGGGAAGAAGTTTACAATGTCTGATTGCTTGGCCATGTCTGTTTCCCTTCCTTTCAGAAATCTACTCTCGTATGTACTCCCAGCAACGCTAATAGTTATGGCTACCACCATGCTATTACTGAAGGGTCTCAAAGAACAAGGTCGTTTGGGGAGGTTTTTTGGTAGAGTTGTAATACGTGATCAACCACCCTCAAACACAATTCAGAAGATTATTGCTCTTAAAGAGGCCATGGCATATGTGGAGAATTATCTTCAGAACATAAATGTTATTCTCTTGAAGATTAGAACTATTATGTTATCACTTCAACCTGAGGTATGCTAAGGCAGCTTTCATTCTTTTTCCTTCATGTGATTTGAAGAATCTCTACAGTATTCTTCTTGCACTAGACATGTTTATCTAAATTGGGTCCTGGTAGTACAAAATTTAAGCTAGTTCAGTAATTTGTGTATTATCTACCATTGAAAACTTCCTATTGACCACTCATATAACATATCAATGAAGAGCATAGTCAATTAAGAAAAATGCAGTTGTATATACGATGTGTTTGGTATCAATTTTGGTATTTTCTTTATTACACATCATATTGGGATTCTAAAATTTAGATTTCTTCATTTTTAATCCATATGCTAACACAAAGTCATCAGACACATGATAGAATTTCTAGTGCAGTTTAAAATGTTCTTTTAGTCCTTGTTCCAGAACTTATTTGAAGGAACAATTTTTCACCTCAAAAACAAACCTTTAAATTTCACTTTGCTTAGTATGCAATCAAGTAATTGTAGCAGACAATGTTAACTAAATTTTATGCTTTGATACTTAGCATCGCTGCATTTTTTATTACGCGCATTCATTTTACCCTAGTTTATATTTTTCCAGCTATTTCACTCTTAAAGCATGTAGATCCTGTTCTTTTTTCTGGCAAGACATTAAATATTTCAAAACCAACATGAAGTTTCAGAGCAAGCTCATCTCATAACATCAATGGAGTACCACAATAGAGACAAATACCAACAAGTGGACCAGTGTCAGGAAGAAATCTTAATGGTCCAATAAAAGAAGGCAACAGGAAATGGTAGATAAATTTGCCTGAGAGTGACATCCCATGAGTATATCCAACTTACAGGTTACAGCACTAGATGGACTGGTCTGTGGATGATCAGAAATCTATGTTACATAACAGATACTTCTGATGGATTTCAGCATCTTATATGTGATTCAAGTCCTTAGAATACTCCTATGCATCTTAAATACAACTGAACTAGCTACCATCTGCATAATACCTTGAGAAAAGTTTCATCTTTGAAACCTAAAAATGGAGTAGATTTCTTGATAGTTCTCAAGCATTTTATCAGCAAATATAATTTGTTTTTAATGTGTAGAAAACTCCACATCTTTCACTTCCTGCTGAATGAACTACTTATTGCATGTTACGTTACCTTAAGCAATTTTTCCATTTTTGAACCTTCAAATTGATAAGATTCTTAATATATTTCTAACACATTTTCTTAGCGATTGCTACAAAAACATATTTTTGACATTAATGGATCTATTTGGGTTTCTTGCAGGTAACATTTGAAGTTGCTGTCGTGCTACTTGGTTCTGCAATCATTTTCCTTGTGATTCCTTTCAAGTATATTCTTGCTTTCATTATCTTTGATCTTTTCACTCGTAAGCTAGAATTCCGAAGGGAAATGGTGATGAAATTTATGAGCTTTGTAAAGGAACGGTGGGCGGGCATCCATGCTGCCCCTGTGGTAGTATTACCATATGAGAGCCCTGAAACCATCACGGAAGGAGTGAACACAACCGATCGAGATCCCATAAAGTCTCAGAGAATACTAGGAAATGGGAGTGCAGCGAAGTCGTAGTGTACAGATACATGAAATTCAAAACTAAAACCCTTGTTGTATATTATAATTAACAGGCGTTCATTAAGGATGTGCAAACTTTATTCTGTAAATGCTACTCTTCAATTTTTAAATATTTTTTTGTAGAATCATCTTTTTTTTTCCTTTCCAGTGGAATTAGGATAAGTTGGTTATATTTCCATGGGATATTAATGTGCAACATTCTCATGGGTATAATTCAAGTTTAAATTCGGTATTGAAACATATAATTCGATAATGGTACGAAATGTCATTTATTTTGTACTTTTTTTACATAGTTTATTCAATTATATGGGATGGTATAAGTCGGTACATTGATGATTTGCAGAAATTGATATCAGGTTGAGATTTAGAACTTAGAATGACATCTCTATTCTTCCATGGTTTCTTCACAGTCTCCTTGACCTGCACATGTTTAGATTTTTAGAATATTTTTTTTTATTCAAGATATTTCTTTTCTAATCAGAAGCCTTCAGTACATCAATACAGTGTGTTAAATTAGATTTTTTTATAATCGAAATTCTTGTTGATCCCTTCAAAATCAAAATTATTTTTAGTATTTTAAAACTCGTATAAGTTAAATAATTTTTTTCTATTAATAAAAAATATAATGATGTTTGTTTTTAAAATTGAGAGGGGTCTATTTGATTTTTAATATAGTCAAATTATGTTAAGAGAAATAAAAAAATAAAAAACACCCCCTATATTATAATATGTTAATCAAATACATCTCCCGTATCATTATTATTTATCAAATTTATTCTTTAAAAATTAATACAATGGTATTAAGTGATAGAAAAATTATAAAAAAATTAGTCTTAATTTTTAGTATTGTTTGAATTTATTTTATACTTTAAGCTTGATATATGATGATTTTTATTTGTTATACACTTAATGATTTTAAGTAATTAAAAATCAATCTCTTAAAAATCTTAACATGTAGGATTATTACGATTGTTTACTTCTTTTAAGTGTGACTAAATTTTGGCAGCACCTCTCCTAAAACTCGAACATATTTCATTTACAACCAATCACGGAACTTGCAAAGAATAACAAGATATAACCAATTGATTGAACAATCACAAAGTCAGAAACCTTATCAATTAAACATGTCATAGAAACATCTTATGTATCCAAATACTCGTAATCCAACAATCATGTCAAGTGAAATATACATCAATAGTAATCCATCTTATATACCTAACTCATAAACAAAAAGTGAAATACATATAAATATCAATAGTCAACTACTATTAATTATTGCCCTAATCACTTCATTCCCCAGGTTTGCTTCAGAATGAGCTTGTTTCTTCCTTTTATCTGAGAGAATTTGCGTTGTCTTGCTATAGTCTTGATACGTATCTTAGTTGGGCGTCGTTCCTATATTGAAGATCATTTTCATAAAGTTAATTTTAATTATCAAAATATGTGAGAATTAATAGTATTGTTGAAAATGTACTTGTGATTGAGATTGAGACTCTAGTGGTGGTTGACTTGGGCTCGGTTCCACATAGGTTGCTTCTATTGCTTCAGCTTGCTTCAATGTCGTCGTATGTCACTTCATCATATTTGTAGACTGTTGACAACGCGCTGTGCATACAAGATTAGTTATGTTATTTTGGCATCGACGAGCATTATGTTATGTTGTCCACATTGACACACTTGTTTGGGTGTCTCGATTTTGTTCTTTATTTGTGATGGTTGCCCCTCACCATCAACCCATTTTCTCATTTTTTGGGTCGACTAATCCCTTTGTTGAAATGTGGTGGCTCGATAGGGAACCCACCAACGAAAGGCTAATCATCAATACCTATAAGTAACAATCTTTAGTAAAGGATCCATAAGTGAATTACAATATTGAAATAAACATTTGAGATAAATAAGTCATCTAACGAGGCACTACGTGAATTCTCTTACTATAGCATTTCTCCCACATATCCTTATGGTAATATCGATATCCTCACCACTCGACGAGTTATTACTGTCCTTTGTATCCTATTCATCTGAGTCACCGTCTGACCTTACATCATCTCCTTTTTCAATGTCCCCTATTTGACCACCTTCCTTAATAACAGTACCACTTACTTCATCAAAAACACTTAAATATCTCAGGAAATATGTGGAAATCCTCAACCGTCTCCCCGTGCCTACATGCTCCACATACACATTAACCTCCCGGATTGCTCGCACATCTGCCACCATGTTCATTAGATCATCTTGAGTCATTAGATTTCTAAACCTCGACTATAAACTCACCCTCATACTTATACATGAATCCTCTAATATTCTTATATCGGAACCTCCAACAGAAGCTCCTAAAATCCATCATCGTCTCTCTTTTAGGATCTACATTCTCTACGGTTCTAATGACCCCATTGGCATACATACGTATGCATAGATTTCATACGTATTAGATGTGCTTATATATTTTACTTTAAAACATAATCTTATTCTAATAGAGAGGGCCACTTTGATGTGAAATCGTAGTACAGGAGGTCACTTATACGAGTTTTAAAATATGAGGGCTGACATTGATTTTGAGGCATAGTACGGGGGTCAACAAAAATTTTGACCATTATTTTACCTAATAGTGTAACCTTATTTCTAACTGAGGGGGTCACTTTGATGTAAAATTGTAGTACAAGGGGTCACTTATACGAGTTTTAAAATACAAGGGTGACTTTGATTTTGAGGTATAGTACGAAAGGTCAACAAGAATTTCGACATTTTTTTATCATACATTATCGAGATATACTAACTTAAGCATCGGAGATATCTTTATAGAAAGATGCACTTAATATAGATCTTGTTTGAAATTGTCAACTATCTTAGTTGATAAAGGTTTTGACGATTTATCGTAAGATCTTGGGCTCGAATCTTATCTTCGCAAATATCTTGACAATTTATGGAACAAGTTCGACTCCACTTTAAGATTCATATTCTTTGAATGACACCAATTGTCTTAAGGACTTTCGTACCCTCGATATTAATATTTGTAGGAGGATCCTCTTGCCCTTGGGTAGATTTAACACCCGCTTAGTGCATTCTGTTGTGAAACCAAGCGGGAGCATCACATGCGCAGTGAAAAGATTAGGTCACGAGAAAGCCGCAAAATCGAGAAAACCACGATACGTGAGAGATTGATTACCTAAGGAGATCATATATCCTTATTTTTTCATATTCAAATGGAGAGGATGAAGAAGATCAAGCGTCATCCTCTCTAGCGGTAACCACACGATGGATCTCTATAGCGAAACTCCTCCAATCAGATCTCGCAACTCTTGCATAGAGGGAGGGAGGAGAATAGGAGTGGGTGGCTAAGGTTGTAGCCTATCAACCATGAGCCTCTCCTCCTATTTATAGAGAGACACCAAAAACCCTAAGGGTCCTGTCTTACTGGGTATTAGATCTTCATCTAATTACCCACTAACATTTCATTATTGGATTTCTATCCAACAATCTCCTTTGGCCTCTAATTGGGCCTCATGCAAGGAGCTCATCAGTGCAGGGTCTCATCTACTGATAATAGGGGCTAATTGGATCTTCATTCAATCCTTTATTCGCTGAAGCATCCACTATATGTGTGTGACCCTCTAGGCCCGATATCGAGCTAGCTGTGAGTCGCTCCCATCAGAACTCATTCTGATATAGTAAATTATTATCCTCATAATAATTCATTCAACTCATCGACTATGGACGTACTATGCCACTATGTCATAATCCCCAAACGGTACAAGGGGATCAAATCCATCAGACTTGTCTGTCCACAGTTATCGTGTATCTATAATCTCTCATTCAACTAATATCCCAAAGACCGTATATTGGACATGGTACTGTCAGGTCACATACGGAATCCGTCTGAATCTCGCTCTAATCGGATTCTCCCAGAGAACTCTTTCTCTCTCAATCCGAATGACCCTAGCTAAGGATTTGTTAGAGCAAGCACATTTGAAATATTTCTCTAGTGATACCAAGAGTATATGATCCTTTATTGACACTCAATTGACTTCGTAAGGTTGGGTATCAATCCTGATAATCGATTGTATCGGATCTGAAACTTTCTAAACCTGTAAGTCTGGTGTCAAAGAAATGAGTACTCAAACAAGACATCATTGGTGTCTCAGGTCTAAGGACTAGATACACAACTGGAACTATGGAATCATTGTTTGACATTAGGTGTCATTAACCATATAACAGTTCATAAGCGGATCAATCAGGAAACTTATTCTTCAATGAGCACCTGTACTATATCCTTAGTGTGTCTACACAAGTGGCTATGAGACCAACCGCCTCAATCATATGGATGTATATATAGTACACCGGTCTGTTCGGTTATCTCGATGTCCTTCTCAAGTAACATATAACTGAGATTATTTATGATTTGTATTTAAAGATGAATTGATCTCATTATCATGATCTCAACACGATCTGATTCTCAATGCTTAGAACTAAGGACATCATAATATATATATATATATATATATATATATATATATATATATATATATATATATATATATATATATATATATATATATAAAATAATAATAATAATAATATAATGTGAGAATATACAAATAACAATCGTAAGCAAAAAAATCACATAGCGTGTCACATATGCCATCACTCATGTGATTAGCTTGCAGGGCACATGTAATTAGCACATCCCAAATTGATAGACTTTTTTTGAATTAAAGATGGGATCGTTATGAGATCTATGACATATAAAAACATCATTAGTAAAGTGTAACAAAAGAAAGTATTATAAATTCCACTAAAATCATGGGCACAATATTAAAAATTTCACTAATATATTTGGCATTAAAATCTTAGACAATTTTTCATAAATATTAATAACCGATGGACCAATCGAGAGACAGATTAATATCATTATTAGAATACTTGCATCTCTAGGAGATAATACTTGATGTTCGGATTCGGTCCTTACTTAAAAATAGTGGAAATAAAATTCATGATAATCAACATCCGATCAGCATTATCATCGAGAGACTTACTTTGAATTAACTCCAAGTGGTAGTCTTGAATTATCACATATTAATATAATTATCAACTAAAATATGAATGAAAAATTAAAAAAAAAAAAATCCTAAGAAGTCTCACCAATGCTACTTTGACATAGGTCTCCCTCCATTCGAAATCAATTATGTCGATCTAATAGTTTGACCCCCATGATGAATCAAAGCTTCACCCTCTACATCTAGAGGCAAATGAGCCACTCAAAAAGTTTCTCTTAACTAAGCTTAACCTGCATAGAGCAAAAGAGTCAAACTCATCAAATTCCTAAGTACTAATGTCGAGGTCTTCATTTGGTCACAGAAAGATACGTCGAGAATTGACCCGATAGTGGTAAACATCATCTCCATATAAGCTTGAACAACTAATAGGTGTGTTAGAGGCCACAAAGGTTTGCATTTGGTCTTAGACCATCAAAGAAAAAGTAGAAAAATTACTAGAGACGAGTCTTATCCGTAAGGTGCAATACTTGAATAGGCTAAAATATTATAATGGTTAAAAGACCTAATAACAAATTGAGAATATGTGTTAATAATATTGATCTAAATAATGTATGTTTTAAGGATAGCTACCCACTACTTCCATCCAATAGACTAACTAACTAATGTCATATCGGGCCACGAATAATTCAATTTTACGAATGTATTCTCATGATATAATAACTTCAGGACCATTTGTCACGGACAAGAGAGTCATACCCTTTGGATTAAGAATCATTTGCACCATATAATATGAAATGATGAACATAATATTTAGTCACAAATCAGATGGAATATAAAAACATATGTGGACCATATGCTATAAAGAGTACGAAAACTAATTTGTATCTAGTTGACCTAGTTGAAACTTTTACAAGCATTAGAAAATTTAAGATGCAACTAAATAGTATATATTTAGTCTCAATTTGGAAAAAAAATTGAAGTTTATTATTCATAAAAAATGAATTAATGTAATTCCGATAAGATGAAAGTCATTCAAGAGATGAAGATGCCCATATTGGTGAAGGAAATGACATACTATAACATCAAGTTATTTTCTATCTTAATCAAGAGACAAGTAGCCATTGACCCCCTTCATTGTCAACTTACTCCTTGTACGAGAGGTTGGAGGCACTCAGAAGCTAGTTTACTATGTTAGCCTTATATTGAATAAGGTCTAATTGAAATATCCAATTATTAAAAAAAAAATTATCTTACATCTTGATATTGGTAGCCAAGAAGCATAGGTTATATTTTGAAGCATACATTATCCTGACAAATCAACCACTTCGGCAAATTCTCTCATGACCCAATGCCTCGGGTAAACTACTTACGTGACCAGTTGAGCTTGCTGGCATATATTATTTCAAAATTTGCCACACAAAAATCTCAAGGATCCTTCCCTAAGTCGGAAAGAGATTCTCTTCATGGATGAGTCGATTGAATGAGTACAAAATACTTATTTTGTGATAAATACTTATTTTGTAAGGTTCAAAATATTGTAGATATCTTGAAAGAAGAACAAAAAGCCAATGCTCTTGTGAGGTTGACATCATACTCCATCATTGACATCGATGAAGGCCTTAATTTCTTGTAAATTTCTTAGGTTGAGGATGAGCTTCTTGAATAGATAACAAACTTAAGCTAAAGAGACATTCTTGTCGATACACCTGACATTGACCAAGCGACTCATACACATTCAATCATTGTACCACATCATCAATGATCATCTCTACTAAAGGGTTATCATTTAACTATATCTAAGATGCTTTCCCCTAAGCGAGGCACAAAGAGTATTTATTATTAACTGAGATTCATAAATGACTATGTTGGGAGCACATTGGCCTACTCCTAAGAAGGATGAAATAACTTATGTATAACTATATGACTAATGCTAAAGGTTTGTTGATTCTCTTAATCTATTGATTGTGTTCGATTCTTTGCAGAATGAGGAATAAACCTTCTCAATACACTTCCATCGGGTCAACATAGGTTTTAAATTGCTATTATCCATTATTTAATCAAGTGGGTGCAGGCAGAGTCGTTAGCCTCCACCATAGAGAAAGAGGTTAAGAACTTCGTATGAATGAACATAATCACTCGAGATCTCAAGAATGATCATAATAAATAATAAAATATAGTTCAATAATTAACCTAGAACACAATCACTTGGCATAACTCCAATTTCAAGAAGCGTTATCCCTAATTATAACTTGGTTCATAATATGTTTCATGTCACACATGTTTTTCACTATCATATGTTTCATGCTCGGTCCAAAGATCCTTAACGATCTTTAAATTTGGGTACTTTATCAAAACCTAAGTTTTAGATAGTTTGTATCTATACTTGTAGGACACTGATCTCATTCGGAATAGGTCAAGATAGCATTGTTAATTCTCTTTGGGTGAAATGCCTCTTAAGCCTACACACACTTCGCTAACTCATGACTTGGGCTTCCAAAGCTTGAACATAGCCTTGGAAGCCATGGAGGTCATCCTCCATTTGCTTGGTTATAGCCTTTGTTTCTTTTAGGATGTCGTGTTGCTTGGTATAGTCATATCTCAATTACTTATTATCTTTTGTGCCTCATAATATGGTGTAGAACTCGAGCAACTTCCCCCTATATGAAAACTGATGTTAGGAAGGGTTACTGACATGGTGGTAGAGTAGAGAGTGTATTTTCCCTTGAAGTACATGCTTGTGCTCTCCTTTTATAGCTGGTCCTTAGTCGCACTAGTTAAGAAAATATTTCCCATAATGGATAATATTTTTCATTCAAATTTTGTTGTTGTGATATATCCATTGATTGACTCTTTATCAATTTCAATGATGTGGCAACTATGTGTCGAGCTCTAAATGAAGAAAAATATTCTTTGCATCCACGGGAAATCTCATTGGGGTTGGCATTAACCTCGAGTTCGGCCACTAAATCATAAAGTGAGTCCACCTCATACATGGAGTTGATGATGACCCCTTGAGTCATAGAATCAAGCCCATTAAATATAAGTTATCTTGCAAGGAAGATGTCTTTTGGTAAGATTTATAAAAACTAATAAGAAAAATAAATTAAACAAGATAGAGATGAAACTCACTCCAACAATATGTTTAGCTAACTTAGCAATTAAGATATCTAAGGGTAATGAGTAGACCTTCTTAGCCACATGGGAGATCAAAACCCTTGGAGGTAGTGTACAATTAATTATCTTCTCATCTTTCCATAGCTCGACGATAGTTGAAAGATTCCACCTTAACTACATTATTTCCCTCAGGGTGGCATTGAGCAGATTTACGACATGAAAAGCGATGAAAGGGGTAGGTCATTGTTTGCAAAGCTCCTTTATTAATTATTGTCCTCTTCTAGGCCACGTTAGCCTTATATGTTTCAGACTCACGGCATGAGTGACTCCATGAGGCATTAGTAGGACTTGGCATCGAGACACCTTATGTTTCACCATGACACCCTCTTCCTTGGCTATGAGTCACTTAGAGCTGTTTTGATAAGAATTTCATAGAGTTGCTCCACTATCTCAACAACCCTCTTCACAAACTAGGGTCTTCTCCTTGATTATGACCTTTGCCTTGTAGCCATTTCTCTTAGGAGCTCGAGGCTGAGTGAGGTTCATGTTTGTCTCAAAAGACAAGAAGAGTGTTAGCAAAGCATTAGCAGTTGCATAGAGTTCCCTAACGATAAAATTATAAGTGCACATACCAATAAGGAGATGGACTGAAGCTAGCTCGAACATGTCATCCCTTGTCCATCATCTTGATGGCTAAGAAAGATGATAGAAATTCTATTTGTCGGAGCACTTGTCTTTTCTTTGTAAAGGTTAGGAGTAGGGTCAAGTTGAGACTACATGGGTTGACCATTCGAGACTCAAGTTGTAGTCTCGTCCCAACCCAATAAAAAAGAACAAACCCTACCATTTCTTATTGAAGCTTGGGGCTCTTTTGACCTTGAACCCTTATCAAATTGTAAGATAATACTTATTAATCATTTTATTGATCCTAAAGCAGAAATAGAAAAGGTCAAACGTAGGGTTTATGCTGACATGATAAAGCTACCCAATGAATGCAATGAGATAGCGCAACAAGTCGAATATCATTTGAAAAGTGATATCCTCCATCATTGAAGGTACATCTAGATTAAAGGGATGAGAAATCGAGCCCCGCCTCTAATTCATCATATTAAATGCAAAAATATTTAGACATCAACACATATGGTCGAACCCTCAACTAAGGCATAAACATTTCATACTTAGGGTGAACATAGAACCTAAGACGCAAGCAATCCAGGAACTCTTGAGAAATGCAAGTCTTGGTCATCAAAATCATTGATGACTTAAAGGCCTCTCTCAATCTTCGAAGAGGAAATTTGTGACCTTGAGCTTCTTGAGGTCAAGACTTCCAATCTATTTGACCAAGTAGGGGTTAATAAGTTGGGTACATGAAGAACCACTCGAAGCTAGAGGATTCGAAGACACCCAACCTAAGGAGAAAAGGAAAAGCTCCAATTTGAAATTCTTAATATGGAGGATTGGGAGGCAAAAGACCTAAAGGGCACAAGTGAATCCCTCTCATTGTGAGGCAACTATATATATATATATATATATATATATATATATATATATATATATATATATAAAAGGTGGGGAGATCTTTTAGATTTTGAATGGCCTTCCAAATTTTGAACATACCCCATCTTGAATTCCTTTTTATCTCCATATTTGACTTCTCACCTCTTCAAATTCACCAATAGTTGTCAAATCCTACAGACAAAATAAAGATATGATCTATGCTGTCAAGCTAGAGATTTGACCCATAACATGTTATTAAAGGACGTGGCTTGCTCTAACATGGAATATATCGTTCAAAAACACATGATGCTCCTTCCTTGAGCAAAGCATCGATGCATCATTCTTATGCAAAGCACCATAAAAGTGTTCGAGCCTTTATTGACAAAAAGGCATCAAGAAGCACCTTCCCCTTGGGCAAAGCATCAAAAACCATCTGATGTGCCCTCGAGCAAAGAAATAAAAAAGTGCTCAATATCGAAAAACCACTCGATGAACACCTCCTCAAGCAAATCATCATAAAATGCTTAATATACCTTTCTTGGGTAAAGTATTAAGAAGTATCCGATGAGTCCTTCTTAAACAAAGCATCAAAAAACGACTAATATGTCATTGTCGAGCAAAGTATCAAGAAGCATCCAAATGCATCCTCCTCGAGTAAAGCATCAAATAGCTTTTGATATATCCTCAGGCAAAAACATCATGTCCTTCTTAAGCAAAATATAGAAAAGCACATAATACATACTTCTTAAGCAAAGCATTGAAAAGCCACGATGTGTGCTTCTTAGAAAAAGTATTGAAAAGCACCTAGTATATTCTTTATCCAAGAAAAGCATTAAAAACCGCTCAACACTCATAAAGCATTGAAAAGCACCTAATATGCCCTCCCTAAGCACAATATCAAGTAGCTAATGCACCCTTTTTTAACAAGACATTCAAAGAAATACTTCCCCTAGGCATAACTGTAATATCAAGCCTCTTACAACACCCTCGCACTTCAATGCCACCCTCATGTAAATCTATCACATCAGCAAGAATCAGAATGCCCAAATATATTCCTCAAATTCAGGAAACATTTTCGCTAAATGCTTGCAATCAGGGAACTCATTTGTTAGACTCTCACTCTATCCATCGTACTCTTATCGAAAGGGCGCACCCGACATGGGTCTTGTTGCACGAGAAACCATGTGGACAGACTCCAACTCGAGATTCGCATCTTCAAGCGACACCATCCGTCTCAAGAAGGGCTCTCACATGGCAACAAGATTTTGCCCGTAAACCACTGTGACCTTCCATCTCAACAACATAGGCCACCGACACCAAGAGAGCTTCAACTAAAGAGAAAGAAATTTGAAATATTGCTGATGCTTTTAATAGATATATAGATAGATATATGAAGTCTCTGTATTCTCAATAAGAAGCTCACATTTTGCATAACGATCTACAGAAATACTCCAGTAGCATGATTTTGACAGGAAACTGAAAACTAATGTATGGATTTAACAGAGTAAGCATACATGTCAATGAGCAAAATCGCCAAAATGCATATAGGCAAAAGGCTCTTGTTATTCCACTTCTGATGATGAATACGGAGGATGAATAATTTTGAGAATCTCAAAAAGCATAGTGTCTGTGCGATATGCAGTCTTAAACGGAAAGTTTGTCCAAAACACTAATCCAACAATCATTTGGGGAAATATGAATCTTGACCTAGCTATGGAACATTGGAGGCTTGATGAGATATAACAAGGGCAAATGCTGTAGAACTACTGGAAAGAAGCAGATGCAGCACCTGGTCCATATCCTCCACCTCCACGGCCAAATCCAGGCCTGCCACCAGCACCCTGTACAGCGCGAAAACGAATTTACAATTACCACATCTCGGTATAAAAAATAAAGCATATATTACAATACACAAATTGGGACCACAAACGAAATTTCCAGTATATTAAGGCAACTATCACATGCTCTGCATGTCCAACCTAGACTTGCAGACAGCACTGGACTGGTAGCAAAGACCAAGTACGAAGACTTTGTAATCAACTTCAACCACAATATGAAACACAAAATTGCATATAACTTTGCAGCTGGTATAAACCAATGAAGAAAAATGGTTTGTTCTTCTTATACAGATTAACCTGAATTTTTCCAAAGGAATTCGCATCAATGATATGAAACTTAGCAGCAGATAAAAGATTCTGGCACGATGTGATAGGTATTAAGTAGGCCACGACGCATGGACACAGGAATTAACAATTTATAATTTATGTCCACTGATAATAATTGCCTAAATTTATATATGAAGATATGATTCATGTGATTTAACCATCATATATTTGCCTCACTGGAAATCTAACTGACCCACAAAACACATCAAATTCAAATACAAATAATAAGAAGATATTCATAGTCTTAATAAGAGAAACTACATTTAATAAGCCCAATGGAACTTCTGAAGTATCCTACAGTAATATTGTATTGACATTAACAAATAAAAGTTGATGGACACTACTAAAATGTGTTCAAGCATCTATTGCGCCCATACTCAATATAGACATGGCAAGCATTTTAAAGTTTGTGTATCCTACATCAAGGGCAAAAGTTGGGTACAAGAAAAACCAAAATTAACAAAAAGGAGAGAGCTTTGTTTCTGCAGGGGTTGGAGTATAGGCAAAATTGCATCAGTTCAATGTAATAGTTCTACAAGACAGGATTAGATATAAAATATTTGAGTTTTTGTTTGATTTCATAATGATGCAAAGGATAAAAGACGATACCTACTCAAAAGATGATGATAGTTTTGTCTTGTTTGTGAGTGCTGTTTGTTCATATAAAGAATTCGGAAAGGTTTACATGAGGATGCTAATCATTGTTCCCAAAAAAAGGTGATGTTCTTCAACATCACAACATCAGCCATTTTCATTGGGATTGTTATGGCGTAACTATTATAATAGAACCATCTCCAAGGAAAAGCCACACATGCTGAAGTGGTGAAGCCTATGTCGTCTCCGCGCCCCTTTTGTTATTTCATGTGCAAGACACATATCTAGTCAATCCCTAATGAAACTTAAAAAGATATAGACACAAAGGTCTAGTAATTAAACCAATAATACACTCAAACTAGAAGAACAACAAAATGATAGCCCGGTGGGGATAAAGCACTAAGATATCCAAATACGAAAGGATCACCCATTAATAACAAAGACTTAACAAACCAAAGGTAACTAATACTAGTTGGAACAAAAAAGGCTGGCAAGGAACTGTCAGGTGAAGAACAACTCTGATTAATAAATACAACTAACAATATATCTTTTTATCAATCATAAGAAAATACAGAAAAAAATGCGCTAAACTGCAAACCAGAGAAAATTTATCCCACTCTGTTTTGCGGAAATTTAAATATACAAAACAAAGACAAGCAAATAATGCAACTATATTAAGTTTTACCCGGAAAGATGGTTGGAACTCAGCAGGTGCACCACCCTTGTCCCCTAATTCACCAGGCGGCCCAGCGCGAGGGTCACCACGGTACCCATCCCTGTCTCCAAACCTTGGCCTATCTCCTTCAAACCGGGGCGGTCCCCTGCATAATCGTGATGATGATGAACACCAGTCACGCACTTAAAAGAACGCAAGCCAAACCCTAAAGGAATAAACCGCAGTAGCACCTGGGGCGGTCACTAGGAGAACCAGAGCCAAATGGGCGGGTCGGTGGTGGCCTTGAAGACTTCTTCAGGGTCGCAGGAACAATCTCCGATGGCAGGTTAAGAAATGTTCTCAGGTACTCAATGCCATCATTCGTAAGGTACCAGTAGTAGTGCTGCCAAGCAAAGGTCTCGCGCACATACTCCTCGATTTGAAGCTCTGCATGAGCCTGATCACCTGAAGGTTCGGCACATCGATCTCCGGGTGCTTCGCGAGGTTATAGTCCTTCTTCGCATACAGCACCCCCTCTACCGACAAAGAAACCAAGTAAAAAATTGCAACCTCTCGAATAGGCTTCGACCCAAACAACAAGGCATGGAGTGGACGGGAGAGAGAACGGCGTACCTTGGAACATGTATTTACAGATTCATGGCGGTTCTTCTTCGGGATGAT
This sequence comes from Ensete ventricosum, assembly GCA_029747655.1. Lineage (NCBI taxonomy): Eukaryota > Viridiplantae > Streptophyta > Magnoliopsida > Zingiberales > Musaceae > Ensete > Ensete ventricosum. The sequence goes on along the minus strand of JAQQAF010000001.1, from coordinate 7,904,551 downwards.
CTGAGAGAGATGAACTGGGAGCAATCAGGGGAAGAAGGAACCGAGATCGATGCGGCGAAAACAGAGATTGGCGAGGAAAGCAGGAGCCTAGGGTTCTTACCATGGCTTCGGGCAAGAACCGAAGTCTCCGCAAATGGACGTGGAAGATCCGAACCGGAGCCGGAGAGAGCGGACAAGCAAAACCCAAATCCTCGATTTCGTCAAGGAGACGACAAATGGGCTGGATTTGGGCCGATATATATATATATATATATACAGGATTTTTAATCGTAAAATAGAATTGGAGGATTTCAAATTAAATAAAGGATTACAATAATATAAGTTCAAGTGATTTATGTACCATAGAATCACATATTATAATAAATATTATGTGAATTAATCCTTTTAATTCCTTGAAACCGGTATAACTAACTACCCTTATGACACGTGATCGTAAAGAGTCAATTTCCAGCATCGTTCCGCGGAAGTGCAAACACAAAGATAAATAACGATGTAACATACAAAAGACTCTTTCTAGGCGAAAAAAAATCATGCAGTCAAATTCTATTTTTGATGAAGCCAAACATTTCTACGTTAGAATATTATTTTGCTGTCAACTTTTGCACCATTGTCCAACGAAAACTCAATATACATATGTCAGCTGTCTCTGCGATCGCAAGTGGACAATAAAATGCTTCACGTTACGGAGTGTGTTACAAATGATATAACATTACTCGTTGCTGTTTTCTTGTGTCCTCCTCGAGGTATAAAGCGGGCAAGAAGTCTCAAACGGGCACTGGCTTAGCAGCTTACAGACATTTGAGAACTTACCTCTAAGATGAATGTAATTAATTTTAATTACACAACTAAACAGTCTGTAACTTTTTTTGGTTCAAATTGGCTTGCTACGGTAGGATATCTCGAAAAATCTCCTGCTGGGGAACTGATGCTAAATTGTTTTTGTTTTCAGTTTTATATCGACCTGGTGAGTAATGTGTATGAAATAGTTTCTACCTCTATTTTTTTTCAAAAAAAAAAAAAATCTATTTTTGAAAAGAAATTTCAACTGAGCTACAGCCACTCGAATCAAGCAGTTAAGTTGCAATAAGGAATCCATTATAACATCAAGGAGTAGCAGTCATGAGTGTTCCTAGGAACAAAAAAGCAGATCTTTATCCACTTAGAAGAGCTTCATTAGTGCATACGACCAAACCAAACTAAATGCCAGAAGAATGGATTAAGCTGGAAAACTAAATACTTAATAAACACCCAGCTGAAGAGAAAAAAAAAACCAAATGAATGACAAATAGACTGTCAGCACTCACATATGGATCAACAAGAGGATTAATTCTTCACTTTGGCGTTACAACCACATCAATGGAGTTCTTAGCAGAAAGATTACAGGGGCAGGATTATACTGTAGTGAGTAGAAGGAATTATGATAATAGTGATACAACAGTACCTCTATGTTCCCAAACAGGAGTTTACACCATGGATTGTGATTGCTGTGATGGAATCAATCTAGCCTGCTTGTACAGCATTGGTTGGTTTCCTAGTCTGCTTGTAATACATCTGTTCATGAGGAAACAGATGGACCCAAAAACAGTCAGTTTCGATATAAGTAACATTCTCTTCTTGAATCTGAAACAGGTGCATAAAATGGAAAAAAATTCCAACTTTAACTTTGCAGAAATAGCTTTAGTAAACAACATGAGTAAAACATTGTGCAAATGTAAATGTTTTCTTGAAAAGGCAGCCATACTCTCAAATCTTGCTTGATAATCTGGGTAGCATTAACTTGGTTGAATAAAAAAGAGAACAAAGCATTGGAAAACTCCATAGGCTGGGACTGCACCCTAAAATAACTTGTGCTATTTTTCAACATGGAGCATGAAGGTACCTTTTGAGGTAAGCTGGTTTAGAACAGTAAATCTTGTTTTTTATTATTATCTTTGGTAGCAAATGATATCAACAAATATTTGTGTTCGATAGTAATAATGCACTTTGTTTTTTGGCATTAATAACAACAGATCCTCAAATCCTAATTGCATGTGAATGATTTACCTGTGATGCTGCACTCAGATCTGAACTCTGTGCCACTAGGCTATCCAAATTCTCTCCTCCTTCAAGCACACTATCAATAGTCTTATGCTGCATCAATTTCAAGTATATGAGGGTTAACAGGTCAGTATAAGCTATTAATAAGTTTCCTATTAGCTTCCTGCAAGCAGTTAAAACAAAGGACAATGTTCATTATCTCCTCAGTATAGCTTTTGTTTTTGTCAGAAAAGTAAAATGCTATGCAATATACAAGTATCATGATTCAAATCTTCGGCAGCATCTAAGCTTGTGCACTAATATACTTACTAGAAGAATCTTAGTTTCATCCAGGTCCCTCTGAATTTTCAACAACTTGTCAGCCTCTGTAGGATCCTAATAAAAATGTAAAAGAAAGTTAATCATAGAAGCTTGCAAATATTAGTTTGCAATGCAAAGATTATGTGGCACTAAAGTGGAAAAGAATAAAACTGTTGGACCAGAAGCTAACAGTTATTTCAGAAATGTAACTGCTGTCCTAGTTATGTCAGCATTTTTAAGAACAATAGTAATAGAAAAGAGAAAAGAGACCAAGCTTATAATTTACAATGCAAAAATACTTCATAGTGAACAGAAGTAAAAGAAGAAGATTTATTGTGTAATACTTATGGTAAGATTGCTGTACAACCAAATACTGGCCATAGCTGAAAATTACAATTAAAAAAAAAACATACCTGAAATTTAGTCAAGGCTTTGGTTAGATATGGCCATGGTTGATTAGAATCTGTCTGTTGAACTCTCCAAGAATTCCCAAAAGTTTTCTGATATTCATCGAGTACCTTCATACATTTATAATTATGCAAGATTTATGTGAGGTGAAAAGCTGCATTAAAAAGTTAATTAAAATGATCATATTACCCTCCAGAACCAAGCTTAAAAGTCAATGTGAACTCTGGAACCTAAATGTTAGGATGAGACTAATATCAAGGGTTGACATACCGGTTCGTACGTGTCGATATTTTATTAGTACCGGTATGGTACCAGGCGATACACACAGTGCATATCGCCCGATATATTAAATATATTATAATATTTTTATAATATAATATTAAAATATATTAAAAAAATAAAAAGGGGGCGGTGTCACCTCGAACTCTCTCCTGCGTGGGGAGAAAAATCACCCGCAGGCTGTCACGGGCTTAGCTGATTTTGCCTAAGCCGTGCGGCACCCATGCGTGTCCGTCCGCAAAGGTCAACCCTCCCCGAGATCTCGTAGAGTCCTTTAGACTTACAAAAGAGAAAATGGGCCAGAAGAAGCAATTCCCACGGGATCCACAAGCAACTGCTCAAGCAAACACTTTATAAAGTCATATACAAATTACACTCATGGACATTACAAACTCAGAGAGGTTGCACACAAAGGATAATGGTCTATAACAGACCGAAGTCCCCCACAAGTGTTTACAAGACACCCTCGTATTTACAAGCCAAAATTGGCCACAAAGCAAACCAAAATAGGGCTGCTAAGCCTACTGCAAGCCCGCTACTTACTGTACAAGGTATGTACACAAACCGAAGGACACGGACAAACATGAGCATTTCATCGAACACCTTGTTTACATTGTTGTCCGTGACATTCTCCCCCACTTATTCCTTCAATGTCCTCGTCGAAGCCACTGTAGACGCTACATCTCCTCGCATTCTGTCGAATCTTCAATCTTCTGCTTTGGCTGCAACACGCCCCTTTGGCTCCCAACTGCTCTCTACCACTGTTGTTGAGTAGTTGAACTCTGATCCATCATACTGCTTCAACTCACCAATGACTGAATCTGGTGTGGGGTTGGCTGAGTTGTATTAATCCTTGTTGACTCTTGCGGATCCATCTGATGATGGAAAAAATCTCCCTTATAATGCGCTAGTATCGCAGTATACTCATGTTGCTTGAACTGGATGGATGCTTGTTGAAGCTTTAACGAGTATCGCCTCGCAGACTTTGAAGTTTTTAAGGTCCTTCCTCCGATCTTTCCTCCATGTTTAGTTGTCACTTCCAAGTAGGTTCACATCACTTCCGCTTTCGATTGACATTCAATTAGAAAATGAAGCGGACAATCTACTCTCAGTAGTACTGATCACCAATGGTGAGGATTTGACAACTATTGTCTTCCGTAAGCTTTCTCTGAAGGGTCACTGAACTTATGCAGAGCTCCTCTGCCGGATAAGTAACAGAACTGGGATACTTGACTTCACTCATTCTCTTAGTAGTTGAGAAGACAATGTTACTTGGCTTAGCTCACCTCCTCGAGTTAAGAGGATTGGGGTACTCAATTTCGCCCATTCTCCTGAGTTGAGAAGGCAAATGTTACTCGATTTTGCCTATCTCCTCGAGTTTGTACTTCATGCATTGAGCTGGTTACTAGCATTCGTCCACTCTTTGCTCACACTTCTGAAGCACTCGAGTGTTTGCACTCCTTGCATTGAGTTAGCTACTGTGATTCGTCTTCCCACTGCCATTGAACTTCTGGAATGCAAGAAGTTTTACCCGAAAAGAGCAAAAAGTTTACCCCAACTTGGAGTCCCTCAATTTGGAGTAAGTCTTTGATAGATCTTGTCACCTCTGGGATTATACCGTCTTCTCCATCACCTTTGTCACCTACTCCTTTGAGTAAAAAAGGTACAGTACCGCATACTGCCTACTTCGTTCCTTTGTCAAGCACTCCTGCATCAACTCAAAGTCCCTCGCTTTCGGCTATCTTGATGAGAAGCCCATCGACATCGGTCTTATGAAGTTTCTTGGCCTCTGCCCTTTTGCCATGTCTTGGTACTTGGAGTTTACCTTTGCATTCTCCACCTCCTCGGCCCCTTTTACGACCAATGCTCTCCCTCCATAAGAGCAAGGGATCGATGACTCTACGGAAGTCCCGCCTCTACGGTATCATGGTGCTGCCAAGCCCATAGCACTACTATCTGTTACTTTGCATCTTCATCCCTTCCTTCGCAATTGGTAGATCTGCCTCTACGGCACTGTGGTGCTCCTCTGAGTCCACCTCCTTTCTAACCGATGCTTTACTTTTCGGTAGCTGAGCCCCATTGGACTCGTCATCGCTTCCTCGCCCCTTTTGACCACCTGCTTTGACACCACTGTGTCCTCCTAGTAGTTCTCCATGGTCGATGAAAAGACAGACTATAACTTCTCATGCATAGCCTCCGCCATCTTGTTGCAGGGCTCGCGCCGATTCTGTTCTCCTTAGCTTCCTTGGTAGACGTTCGCTTACTCGGCCTTGTCCTCTGACTTGCCGGGCTCCCTTAAGCGAATGTCAGTATTGAAGCAATCCAACTCTCCAGCCGCTCCGATCATACCTTAGTATAATCAAGTCCCTCCATGGGACTCACTGGTACTTATAATCTGACTACTCCCTCGGTGGTACACAGCCCTCATATGCTGATGATCAAGGCTTTCATCTGATGCAAGCTTCGATGCACACACACGGAAGACCTACCTCTGCAGTACCATGGCATTCACCCCTTGAATCCATAGCCCTTTTTGTCGTTGCATTATTTACCGAAGTGGAGCTCTCAGCAGCTTCTGATCATTCACATAATCACGTCCCCCTCCATGGGACTCACTGGTACTTGCACTTGGACTTCTTCCTCGGTGGTATACAGCCCCTATATGCTGATGACTAAGGCTTTCATCCAATGCAAGCTTCGATGTACACACGAAGACCCGTCTTTGCGGTTCTACGACATTCACTCCTTAAATCCATAGCCCTTCTTCTTGTTGTGTCGTACACCAAAGTGGAGCTCCCAATAGCTCCTGATCATACCTCTGCATGATCTTGTCCCTCACGGGACAGGATTGTCTGTATTGCATTGTCACGAACTATTCCACCACGATCCGCTGCATCATGTCGCCTCCTGGTGACATCTCCATTGTATACAAATTCTCGTGTGATGAACTCGGACTACGACTTCTCCACGTGTGGCCTCTGCCAACATATCATAGGGCCTCTGCCATCTCCGATTTTTAGTTCGCTCTCTTGGCAATTCACCTTCGTCCACCCACTCTTGGGTCACACCTGGACGAAGCATAGCTCTAGGACCGTCCGTCGCCTAGTAGCTCATAAAGTCCCCCTGACTTCACTAGAGTTTGTGCACCATTGTCTGGATCCTGAGCCTCTATCCCCTACCAGCACAATCTCTGCTATGCACCACTTGTTCCTGACAACTCGAATGACAACACTATAGCATATTCTTCAAGAGTACCCGCCTCTGCAATCTCTTGCCCCATGCTAAGGTCTCCTGATCCCAACTTTGCCTCCGCAAGTTGAATCACCTTAGTTACTCCGTCAAATGCATCTCTGAGGTAGCTTGTATGTGCCTCGAAGCTCCCTTCATCTTTGGCACCATGCAAGATAAGTTTGTCCCATCAGAATGAATAACCCATGGAATGACATGATCCCACTCTTGCCTCTACAAGAGTTCATAACCTTGACCTCTGTCCAAGGAAAGCTCCATGCCTCCGCTCCATGTTCCATCTTCTATGTCGACTCCCTTCATGCAGCTTGGATACTTCACCAAGTTCCACCTAAATCGTTCCGCTCCTCGATTTGCATTCAGTTGATAGTGGCCCTTATGTCCACTATTCCATGGGTCAGCCCCTTGTTGAGTTCGATTTCCACATCGACTCTAAGTGTGCCTTCATATGATGTTGTCTTGGATTGCTCCCCCACTTGATCTCAAAATGCATCTACCAATGCATTACCTCGTTCGAGATCATGCGACGACTCTTCGTCGTTCGCTCGGTCCGTTGAGCTTTGTGGAGATATTACCTTGAGAAACTCTTCCTCAATATGTGTGATCTGTTGCACATGATTTTCCCTCTAGAGAACTATGACTTATCCCTCCTGGATATCTGTCATGTTGGAGTAACTTTCCTCTTTATATACTTCCCACTGGAAGTTTCAGAGACCACCATCCCCTTTGGACTACTACGTCTTGTTAAACAACTTGTGCCTTGTTCTGCTCCCGCAAATGCACTTGCTAGATTGCGACCCTTCGCCAATACAGTCTCCACTGCATCCTTCAAGGTCTAGCAATGTGCTGAACTTATTGCACATTTCAGCCGCCTACGGACGTATCCTTTCCATGTCGAAGAGAAAGTTCTGATGCTCAATGGCGCCAAGTTCCGATTGCGCCTTGGGATGGCCATGAACACTCTGTCGTCTGTGTACAAGCCCTTGCATGAGTACCGAATCCTTTGAGTTAGCAATTCCCCTCACCTCTGTGAGCTTTGCACAACTCTTTCGGTTATTACGCAACACCTCCCACTTTGCACGGTCTCATCTTTCACCAAGCGTCCCGCTTTGCCTTGAGCACCGTCAAGTTTGGTTGCCAACGTCGAGTCGTAGCTCGAACTCAACCATCCCAATCTTTGTGCGCTAAGCATTCTTCTTCGCTTGCTTGTCCTCGTGGTCCTCTCGCGCAAAGGGGTTGGCCATTCCTCTGAATGTCAAACCTGGATGCCCGCTCCTCTGAGCAACTCCTTTCCCTACATCTCAATGTCTGTTTTCCCCCAAACGGTTGCGCATGCTGGCTGTCCTCCATACAGCCTAGCTAGGTCCCCAACATTTGTATGGTAAGTGTTTCTGCGTATGCTTGTCCCACTCTGATACCACATTGTCACGGGCTTAGCTGATTTTGCCTAAGCCGTGCGGCACCCATGCGTATCCGTCCGCAAAGGTCAATCCTCCCCGAGATCTCCTAGAGTCTCTTAGACTTACAAAAGAGAAAACGGGCAAGAAGAAGCAATTCCCATGGGATCCACAAGTAATTGCTCAAGCAAACACTTTATAAAGCCAGATACAAATTACACCCATGGACATTATAAACTCAGAGAGATTGCACACAAAGAATAATGGTCCATAATAGACCGAAGTCCCCCACAAGTGTTTATAAGACACCTCGTATTTACAAGCCAAAATTGACCACAAAGCAAACCAAAATAGGACTGCTAAACCTACTGCAAGCCCACTACTTGTTGTACAACGTATGTACACAAACCGAAGGACACAGACAAACATGAGCATTTCATCGAACACCTTGTTTACATTGTTGTCCGTGACAAGGCGGCGCGGGCGGCGACAACTCACGGGCAACCCCCCGACGAAGTCGCCACTAGGGCGGCGCGAGATACTTCTCCTCCTCTTCTTCTTCTTCTTTTCCTCTTCTTCTTCTTTCCTTTTTCTTTCTCAATCGACCGTCGACGATCGATTTCTCCTTAAATCGATCGCAAACGGTGAAAATCGATCATCGACGGCAGAAATCGATCGTCGATGGTCGAAATCAATCACCGACGATCGATCTTAGCGGTACTGCTCGGTAGCGACCGGTCCGCATACCGATCAGCTACTGGACCGATATGGGCGGTACTAATATTATTGCTCAGTAAGTAAAACATTGACTAATACCTTATAACTAACGCCAGAACTTGTTATGAGAAAATAATATATATATAATATCATTGCCAAGTGCACAATAATTTTTTTTCACTAATATATTGCACATGCCCTAAATGCTACACTTAAGCCTTTTTTTTTTTGTTTTACCTAAATCATTCTTCCTTCTACTCTACTCCATGGCTTGAACAAGACAATTGCTTATTCACAAAAATATTTAAACAAAGGTAACAATCCTTAATTCTTCTTTTACCTTTTCCTTTCATGGGCATTGCCCAAAGCTTCGTCCAACTCATCACTTCAAGCTATCATGCTTGGAGGTGCAGACTACAAATATCCCACATGCCCTTTTAACAAAAGGTGTACAAAAAAGATGCATGAAGAACCAAAAACAATCACCTTTCAGATCAATTTCAATCAAGTTGGCCACCTGGCAGCTGCCTAAACCCACGTGCATGTTCTCGTACAGTATGTACTTAGTGGCGTTTTACCAAGCTTCCAACACAATGGATACACAAATAATGGAACTTGAATAAAGAAAAAATTGGATGGGAATAATTTGTCACAGTAAACGCTTATGACAATCAATGGGGCATATTATAAAAAGAAAAGAATATCTTTTTTTTGCCAGAAAGAAAGTCTTTTAGAAGAGATGATGAAGTACACAAGGAAAAACTTTAGCAAAATAAATTATCAGAACGAAGCATCAGAGATGAAGCAAATCCAAGAAGTATCTGTACTGGGAGCAGGAGAGTTTTCCAAGTAAACGTTTGTGAAGAACGAGAACGTAGGAGAATCCAGCAGAACAACAAAACCGCACAATATGTGACAAGGAGACGATTGACTACCTTGTTTAAGAGAGAAAATGCACTTCGGACTGGATAATGATCGTCCATAAATGCCAAAGCACAAAGACCATTCCGATTGTAAGAGTGCACCTTGGACTCTGCGAAAGGTTATAAGAAATCAGAAAGATTTTACTAAAACATTCGATCACAATATCAAAAAAAGACATAAAAAGATTATCTTTATAAAGATCATCTTCACAGCGGAAACAACTGCCGTCTCACGAAAATTCAAAAGAAAACCTTACAGAATTCGGCAAATTAAACGGTACGTGTCCTACGCTTCGACCGGTTGGAACATATATCTGGAACCCAAAATATCGTCTAATAGAAGAAATGATATTAGTGAATTCTATCCAAGAGAAGGAACACCAGAATTTTCTGACTGATTGAAAGAAACATCTAAACGTCTTGCGCTGCCAAATGCCCAAATCGGAGGAAACGAAGCACACAGAAAACTGGACCGTATCAAAGAGAGCTACGACAGGACGAAGGGAGATGAAGCCAGATATCTGGGAGGAAACCTTCATGCTGAACGGACTGGCGCTGGCCGTGGGGCGTGCGCTTGGCGACGGTGCGGGCGATGAAGAGGATGAACTCCTTGGCGGCCTTCCTCTGGAAGTAGCCGAAGTGGCTGACGTCGGAGGCGTTAGCGAGGACCACCGGATCCGACGGCCCTGAGGATGAGGAGCAGTCGCCGGCGGTGCTCAGAAGGAGGAGAGCGGTGATCTTCATCTTCGATCCGCCTGTCCTCACCGGTAAACCCTAAAATGGGGTGAACAGCAGTCGCCGACTGTCTCCAAGAGATCGCTTTCTCTTTCTTTGCTTGACGTCGACGACGGAGAAGCGAATGGGAATAGGGAGGCGGAGGCAATTAAAACGAAGGTAGAATAGGTACGCGCTTTATATTAAACAATTATTTAATGAAATAATTATTTAATTAAATTGCTACGTGGCAACTCGTTTGACTAATTAGTCCATGGTCTATAATTAGGCTATGCAATCAAAATTTGTCGATGGCCAAAAATTATTATGTACATGAACCAATGCCATTATTATAATAATTTGAGAACATAATGTTTAAGATTTATGTTTAAAAATGGCAGCAACCAGACAGGCTATTCTCGAATACAGTTCCAGCATTTATATAATTCGATAATGTCTTATTTTCTATTATCTTGCATTTACAATAAATAATCATAAATATTATAATGTAGTCTAAAATATTTAACACTTCAATTTAAAACGAAGTGAAAAAATTGGAATTTTTTTTCATATTCTACTTTGAAATGTGTCGGAATCGTCGCTGCCTTCGCTTCTGAAGCCGCTGTCTGCAGCTGTAGCTATTACGGCTCCCTCCTCCGGCACCGCCAACTGGCGGAGCCGCCACCTCCGCTGTTGCTGTGCATTCTACTGCTGCCGCTGCCGCTACCGCCATCATCGCCGCCAAGGTGGCAGCCACTAGATTGTTCTGTTTGCGCCATCGTTGCCGTCCGCCGCTACTAGACATCATCTCTTTATCTTCCGCCTCGTTCGGTATCACCCCGAAACTTCGTCCATGTCATGTCGAGCGATTTCACCCAACTTCATCACTCACGGCTTTCGGCGTCGTCGACGGCCTCGGTCATTATCGTGACATCCCGAGTCAGTCACATCTTCGAGACAATCGCAATGTTTTCGTCGGCCGCAATTTGAAGACGGCGGTCGCGATGTCTCCTCACGGCGCAACATCAACGTTGACTGCAAGTCTCCGGCCACCGCATCTTCAAGTTGTCCGCAGCGACTTCGTGCATCACAACCTCAAGACGACGACGACGTCCCCGTTGAATGCAACATGAAGGTAGGCTCCAACTCTTCTGAATGCTGCAACATCAATTCTGCCGCATGTTCCAAGTGGCCGGTCTCCAACCTTGAGTTTGATGTGGAACTTATGCCGTGGCTAAGGAGTCAGCACGGTTTGATTCTGTCTGTACGTGTAAGTTTGTTTGTATCGATTGAAAAGAGATTGAGAAGCTCGATAAAGATCGAATGGGTCTTCTCGGGAGCGCGTCTCGGGCTCCTCCTTATCATGGTTTACCGAGGAGTCATGTACGAAGGCCTCGTCGGGATAGGGGTGCACGATGTGGTCCCTCCGACGATGAAGTTAGTGCCCCAATTTAGATGATATCAAGAGTTTAATGTAACCTGAGAGAGTTAACCACAGATCCTCGGTCCTGTTCCTAGGAACACTCCAATACCCCTTATATGTCATACTGCCGTTGAGACGGATCTACCGATCGTGAAGAAAGAAACGCAGATGCAAGGCAACGGATAGTAGTGTCATAGGCTTAGTAATGCCATGATACCAGAAAGGCGGGACTTCTATAGAGTCATCGATCCCTTGCTCACATAGAGAGAGAATGTTAGTCGTGAAAGGGGCCGAGGAGGTGGAGAATGCAGAGACAAACTCCAAGTACCAAGACAAGGCTGAAGGGCAGAGGCTAATGAACTTCATAAGACCCGTGTCAATGGGCTTCTTATCTAGATAACCGAAAGTGAGGGACATCGAGTTGATGCAAGAGTGCTCGACCAACGAAAGAAGTATGCAATACTTGGTGCTGTGCCTTTTCTACTTAGGGAGTAGGTGGCAAAGATGATGGAGATGACGGTAAATTCCTAGAGGCGATCAAAACTATCCAAGACTTGCTCCAAATTAAGGTGAAATTTTGCTCTTTTCGAGCAAAACTTCTTGCATTCCGGAAGTTTGATGGCAGTGGGAAGACGAATCATAGTAGCTAACTAAACGCATGGAGTGCAAACACTATGAGTGCTTCAGAAGTGCGAGCAAAGAGTGAGCGAAGACTAGTAACCAACTCGATACATAAAGTACAACCTCGAGGAGGTGGGCGAAGTCAATTAACTTCACTTTCTCAACTCTTAAGAGAATGGGCGAAACCGAGTACCCCAGTTCTCTTATTTACCAGCAAATGAGTTTTACACAAGTTCAAAGACTCTTGAAAGAAATCTAATAGAAGACAATTGTTATTAAATCCTCATCACTGGTGATCGGTGCTATTGAGAGTAGATTGTCAGCTTCATTTCCCAACAAAATATCGAACGAAAGCGAAAGTAATGCAAACCTACTTGGAAGCGACAACTAAGTTGAAGAAGAATCGATGGGCGAATTTTATGAAAGATCTCAAAAACTTCAAAGTTTGCGAGATGATGCTTGTTAAGGCTCCAAGAAGCATCCATCATGTTTAAGCGGCGTGAGACGTTTAAGATACTAGTGCAAAACAAGAAAGGTCTTTTCCTTTATCAAAAGGAACAACAAAAATCAACAAGGATCAACACAACTCAGCCGACCACACACTTGAGTCAGTCATTGGTGAGTGGAAGCAGTATAGCGGATCAAAGTTTGACTACTCAATAACTACGGGGGAGAGCAGCTTGTCATGAATGGATGTCGCTCAACCGCAACATCTTCGCTCTATGAACCGTTCGTTATTTTTTTCTTGCTTGGAGACTGAGAGCTCCAAAATGTGCCTCTGAGAGTATGGGAGGCTGGTAGACTTATGAGCTCTTAGCTCCCTTACTTTTCAACTAATGTAGGACTAAAGATAACCTTATCAAGAATAAAAAAAATATTCTTAAAAATATATTTTGAAGACTAATCTTACGTGATGTGGCAAGTCTAACAAATTAGGCTCTATGTAATGAGTCTATTGGCCAAAATATTAGCCACATCATTTGTCTCCCTCCTATTGTGCATACAAAGGGTAAAACCGTATGGGTACGCTTAAAACGAATAATTTCTTACGTGCCTATGGGCCGCACTAATATTTGATCGATCAAAATATCCCTTATCAATTCTAAAATAAGAGCATCTCATGTATGGTTTCAGAGTCAAAATTATATTTTTGATCCACACATCAGACTCCCAACTATATTAGTGAATGTGTCAGGCATACTCCCAACGCTGGCTTTGCAAGTGAGCTTACGATATAAGGAATTCTAACTTTGAGAAAAGTTATCATGAATAAGCATCCACCTCGAGAGATTCAATTCTTAAAACATAATAACCTTCATGAAGTCAACTCAATCGACTTGACCAGGTGAGATAGATCAACGACCAATTCTAACACTAACATAATTAAGCTTCGTTAAATCCCTTTATGGTCTCAATTAGACCCCATATGATTAGGTTCATCAACTTCAAATATATCTACTCTCAATTAGGTTTAACAATTCCCAATCTGATAATTCATTATTCTTATTATATCATGTTCATACCTATATATGAGAATAACTTAATTATTACAAGTAGCTAATTAACTCATTTATTCATATTGAAGATTTGGAGGTGCTTGATTATTTTCTTAGTAGAAGTATATCCATAATCTTCTTAATTGCACCCAAGCCATTGGACTCCTCGTTGACTTATAAGTGGATCAATCTCACTTATGCTTATTTTAACCAAATACTTGGTATTAAATTTACATACGAAGCACATAACCATTTTAATCACTCTATTTCTGTCCAAGATCGATGTAATCATTATCTAGCGGAGCCATATTAGGAATGAGTATATAAAGAAAAAAATATATACTAAACAGGATTATCTTAATCATGGTAATATACTATAATGATTCTCTATCATGATATTGTTTTATATTTATTCCTAACCGACTAAAATTGTCTTATTCGATAATATTTATTCCCTTCTCTCTCACCCCTCTTGTGCACATCAGCCTCCACCTCTCTGTTGGGGAAGGAGGAGCAAGGAAACGATAAAACAGAATACTACGATCCAATGAACAAAAACGCTTTCAATCAAGAAAACGACGTAGTATTAAACAGGAGGTAAAAGAACAAGAACACTTACAAGATTATCTCCAAATGAACACAATCTCTTCTCTTTACACACTCTCTGCCACTTTACTTCATTCTCTAAGGTCCTATTTATAGGACATAATAATAACTACCTCACACCACTTCCACTTCCTTCATCCCACTATCTCACCCATGATTAATAACTACCCCCACTAACTCTTAAACTACCTCCACAACTCCTAAACATGAGCCACTACTCCTAAACATGTTAACTAACTATGTAACTACCTTGAATCAATTCTCAACACTCCCCCTTGATTCATAGTTACATACACCAATTTGAGACATAAAATAAATATGCTTCTTAACGGGAAGCGACTTGGTGAGAATGTCTGCAACTTGTTCATTCGTGCCACAGTACTTCATTGTTATAGCTCCATCTGCTACAAGATCTCGGATGAAATGATAGCGTATCTCTATATGCTTCGTTCTTCCATGAAATGTGGGATTTTTTGCCAGTGCAATTGTAGATTTGTTGTCACAAAATATTTCGGTTGCATCTATTTGTTTTTGATGAAGATCTTCAAGAAGTCTTCTAAGCCATATAGCTTGACATGCTGCTGATGTTGCAGCTACATACTCTGCTTCCGATGTCGACAATGCAGTTGTTGCTTGCTTCTTTGAACTCCATGATATAGCTCCTGATCCAAGGCTAAAAATATTGCCTGAAGTACTTTTTCTATCATCCAAATCTCCTGCCCAATCACTATCAGTAAAACCAAATAATTTATATTTAAAATTATGAGAATACCATATTCCATAATTTGTAGTTCCAGCAATATAACGTAGAATTCTTTTAACAGCTCCGAGATGATGTTTACTTGGGCTTTGCATGAACCTAGATACAACACCAACAGAGAATGTAATATCTGGACGAGTATGAGTTAGATAGATCAAACCTCCAACCAAACTTCTGTAGTATCTTGCATTTGTCAAACCTGTACCATCTTCAAGTTTCAATTTCTCATTTACATTCATGGGTGTAGCTGCAGCTTTGCATTTAATCATATTAGATTTTTTGAGCAGATCCATTGCATACTTTCTTTGTGAAATAAAAATTCCATCTGATCCTTGCTTCACCTCCAACCCAAGAAAATAGTGCAGTAAACCTAGATCTGACATTTCAAACTTATTCATCATGCATTTTTTAAATTCTGCCACAACAGAGTCAGATGAACCCATATATATAATATCATCAACATAAAGGCAAACCATAAGAATACTATGTTCACCTTCCTTCTTTAGATAAAGGGTAGGTTCATTATCACTCCTTTTAAATCCATTTTGATGAAAATAACAATCAATTTTACTGTACCATGCTCTTGGAGCTTGTTTAAGCCCATAAAGTGCTTTCTTTAGCTTATATACTTTTTCTTCATGTCCTTTAACCAAAAAACCTTCAGGTTGAGTAACAAAAACCTCTTCTTGTAAATCTCCATTTAAAAACGCAGATTTCACATCAAATTGATAAACAGGCCAACTCAAATAAGCAGCTAAAGCCAAAAAGGTTCTCACGGTTTCGAATCTAGCAACTGGAGAAAAAGTATCATCAAAGTCAATACCTTGTTGCTGCGAATATCCTTTTGCTACAAGCCGAGCTTTATGCTTCTGGATACTTCCATCTGCATTATACTTTGTTTTGTACACCCATTTCAAACCAATAGCTTTCTTTTCTTTTGGTAGATCCATTAGCTCCCAGGTTTCATTCTTCTCAATTGACTTGATTTCCTCCTTCATTGCTTTTTGCCATTCCTCTTTTTCAACTGCTTCCTCAAAACTTATAGGATCTGAAATAAATAAAGCAAATGTTGAATCATAAATCTCTGTTAGTGATCTAAACCTTCCTGGAGGGGTTTCATCTGATGAATCATTTGCTGAATTTGAACTGCTACTGGGTGAGGTTGACGTTGATCTTGTTGGAGCAGGATCTGTCACTTGATTCGGTGGAGTAATTAGTTCTGCTGGAACACGAATTTGTGCATCACCTTCATTAATCTCCCAATTCCAACTTGCCCTTTCATCAAATACAACATTTCTGTTAATAATAACTTTGCCATTTACAGGATTATATAATCGATATGCTTTGGATTGTGTAGAGTATCCAATTAAGATGCATTTTTCTGATTTTTCATCAAGCTTATGATGATTTTGTAAATTTACCAAAGCATAAGCAATACAACCAAAAATTCTTAGATGGCTTACAGTTGGCTTTATACCATACCAAGCTTCAAAAGGAGTTCGATTCATAACAGCCTTTGTCGGTGAAATATTCAACAAATAAACTGCTGTTGCAACTGCTTCTGCCCAAAACTGATTCGGAAGATGCTTTCCTTTAAGCAAACTTCTTGCCATTTCGACAACAGTTCGATTCTTACGTTCAGCTACACCATTTTGCTCCGGTGTATATGGTGCTGTCAATTCCCTGCGAATACCATTTTCTTCACAAAAGGAATTAAACTCATTAGACATAAATTCACCACCTCTATCTGTCCGAAGTGTCTTTATGCATTTACCACTTTGCCTTTCTACAAGTGCCTTGAATTTTCGAAAGTTATCAAATGCTTCAGATTTCAATTCCAGAAAATATACCCAACTCATGCGGCTATAATCATCAGTAAATAACAGAAAATATCGACTTCCCCCAAATGATTTTGTATTCATAGGTCCACATAAGTCAGCATGAATTAATTCAAGACAATTAGATGCTCTCCATGCTTTTCCAACAGGAAATGATTTTTTACTTTGTTTGCCATAAATACATCCTTCACATACATCAAGTGTATTAATTTTAGGCAATCCATAAACCATTTCTTTTTGATTTAACAACCTTAAACCTTTAATATTAAGGTGTCCATATCTCAAATGCCATAAATTTGTCTCATTCTTTTGATTTGTAACAAGAGCATGTTTCTCAATATTTGAAACATCAATTGGAAACATCTTATTTTGCGTCATGCAAACATTTGCTATAATCAAGCCAGATTTCTTATCTTTAATAGTGCATGAACCATCATCAAATATAACTGAATATCCAATATCTATCAATTGTCCAACACTCAACAAGTTATGTGATAAGCTAGGAACATAGAAAACATTATCAAGGTGTTTTACCTTCCCTTGATTTGTCTTCACCTCAATTGTTCCTTTTCCTTCTACTTGGATTTGCTTGCTATCTCCAAGTTTAACTTTCAACTTGTGAGTTTCATCAATATCTCTAAATATTGACCTTATGCCTGACATATGATTAGAACATCCACTATCCAAAAACCAAATGTCATTTGAGATATCATTAACTTGTGAATGAGTCATAAACAACTTACTATTATCTTCATTTTCTTCCACATAACTTGCTTGCTTTTCTCTTTTCCAGCAATCTGCCTTCATATGACCAAACTTCTTACAATAGTGACATTGAATTCCACTCTTGTAGTTTTTCTGATCATAGTTTGATTGCCTTTCATCATGCCCATCAAAGTGTCCTCTTCCTCTTCCTCTTCCATTTCCTCTACCACGAAATCCTCCTCTGCCACGTCCTCTTCCTGTTACTTTTTTGTCTTCTTTTGAAGTAGAAGACTCCCCCTTAACCTGAAATGCTTTTTCTTCACTTTTTTCAAGTGACCTGTTCAACCTTGCTTCATGTGCTTGCAAGGAACCCATTAGTTCATCAAATGAATAAGTAGACAAGTCCTTTGACTCTTCAATTGCCGCAACAACATGATCAAATTTTGGAGTTAAACTTCTCAAAACTTTTGCAACAATTATTTGATCATGAAGATGTTCACCATAGGATTTCATTTGACTAACAATTTCAGTCACCCGAGAAAGAAAATCTTGCACTGATTCATTGCTTTTCATAAACAAAATTTCAAACTCACGACGAAGGGTTTGAAGTTTTACCATGATCACCCTCGATGAGCCTTGAAATTCATTTTGAAGTATCAGCCAAGCTTGTCTTGAGGTTGTCGCTGCTGCAATTCTTGAGAAGATTGTCTCATGCACAGCTTGTTGAATGAAGAACAATGCCTTTGAGTCCTTCTTTCTATTTTCCCTCAGCCTGATTTCTTCATCTGGATCTGCATATCCATTCTCTATCAAGTCCCAAAGATCCTGAGACTTGAATAGAGTCTTCATCTTGATACTCCAAAATTCATAGGATTTGCCCGAGAAGATGGGAATAAGGGGTTGAGACATAGAATTGCCATTAAAAGCCATAATGCCCAGTTCAGATTGAAACAAGGCTCTGATACCACAAATGTTGGGGAAGGAGGAGCAAGGAAACGATAAAACAGAATACTACGATCCAATGAACAAAAACGCTTTCAATCAAGAAAACGACGTAGTATTAAACAGGAGGTAAAAGAACAAGAACACTTACAAGATTATCTCCAAATGAACACAATCTCTTCTCTTTACACACTCTCTGCCACTTTACTTCATTCTCTAAGGTCCTATTTATAGGACATAATAATAACTACCTCACACCACTTCCACTTCCTTCATCCCACTATCTCACCCATGATTAATAACTACCCCCACTAACTCTTAAACTACCTCCACAACTCCTAAACATGAGCCACTACTCCTAAACATGTTAACTAACTATGTAACTACCTTGAATCAATTCTCAACACTCTCTTCCTTTCGTCTCTTTTTTCCATGCATCGATCAGATCTGAACGAAGTCTACTATGGCCCGGCGGTGCCCTCGAGCAACGCTTACGGCAGCGCCCGCCGTTGCTGCAGCTGCTTCCGCTTCAGCCGCGGCCTGGGCAGCCTCTTGATGCTCCTTGGCCTCACCATCCTCATCCTCGCCTTCAGCATCTTCTGCGTCTTCATATTCGTCTTCCTTCCTTCCGGAGTCAATGCCTACGTCAACGAGGCCTCCCTCGCCGAGTTCAACTACAGCAGCGACAGCCGCAACCTGAAGTACAGCCTCAGCCTCGCCATGAGCATCCGCAACCCCAACCAGCGGGTCGGCATCTACTTCGACAACGTGGTGGCGCTGGCGAGCTACGGCGGCTGCCTTTTCGACTTCGCCGCCCTCTCCTCCTTCGACCTGGGCCGCAGAATCACGGCGAATCTCTCCCCGGTGTTCCAGGGCGGACAGCTCCTGCTGGGGGACTCGGCGGCGACGACGTACGCGAGGGAGAAGGGCGAGGGCTACTACTACATCGACGTGAATGTGCGGGCCGAGCTGAGGCTCGAGGGGTGGGTCTATAAGCTCCGTTACAACCGGCCAAGTATCTACTGCAGGTTGAAGCTTCCGGTGCCGGGGAGCTCCGGCACCTTCAAAGCCACCGAGTGCCGCACGTACTACCTTTAATTTGACGTGTAGTATATTGTTTTCTTGGATTGAATTGCTTGTTAGGACTTCTTAATTTTAGGAGTTTTTAATTTTTAATTTTTTATATTAATTTTTTTTAATTATGAAAGTAGTTTGTTATGATTTTTTTATTTAGCAAATTAAGAGTTTATTTTTATTTTTTTAGAATTACTAGTTCTATTTGATTAAGGATTAAATAACTCTATAAATATGTAATGTAAAGCTAAAGTCTTTGACTAACTTGAAGACTGATGGCACGATCAAATCCCTATCATTTTTTTTTTTCTTAGATAAAACTCTAGAAATTTTTTCAGTGCTTTAGAAACACACGACGAAATATTGGTATATTAGAAATGATCTCTTAATATAGTAATACTGATTTCAAACTGAGTTATAATCATAAATGGGACTAATTCATCCATTATAGATTGATTCAAACGATTCAATCATTACAGACCAAAAATATATGGATAAAGAAAGTATATTGCAGATATTTAGATACTTTGCGATAAAACTCCAAAAGAACGGACACCTTCAAAATAATCATTACTCAATATTTGTAACAGTAAAAATATGATTGAGTATTAGGTCATTCAATAATAATAATAAAGACAACTAACTTCCTTTGAAAAATCCATTGTTTTTTATTTTTATTTTTTGGCACATAGCGATCCTATTTTGCTTTCTCCTTGGAGAGTCTGAAAACCTCTATTTTGTTTAAGTCAACATTAGATCGGTACCAAACAAATATTAGTCCATAAAAAATAATAATTATAAATTAAGAAAACAAGTATTATAAAAATTTATGATAATAAATAATAATGAAATAATCAAATAAATCATTTAATATTAATTTTAAAAATTCTTATATTTTTAGAAAACCTTGGAAGTGACTTACAAAACACTAAATAACCTATTTATATTTTTAAAACTTTGAACTATTAATTTTTACTAATTTTAGTCCTTAAAAGATGAAATTTAGTCCTTGAAAGACAAGCAAGCTACGCCCTACAATCGTCCTTAAATGACAAAATATCACAAATGATTGTATAGATCAATCATCCACATGAATAGATCATACGAGAGCATATGAATCGGTAATCCATATGAATGTGCTACAGAAGGACATACGGGCTAGTTCTCATCAGCCGTTGGACCTCGCCAACCCCCCCCCCCCCCCCCCCCCCCCCACACCCAACTGCCCAAGTTAAAAAATCTATCCTTGCGGCTTTAACAAGGGGTTGGCTCGAATCCTCTACTATTCCAACCACACAAAACTAATTTTATCATCTGAGAGGTTGGGACGAAAAATTACTCTAATGCTGATTGCTTGTGCAAGATCCCCGAGAAGACCAAGGCCCACCTCGCCTCAACCTTAGAACCTCGAGGGGGCCAACGACAACCTTGATCCGACTCAAGAGCTACCTCGAATGCTTAGGAGCTGCCACCTCGAGATCGTTTTGGTCGAACCTTCCCTGACTCCAACCATCTTGCTCAATTGTCACACTAGTTTTTCGGACAACTTTGAGACAAAATCAGATCGTGTCGATTCATGATCAACATCATCAAGGCAACAGAAATCACATAACATAGTTAATCTTGAGGAATAGAGAAAAAAAGAAGAGATGGAGTGTAAGTAAGAGAAAAGAGAGAGTCGGAAAGAAGAGAGAAAGATAGAATTGAATTATTTTTCTACTCAGTTTGGTACCTCTTAGTTCTGATGGGAATAAAACAGGAATAAACTTTGTATACAAACAAATACTAGCAGACCGTCATACACAGCGGAATCAAATAGAAATCACAATCAGATGAACACCAAGATTTACGTGGAAAACCCCTTCAACTCGAAGGGTAAAAATCACGGGACAAACCAGAGAAAATTCACTATCAAAATAATGAATATACAGATCTCAAGGCTTCTTGCCCAAGCCCTAAGCAATAGTCACAAGAGAATCACAGGGATACAAGGACTATAATCCTAAGTACAATATCCAAAACCTTCCCAAGAGATTACAGTAAGAATCCACTACAAACTGATCTAACTTGAGATTTGAATGATTGAGAATAGTCTTTTCTTGTCCTTGTCTTCTTCCATTTCCTGGATCTCTTATTTTCTGGCCTCTACTATCAATCTGCAGTCTTTTTTCTCTCACCCACGTTTTCAGTCGCCGCTGCTATCTTAATCTCAACCCTAGCCACCTAATCTAGGTTTATAAGTGAGGTTATGGGCTATGGGCTTCACTAAAGCCCATTATGGGCTGAATCTGGGCCATTTGCCCAACAACCTCCCCCTTCAGCCCATAAGGGAGGTTGTCTCATGACTCCTCAACGTGAAGTCATGCCGACCAACTGTCGGCACATCTCATGTCTCTCTTTCGGCAAAGTCTTTGTCAACATGTCTGCCACATTATCATCTGTGTGAACTTTCTGAAGTTGTAACTTCTTCTCTTCAAGTATATTTCTGATCCAGTGATATCTGACATCTATATGCTTTGACTTGGAATGAAATATTGAGTTTTTGCATAAATGGATGGCACTCTGGCTGTCACAATATACCACATAGTTTTTCTGTTTCAGCCCCAATTCTTGTAAGAATCCTTTCATCCATAACATTTCTTTGCAAACCTCTGTAGCAGCAATATATTCTGCCTCTGTGGTGGAGAGAACAATACACATTTACAATCTGGACTGCCATGACACAGCTCCCCCTACAAAAGTAAGTACAAAACCTGATGTGGACTTCCTTGTGTCAATATCTCTTGTCATATCTGCATCTGTGTAACCTGTCAACACAGGTGGTCCACCTCCAAAGCTTAAACAAACTTTAGAACTTCCTCTGAGATATCTAAAAACCCACTTCACTACTGCTCAATGCTCTTTACCTGGATTTGTAAGAAATCTGCTAGTAACACCCACTGCATATGCGATGTCCGGCCTCGTACATACCATTGCGTACATTAAATTTCCAACTACTAAAGCATAAAGAACCTTTTACATTTTCTCCTTCTCCTCATCACTTGATGGACTCTGATCTGAGCACAACTTGAAGTGACCTGCAAGAGGAGAACCGACTGGTTTTGCATTACTCATACTGAACCTATCCAATACCTTCTCAATGTATTTCTCCTATGACAACCAAATCTTTATCTTTCTTCTATCACGAGAAATCTGCATGCCTAGTATTTGTTTTGCTGGCCCCATGTCCTTCATTGCAAAAGGCTCACTCATGTCTTTCTTCAACCTATCAATCATAGACATATATTTCCCAAGGATAAGCATGTCATCAACATAAAGTAAGAAAATAATAAAATTCTCACCAAACTGTTTGATGTACACACAATGATCTAAAGCTGTTCTTTTATATTTATTTTCAATCATAAATGAATCAAACTTTTTATACCACTGTCTTGGAGCTTGCTTCAGCCCATACAAGCTCTTCTTCAACTTGCAGACAAAATTTTCTTTACCTTTGACTTTAAAGCCTTCTGGCTGCTCCATATAAATTTCCTCCTCCAAATCACCATAAAGGAAAGTTGTTTTCACATCTAACTGTTCAATCTCCAAGTCTAAGTTAGCAGCAATACCAAGAGCAACACGGATAGAAAATATTTTAACAACAGGAGAAAAAATTTCTTCAAAGTCAATACCTTTCTTTTGACCAAAGCCTTTCACAACCAATCTAGCTTTATACTTTGGTTGAGAACAATATTCTTGAGTCTTCAACCTGAAAACCCACTTGTTCTTCAAGGCCTTACTTCCTTCTGGTAATTGCACCAAATCATATGTGTGATTCTTCTGTAGAGAATTCATCTCTTCTTGCATAGCAATAAACCACTTCTTTTTCTGCTCACTTTCAATTGCTTCCTGGTAACTCTCTGGTTCACTTGTATCAGTAAGCATCACATACTCATCTGTAGAGTATCTTCTGGAAGGTTGACGTGGTCTAGAAGATCTTCTTAACTGAGGTTCTGTGGGAACTTGCTCTGTTTCTTCTTCCTGCTCAACATGTCCTGCAGGTAGATCAACATTTGACTCTGCACCATCTTCCTGCACATCTCCCCCATCACCTTGATATACTGGAGGAATAACTGGGTCACAGTCTATAAATCTCTTTACAGAAGTCTTAGCTGGTGCCTCCTTCTTCAAATCCTCAATGGTTTGATTCTCAAAGAAGACAACATCTCTGCTTATGAACATCTTCTGCTTTTCTGGATCCCAAAGCCTGTAACCAAACTGATCATGTGAGTAACCAAGAAAAATACACTCTTTTGTCTTACCATCCAGCTTGGACCTCTCATTGTCTGGAACATGTGCAAATGCACGACAACTAAATACTCTTAAATGCCTATAGGATACATCTTTCCCTGACCATACATGCTCTGCAACATCACAATCTAGAGTTGTACATGGTGATAAGTTGATTACATCAACTGCAGTCCTCAAAGCCTCATCCCAAAACCTTTTGGGTAGCTTGGCCTGTGAAAGTATACATCTGATCTTTTCCATGATGGTGCGGTTCATCCTCTCTGTAATTGCATTATGTTGAGGCGTACCAGGGACTGTCAACTTATGTTGGATGTCATGTGACCTGTAATAATCATTAAACAATCATGTGTACTCACCACCATTATCTGATCTTATATATTTCAATTGCCTTTCTGTCTCCCTTTCAACTCTGGCATGAAACTCTTTGAAGACATTAATAATCTGATCTTTAGTCCTTAATGCATAGGCCCAAATTTTTCTGAAAAAGTCATCTATAAAAGTAACAAAATAAAGTGCACCACTGATACTAGGAACATTAACAAATCCACCATGAGTTTTTGTCCTCAAAGGACCACACACATCTGTATAGACACGGTCCAATGCATGTATTTTTCTAAATAAGACAGGACTAACAAAGGAAACTCTATGTTGTTTACCAGCCAAATAATCAATACAAGGGTTCAAACATGTACCTCTGAGGTATGACAATACCTCTCTCTTAGAAAGTTCTTGCAGCCCTTTCTCGCTCATGTGTCACAGTCGCCTATGCCACAACTCCATGCTGAAGTCTTTCTCTGTAGCATTCAATTGCTCACCAAAGCTTTAGCCTGCAATATGTACAATGTATGATATTTCTTCACATTAGCTACAATAGGAGAACCCTTACTGAGCTTCCACTGCCCTTTGTGAAATTTGACATCAAAGTCTTCATCGCCAAGCATTCCAATTGAAATTAAATCCAATCTTAAGTCAATCACATGCCTCACATCCTTAAGCACCAACTTGCAACCAAAGTTGGTCTTTATATTGATATCTCTCATGCCAATGATATTTGTTGTGTCATAGTTGCCCATCTTGACAACACCAAAATTTTCAGACCTGTAAGTAGTAAAGAACTCCCTCCGTGGTATAGCATGATAAGAAGCACCTATGTCAATTATCCACTCGAGACCCTGGCACACACAAAAAAAATATCATCGGAATTAGATAAAATCAAATAATCACTACCTTGTACTGTAGCTGTGATATTCTCTTTTGACTCTGTATGCTCCACTTCTTTCCCCCTTTTCTTGTTCTTCTTAGGTTGCTTGCACTGATTCTTGTAATGTTCTTTCTCACCATAATTGTAGCAAACAATATATTTCCTTGATCTTGACTTGTTTCTACCCACGTGTGAACCACTTCTATCCTTTGACTTTGACCTTCCTCTATTCTCTGAGACAAGTGCTTGTGAATCAATCTGAGAAGTTACTGAATTCTTTCTCCTTAACTCCTCATTCAACAAACTGTTTGTTACTTGATTCATGGTGACAATATCATCTAGTGCCAAATTACTAAGGGAAACCACCAGTGTCTCCTAACTTTCTGGCAAAGAACTGAGAAGTAATAATGCCTGCAACTCATCATCAAGAGATATTTTCATAGAGGATAACTGGTTAGTAATAAATACTCTGTATTTCATTCAAATGCTCAGGAATAGAAGTACCATCTTTATATTTCAAGTTCACAAGTTTTCTGATCAGAAAAGCTTTGTTGCCAGCCATTTTTCTTTCATAAAGAGCTTCTAACTTTTTCCAAAGAGAGTAAGCAAAACATTCAGTAGAAACATGGTGAAAGACACTATCATCTAGTCATTGTCGAATAAAGCCAACTATTTTTCGATCTAATCTCTTCCACTCATCATCTGTCATAGATGTGGGCTTTGCACTGTCCCCTTGCAAAGGTCCATACAAATCTTTGCAATACAAGAGATCTTCCATTCTTGGTTTTCATATCATCCAATTGTTTCCGTTTAAACTAATCATGCGAGAAACATTACCAGCCTCCATGTTCAGATACAAAAGATTAAATACCACCAAAACCCTGCTCTGATACCATTTGATGGGAATAAAATAGAAATAAACTTTGTATACGAACAAATACTAGCAGACCGTCATACACAGCGGAATCAAACAAAAATCATAATCAGATGAACACCAAGATTTACGTGGAAAACCTCTTCAACTCGAATGGTAAAAACCACGGGACAAGCCAGAGAAAATACACTATCAAAATAATGAATATACAGATCTCAAGGCTTCTAGCCCAAGCCCAAAGCAATAGCCACAAGAGGATCACAGGGATACAAGGACTATAATCCTAAGCACAATATCCAAAACCTTCCCAAGAGATCACAGTAATAATCCACTGCAAACTGATCTAACCTGAGATTTAAATGATTGAGAATAGTCTTTTCCTGTCATTGTCTTCTTCCCTTTCCTGGATCTCTTATTTTTTGGCCTCTACTGTCAATCTGCGGTCTTCTTTCTCTCACCCATATTTTCAACTGCCGCTGCTCTCTTAATCTCAACCCTAGCCACCTAATCTAGGTTTTAGGTTAATATAAGTGAGGTTATAGGCTGTGAGCTTCACTAAAGCCCATTATGGGCTGAATCTGGGCCATATGCCCAACAAGTTCTCCCTATGATAAAGAGTGGATATGTCTTACTTATTTCTCTTATATTATAGAGAATGTGATACTCTCATTTTCTTTTAGTGAATTATTTATTCATGAATTCCTTCTAATTTATTCATGGATATTTTTCTTAACACATAAAAAAAATTCATGATATTATTATTTAATTAATTTTCATCTACGGCTTTATCATTCTAACTAGATATTATTTGTTAATGTTAGTGGAAAAACTCTGGTGCATGCCCAGTAGATGTGGTTTGACTCCATGTCTATTGAGCAAGCACTGTTGGTTCAGGCCCGTGTGCGCTAGCTCGCCCACGGTCGTCTAGGCATAGAATTGGAGTTCGGTCGGATGGGTAGAGCCCCGGGGCCCGGCTTGGGAGGTCGGCTGCTAGTGGTGGAGCTCAGGTCGGGTGGACGTGTCTCAGCTCGGGTCGGTCGCCGATTCCTGCAAGAAGGTCAGGTCGGGTCGGGTCCCGACGTGACCCCTCCGACGTCCAGTTAGTTCTGTTATTGATTTTGCGATCCCCCTGCTCCGTAGAGGCGCAGGGGCCTTGATAACGACATTAACAAGATATCCGTACATGAATCCCTTATCTTCTTTATTGCTTACCATACCGCTGCATCTCACCATGTCGTCAGTGGTCCTTGCAGCGAGGCGTGCGCCTGTCGCTAAGTGATGCCGACCTTGCCCACCTTACCTGTGTTAGGTCGATCGTACGACCACTGACCCCTCCATGCCTGTGTCAGGCCGACTTCCCCGTGTCGGGTCAGCAACATTGGCAGGCCAGTTGTCCGAGGGCGCGAGGACGTGGCAGCCAGGTCAATACTTGTCATATCATCCCCCCCCCCCGGAGAAGACCTTCTCGAGGTTCCCGATTAGGGTGCTGAAGATGAGGTCTTGTGCTGGACTGTCGATTTGCGGTGAAGTCAGACTAGTCCCGTAAGCCGGCTGATCCGATCGGGTGGGAGTTGATCTGACCGAGCGGGGCTCGGGAAAGGGACTGGCCGAGTTTTGTGCCCGGGAGTTGAACTGACCGAGCAGGAGCTCAGGAACTGATCGGATCGAGCGGAGCTCGGGAATGATCCGACCGAGCAGGAGTTCGGGAACTGATCCAAGCAGGAGTCGCTCCAATCGAGCAGGAGCTCAAGAATTGATCCAAGCAGGAGTTGATCCTACCGAGCAGGAGCTCGGGAATTGATCCAGGC
Organism: Ensete ventricosum; assembly: GCA_029747655.1. Lineage (NCBI taxonomy): Eukaryota > Viridiplantae > Streptophyta > Magnoliopsida > Zingiberales > Musaceae > Ensete > Ensete ventricosum. The sequence continues at coordinate 7,876,892 of JAQQAF010000001.1, read as the reverse complement.
AGGAGTTGCTCCGACCGAGCAGGAGCACGGGAATTGATCCAAGGAGTTGCTCTGACCGAGCAGGAGCTCGAGAATTGATCTGACCGAGCAGGAGTTCGGGAACTGATCTAAGCAGGAGTTGCTCCGACCGAGCAGGAGCTCGGGAATTGATCCAAGGAGTTGCTCTGATCGAGCAGGAGCTCAGGAATTAATCCAAGGAGTTGCTCTGACCGAGTAGGAGCTCGGGAATTGATCCGACCGAGCAGGAGTTCGGGAACTGATCCAAGCAGGAGTCGCTCCGACCGAGCAAGAGCTCAGGAATTGATCCAAGCAGGAGTTGCTCCGACCGAGCAGGAGCTCGGGAATTGATCCAAGCAGGAGCTCGGGAATTGATCTAAGCAGGAGTTGATCCGACCGAGCAGGAGCTCGGGAATTGATCAGACCGAGCAGGAGCTCGAGAATTGATCCAACTAAGCAGGAGCTCGAGAATTGATCTTGGCATGAGTTGAACTCGGGCACAAATCCTGGGGATTTGGCCGAGAAGGTGAACTCGGGCACAAATCCTAAGGATTTGGCCGAGAAGGTGAACTCATGCATAAATCCTGAGGATTTGGCCGAGAAGGTGAACTCGGGCACAAATCCCGGGGGTTTGGCCGAGAAGGTGAACTCGGGCACAAATCCTGGGAATTTGGCCGAGAGGGTGAACTCGGGCACAAATCCTAGGGATTTGGTCGAGAAGGTGAACTCGGGCACAAATCCTGGGAATTTGGCCGAGAAGGTGAACTCAAGCACAAATCCTAGGGATTTGATCGAGAGAGTGAACTCGGGCACAAATTCTAGGGATTTGGCCGAGAAGGTGAACTCGAGCACAAATCCCGAGGATTTGGCCGAGAAGGTGAACTCGGGCACAAATCATGGGGATTTGGCCGAGAGGGTACGTACATATTTTGGTATCATTATTTTTATCCAATATTATTACATATATATTTTTTGTTGTTTTCCTTGCGTCCCAGTGCCCTCAGCACAAGTTTTCATTCGATGTGACGGTGCATTTAATACATTGGGTGGTTTTTGGGGCGACGCTTTATTTTGCCTCGGGAAGCTGAAACGACTCCCTTGGGTGCTATAAATCTCATGCAGCTAGGTTGAGATCTCACTTGTTCACTTTGCCCATCTTGCTTCTCCCTCGGATCCCCCTTAGCCACCCAGTGTCCCTTCAGTCAGTGTCTTTTGAACAGGTCGGAATGACCTCCTCGGACTCTTCGAGTAGCGTCAAGGTCATCTCTTCCCCGGGGTCGGGGGAGCGAGTCAGGGTGATCCTGAGGCCAATTCCTCGGGAGTGTCTTCGGGGCCCCCGTCGCCAGTCGACACGAGGGTCCTAAGGGATCTGGAGGTCATGAAAACATATCATGACTTAGACACGGCAGTGACCGAGGGGCCACTTGCTGTGATTAGGGGATGGTATAGCATCCTGCGAGTTGCATGTTTTGCGGCCCGGGCAGCGCCCCTACAGTTCGGACGCGCCCGACATGTACATCACGGTGGATGCTCTGGAGGCCGGTCTCCGGTTTCCACTTAATCCGCTCATAGAAGAGTGTCTAAGATGGTGGAGGATCTCCCCCAGGCAGGTAGCACCCAACTCGTGGTGCTGCCTCGTCGTGTTTCTAGGCGAGTGCCGAGGGGCCGAGATTATCCCGACTCAGGACTTGTTTATGGCGTGTTTTTGCCTCTGTAAAAGTCGGGGCGGCTACTATCTTACCGCCCGAGTCGGTTTCCGGTTCAGCGGGGCGCCTTCCAACAACAAAGGTTGGAAATCCCATTACCTTTTCGTGAGTGGTCTGGTCTGGGGGTTTAGGCTTGATTGGTCGGCACACTCGATCGACAATGCCTCCCTGTACTTTTCCGAGGAGGAATTCATCCTGGTCGGTAAACTGAAGGGAATCCTTTCCTCTTCATACGTGATCAAGGAGATGACCGAACTTTGGCTGGTCAAGGCGGGTCTCAGCCCGACCTCTAGGGGTATTATCATGTTTGCCCTAATTCAGCTTTCCAGGTCATTTTCTAACCTGTGAATCGGGATGCAGATCAGATGGACCTCGGCGACCTGCGCGGGATGCCCAAGATGTCCAGCGGTAAGGCCCCCTCGACTCGTGCCGCCGTGCCAGCCTAGGAGGTTGGCGTTTCTCCTGCAAGGGAAGCTCCGAAGACCTCATCAAAGAGGCTGATCGATGCACCGACTGAGCAGGCCGATGATCCGGCTCGGCGACACAAGAAGGTGAAGGTGCTGACGAGGAGACACAAGTCTTGGCATGGCGAGGGGGAATCTCGCTCCCATTCCAAGGGCAAGGAACCAGCAGCGTCATCGGAGGAGCCCGATACGCCCGCCGAATCCGATGAGGGGGACGCGTCGCCGGTTCATCACCGCCCGAGGTCCATGAAGGACCTCTTCAAAACAAAAGTTCATAAGGGCGATGCAGGATATTACACCCTGCAAAGTCTGGAACGAAGGCCAGATGGAGGGGGTTGAAGAACTCGACGAAAGTCTGGAACGACTCGTCGGCCGCCGAGGAGTTCGAGAGGGGACTTCTCCACCCTCAGCTGGCGCGGGAGCTATACACGCTCCCCTCAGAGGTCTTGCTAGCCCGAGCTGCCAAGGAGATGGCTTTGGTATGTTCCCGACCTTTGTCTCGGCGTCGCAAGTTTTCTTTTTACCGAGTTCTTATCAATTATTGTTCTGTGCAGAGCCAACACTTCCAGATGGCGCTCTTCGACCGAGTCCATGACGCAGGTCGGTTGATCACATTCATGGATTACCGGATCTCCCAGCTTCAGTAGGAACTCGACGCCCTCAAGTCTGGCGGGGGTCCGGAGGCGGTCGCTAAGGCCGAGGAGCGTGCTTCCGAGCTGGAACAGGAGCTCGAGAAAACCAAACGGGAGCGAGACAAGGCGCTCCAATGGCTCGAGGCCTCCAAAAAAGAATTGAACGAGGTCTGGAGCAACCTCGCTGAGATCTAGAGGTTGCTGAAGGAGGCGCAGGTCAGAGCTCGGAAGATGGACGACGAGCTTCTACAAGCTGTGAAGGCTCTAGAGAACGCCCAAGCCGAGCTGCCCAGGCAAGCGGTCGACCGTTACAAGGAGTCGGTCGGCTTCAAGGAGGGGCTGAAAAGGATGGGCCACGTCACCTACGAGTACGGGTATCGGGTGGCATTGTCCCGCTTCCATGCCCTACACCCGGACTCGGAGGTTGAGGAGGACCCCTTCACCATCCATCCCGAGGACGATCTGGTGCCGATGGAGAGGCATCAGGCATTCGACGATTCAGACCTGCCCAAGTCCTGAATTTGTGATTTAGTGCTTATCATTTTGTAATTCGGGTCGGGAAAAGCCTTATTTTGTTCCCGACGTCTTTTGTAATCGCATTATCATCAATATAACTCGGGACACATCTTTCCATATTATGCGTAAAATTTTTGCAGATTAGAAATGTGTCAAGTTCTTGGTAGCACTCGCCCCTCCATTGTTGCTAGTGTGTAAGTCCCTTCTCGGACAACTTCGATGACTCGGTAAGGGCCCTCCCAGTTCGAGGCCAGCTTCCCACGGGACCGAGTCGGGTCGCTGACCTCGACCTTCCGTAGCACCAGGTCGCCCATCTTGACGAGCCGAGGGCGCACTCGACGGTTGTAAAGCTTGGTGACAGCCCTTCTGTAAGCTAATGTCCGCAGATGGGTGTCGGCTCGCTTTTCCTCTAGTAGGTCGAGATTTTCGCGCAGCTGTTAGTTAGATGCCTCTTCGCCTTGGGTCTGGACCCTGAGGATCGGGAAAACCACCTCGGGAGGTAGTACAACCTCGGTTCCAAAAACCAGGCCATAAGGGGATTCCCCGTTGGGGTTTTTGGAGTCGTCCGAGATGCCTAGAGAACACTCGAAAGTTCCTCCACCCAAGTGGTCAGGGCTCCGAAAATTCTTTTCTTCAGCCCTTCAAGAATGGCTCGGTTTGTCACCTCGGCAAGTCCTTTGGCTTGGGGGTGGGCGACCGAGCTAAACTTTAGTTGGATACGATAGCTTTGACAAAATGACTTGAACTTTGCATTGTGGAATTATGTTCCATTGTCTATGATAATCACTCTGGGAAGGTCGAACCTGGTTATGATGTTCTTCCACACGAATCCTTCAACTTGCCTTTCGGTGATGGAGGCCAATGGCTCGGCCTCGAGCCATTTAGAGAAATAATCGACTCCCACTATTATGAACCTCCGTTATTCCGAGGCTGGGGGGAAGGGGCCGAGGAGGTCCATTCCCCATTGGGCGAAAGGCCAAGCGTAGTCGACAATTGTGAGTAGTACCATCAGTTGATGTTGGAACCGGGTGTGCTTCTGGCATGGCTCGCAACTTTACACATAGGTCAGAGCATCTTTACGCAGGATGGGCCAATAGTAACCTTGCCTAAGAATCTTGTGTGCCAAGGTGCGAGCACCGACATGGTCTCCACATATTCCCTCATAGATCTCGGCTAAAGTGGTGCACGCTTCGGTCGGATGCAGACATCGAAGCAGTGGTCGGTTGAAACCTCACCAATACAGCCGTCCATCGATAATACAATACCACAACTCTATCATCCTGATCCTTCGGGCAGCCGCTTTGTATTCGGGGAGGGCTCCTGTTTGCTTGAAATGAATGATTTCGTTGATCCAGCTTCCCTCTTCCTCGTCGACGGTTAGCACCCCTAAGTTGACGGAAGGTCCAATGGTTCTCACTGTTCCTCCTGGTGGCGTGTCGGTCATGCAAGAGGACGCAAGCTTGGCCAGGGCGTCTGCCTGTGAATTCTCGGCACGGGGCACTTTGGTGATGGTACACCTCCAAAATCGATTTGTCATCCGTCGCGCCTCGGCCAGGTATTTGATCATCGCTGCTTCCCGGGTCTCGAACTCTCCATTGACTTGGCCTGCAACGAGCTGGGAATCAATAAATATTTCAATGTCTTTCGCGCTCAGTTCGGCTGTGACTTTTAGACCGAACAGGAGCGCCTCATATTATGCTTCATTGTTCATGGCCTTGAACCCTAGCCAAAGTGCATGCTCATAGATGTGGCCGGAGGGGTCCTTGAGCACCAAGCCGATGTCTCCTCTTTCCGAGTTGGCGGACCCATCAATGTGTAGCGTCCATCTAAGGTCCGAGATCGTCGGGGTCACTGGGGGCGTGAGTTCCGAGAGAAAGTCTGCCACCACCTAGCCTTTGATCGCCTTTCTTGCCACGTACTCAATGTCGAATTTCTCCAATTCTATCGACCATTTAAGCATCCGACCTGCAACATCAAACTTCGAAAGGATTTGGCGCAAGGGTTGGTCGGTTATCACATTGATATGATGTGTCTAGAAGTACGGCCTTAGCTTTCTGGACGCCAGGATCAGCGCCAAGGCCAGCCTCTCTATGGGGGGATAGCGGAGCTGGGGACCTGTCAGGACATGGCTAGTGTAGTAGATTGGCCTTTGCCCGGCTTTGTCGAGCGTCACCATGACCGAGCTAACTGCCAGGTCGGATGCCGCAAGGTACAAGTTGAGAGGCTCCCCGTCCCTCACCGACGCCAACTGGGGCAGGTGTTCGATGTGGCTCTTTAGCTGGCAGAATGCTTCCTCGCATTCAAGAGTCCACCTGAAATCTTTTGCCGACTTCAGTGCTCAGAAGAAGGTCGAGCTCTTATCCCCGGCTCAGGAGATGAAGCGGCTCAAGGCCGCTAGTCTGCCTGTAAGTCGTTGGACCTCCTTTATCGTCGTGGGGGATTGCATTTCCTGTATCGCCTTTATCTTGTCGGGATTGGTGTTTATCCCTCGCTGATGCACAATAAAGTCGAGGAACTTTTCGGATATGATGTCGAAGGTATATTTCACCGGGTTGAGACGCATCTTGTATTTCCTTAGCGTGTGGAACGTTTCTGCCAAATCGGAGAGGTGAGCCTCGGTCTTCTGACTTTTGACTATCATGTCGTCCATGTAAATTTCCATATTCCTCCCGACTTGGTCCTTGAACATGCGATTCACCAGCCGCTGGTATGTCGCGCCGGCATTCTTCAGCCCAAATGGCATCACCTTGTAACAGTAGGTGTCATTGTGAGCAATGAAGGCTGTATTTTCTTCGTCTCTCGGGGCCATCCGGATTTGGTTGTACCCCGAGAATGCATCCATAAAGGAGAGCAGTCGGTGTCCCGACGTGGCATCTACCAGTTGGTCGATATGAGGAAGGGGATAACAGTCCTTCGGCCAAGCCCGATTGAGATCGGTATAATCAACGCACATTCACCATTTTTCATTAGTTTTCTTGACAAGTACAACGTTGGATAACCAGGTCGGGTACTTCACTTCTTCGATGAGCTCGCATCCAGCAGGCGAACAACCTCGTCTTCCACGACCTTCTGTCGGTCGGGAGCGAACTTGCGTGGACGCTGCTTCACGGGTCGGGTGCCGGGGGTGATGTTCAAGTGGTGCTGGGCGATCTCCGGGTCGACCCCTGGCATATCCTTTGGAGACCACGCGAAGACATCCTCATTCTTCTGTAGGAACTCGACCAGTTGAATTCGCTGGCCCCCCATGAGTCCTGATCCGACCTTCACCAACCTGTCCGGGTGGCTTGGGTTGAGGGGCACCTCGAGAACTTGCTTTGCTGGGTAGGGATCCCAAGCACTATCCTCAAGGTTTTGGGGAACCACAGCGGCTGGCTGGACCTTCGGCTTCTTGGATAATGTTGTTGCCATTAAATAACATTGCCTAGATTCTCTTGGGTCACTCCTAACCTCGCCGACCCCTGTTCGGGTCGGGAACTTTAGGAGCCGGTGATAGGTCGAGACGACTGCCTTGAGCCGATTGAGGGTCGGGCGCCCGATGATGGCGTTGTACGCTGATGGGAGCTTTACCACTATGAATGACACCATAATAGTCTTTAACCTCAGTTCTCCTCCGAACGTGACAGGAATCGTGGTCGCCCCCAAGGGGGAGATGAAGTCCCCTGTGAACCATGTCAAGGTAGATGTTAGAGTGACAAGATCTTTGTCGATCAACCCCAATTTCTGAAAGGCATCAAAATATAAGATGTCGGTCGAACTTCCCATGTCAATCATAACTCTTTTGACATAGGCGTTAACCATATGGATTGAGATCCCCAACGCATCATCATGGCATGGGAACTCCTCGCCTCCCGACTTGAATGTGATGTCGAGGTCTTCGTCATGCGCCGGCCTCTTCCCGACCTCAGATCGTGCATAGGCCTTGCGCGCCGAGGAGCTGTCACCACCCGAGGCTGGCCCTCCGAAGATGATGTCGATTTGCTTCTCGACCGGACCTTTGGGTCGGGGCGACGAGTTCCGAGGGGGTCGGCTATTGGGGAGTGAGGATTGGTCGCGGACATACCGACGCAGGTGTCCGCTCCAGATGAGGTCTTCAATTTGATATTGCGGGTCACGACATTCCTCAGTGTCATGGCCGTACTCCTTGTGAAAATGACAATACCTCCTTTTGTTGCGCCTCTCGGAGTGCGACTTCATTGGGTTTGGAACCTTCAAGATGCCCTTCTCCCAAAATTGAAAGAAGATTTCTGTTCGAGTCGAATTGAAGGGGAACGAGGGGGGTCTTGACGGCAACATGCCCGACCTATCATCCCTCCTCTTCGACGGCGGCGGGGGGTGTCCTCGGGGCTACTCCACCCAGGGGCGCTTCGTCTCGTCCCGCTTGCCTGCCACCAGTGTCTCGGCGGGCATGTATTGATGCGCTTGTTACAGCATCTCGGGTAGCATTACGGGCGATCACTCGATCAGTGACCAGAAGAACCTCGACGGTCTCAGTCCTATCAAGAATGCCTAGATGGCTAGGGATGGATGGAGGTCTGGAATTCCTTGGACCTGTGAGGTAAACCGTCCCACAAACTGGGAGAGGGGCTCATCGCTCCCTTGGACCAACCCCAAGAGGGAGGCAGTGGTCGGTTTGGGGTGTGCACTCGCTAGAAAGTTTAATTCAAACTCTTTTGCCAATAAATCAAACGAAGATATAGAAGCGAGTTTGAGATGAGAATACCAAGTCCTAACTGGTCCTCTCAGGGTGGTCGAAAAAGCCCGACACATCAGCGCGTCAGACGTATCGTACAGGACTATCTGGGTGTAGAATGCAGCGATGTGCTCTGTCGGATCGCCGCTGGCATTGTAAGGCTCGAATGTCAGGAGTCTGAAGTTGGTCGGGAGAGGCTTGCCTTGTATCTCAAGAGTGAACGGGGAACCGCCTTTAGAGCTTTCTTCAATCTCCCCTCTTGATTTAAGGACCTCCTTCTGGACCTCGTCGAGCCGCTGATGGACTTGGTGGACTTATTCTCTCAGGGAATCAGCGGTGTTGGACAATAGGGTATCGAAGTCGGGGTTGGTTTGAACTGGATCGCAAGAGCGACTTTGCGACCGAGCTGGCGCAGGAGTCGGGGAGGCTGCGTGAGCTTCTGCGACTTGGCGTTATGGCGGCTCTACCTCAAGCGGGGTCTCCTGGTTCGGGGCTACAGGCGACTCCGTTTGTGGGAACACCGTTGGGGGAGCCGATTGGTGAGTTGCTGAATGTATGAGCTGGGGTAGGTATGGGACTATGGTTTGCACCATACTGGCCAGTGCTTAGACCTGACTAGTGAGGCCGAGGAAAGCCTCGGTCGTGACGACGAACGGAGCAGGGTTGGACGCTGGTGAGGGAAACCCTGGGTCGGTCATCATTCTCCAAAAATGATTTGGGGTTGGCGCTGCTGCGGTGACCTCCTCGGTTGGCTGAGAGTGGTTTGGTTCCGGGTGATGCTCCGCACCCGAGTTTCCCAACAGGCGTTCTTGCGACATGGGCCCTCCTTCTAGCGCCAAAATGTTAGTGGAAAAACTCTGGTGCCTGCCCAGTAGATGTGGTTTGCCTCTGTCTGCTGAGCAAGCACTGCTGGTTCAGGCCCGTGTGCGCTAGCTCGCCCGCGGTCATCTCGGCACAGAGTTGGAGTTCGGTCGGATGGGTAGAACCTCGAGGCCCGGCTTGGGAGGTCGGCTGCTAGTGGTGGAGCTCAGGTCAGGTGGACGTGTCTCAGCTCGGGTCGATCGTCGATTTCTGCAAGAAGGTCAGGTCGGGTCGGGTCCTGACGTGACCCCTCCAACGGTCAAGTTAGTTCTGTTGTTGATTTTGTGATCCCCCTGCTCCGTAGAGGCGCAGGTGCCTTTATAGCGATAGTAACGAGATATTCGTACCTAAATCCCTTATCTTCTTTATTGCTTACCATACCGCTGCATCTCACTATGTCGTTTGTGGTCCTTGCGGCGAGGTGCGCGCCTGCCGCTGAGTGATGTCGACCTTGCCCACCTTACCTGTGTTAGGTCGATCGTACGATCGCTGACCCCTCTATGCCTATGTCAGGCCGATTTCCCCGTGTCGGGTCGGCCACGTTGGCGGGCCAGTTGTCCGAGGGCGCGAGGACATGACAGCCAGGTCAATACTTGTCATATCAGTTGATATTTTATTTTCATTTTTATTTTTTTAAAATCAATTTTCTAAAAAAGAAAATAAATCGGTGATTTGGAGCTTCTCCGTCCTCTCCTCCATGACGAGAAGGTAATTGAACAATCTCGCAAACAACTCGAGAACAAGACATCTTCTCTTCGCTTTTGGGCGAGTGCACCGCCAAAGGGTACGAGATTGATCGATCACTCACACTCCCATGTCTCAACCGTAAGTTCAAATCGCTCGCTCGCTCGCTCGAGTGAGTCCCAAACGCTACCAGATTGACCATTCAATAATAATATTGATGGGGCTAATATGATCACGTCTCCTTCACTTCATTGGCAGGCACTCTACGAAACCCAAAGTCGTACACGCCCTTCCTCTCTCTCTCACCCTTGCATGTTAATCATAATCCTAATTATATATTATTTCTAATAACTAAACCTTTTAACATCTTCATTCTTGGATTTAAAAATTTTATATTTTTTTATAATTATAAAAATAAAAAATTTAAGTTTGTTTACCATAATATCGTAAATTTTACCAATTGAAATATAAAACCAATGGGTACAAAAATAATTTTAATATTCCAATTGATAGTGGCGGCGGATGGCGGCACCGCTAGGGGTCGCATGTGGTTGCTACCAATGAGCTGCATCTACGTCGACACCGACGCAGTTATCGAGTGACAAAAGAGTCGCTCGACATTTGCATCGGTGCCGACATAGTTGTCAAATGACAAAAGGGTCGTTGATGCAAATGTCAACATCTGTGTCGGCGTTAATGCATATGTCAGGTGGCTCTTTCGTCACTCGGCAACTACATTGATGTCAACGCAATGAGTGACCCTTTCATGGCTCGACAACTATGTCAACACCGACGTAGTGAGCAATCCTTTCGTCGCTTTGCATGTGTCAGCATCGACGCAGTTATCGAGTGATGAAAGTGTCGCTCACTACATCGGCATCGACATAGTTGTTGAGTGACACCTTTCTGCATCTGTGTTGGCATCGATGTAGATGCTAATCAGTCATTTTGTCGTTCAGCAACTACGTCGATGTCGATGCAGTGAGCAGGCCTGATCTCTCGTTGTCGCTCTCCTCATCCACAATAGCCACCCGGGACTCCCGACGGTGTTATCATCCGCCACCACTAATGGGAATGATTGAAATTATCTTTTTTTTCTTATTATTTTTATGTTTCTGTTGGTAAATTGATAACATTAGGGTAAATAGACCTAAATATTTTACTTTTATAACTATAGGAATCTTAATATATATTTTTTAAATCTAGGGACCAGAGCTAAGGAGGTGTAACTACAAGGGATAATATGTAATTAGCCCTACACATCCTCGTCCCTTCTCGTTGGGCTAATTATATATTACCCCCTGTAGTTAGATCTCTTTAACATTCTGATCCATATACTTAAAATATTTACATTATAAACTCTATAGTTAGACCTCTTTAGTATCATGATTCCTATAGTTCAAAAATCTATATTAAAATCTCTATAATTATGAAAATAAACATTTAACCTCATTTAGCTTAACGTCGTCGGCTTTATCGACGGAAGATCGAGTCAAAATTATCTTTTTGACCATTTTTGTGCCATTTATGATATTGATAATGCCAACCATAACGTTGTTCTTACCGACCACCACCATAATAGCTACTCATAATGCCACAATTTGTCACCAATATTAAAATTATATTTTTGTCTATTATTTTTGTGTCATTCATACACGTGTTGTCACGTGCTATATCTTTCGTCAATAAAATCGATGGCATTAGGGTAAATGAGATTAAATCTTTTACTTTATAATTATAAAAATTTTAATATATTTTTTTAAATTTAAGGACCGATATATTAGAGAAATCTAACTATAAAAATTTTATATAATTTTTAAAAATTAAAAAAATCAAGACACAAAATAAGTCTAACAGATATGTAATTAGCCTCCACTCTTGCTACAAGCCTAGTTACTGACGGAAGCACTTCCCTCCTCTCACCTCCGTGCACCTACTGGTGGCACTCCCGACGCCAATCTATCAGTGACTTCGCTGTCATGGGGAGTGTTGTTGGATCTTGTGTCGTGGGCGAGCGGTCAGCATTACACGGTTCGGCCCACGTGCGTAGGGTCGTTTGAGCTGGATGCGGGGACTCGGGGACGGTTGATGATGAGTCCAGACTTGTAGAGCTATCGGCTCCTCGCGTCATTAGTCGGCCGAGTTGGTTCTCGAACGCAATCAGGGCCTGCAAAAAGGCCTTCGTCGGGGGGGGGGGGGGGGGGGGGGGGGGTTTGGTGTGTGTGCCCGACAAGGCCCCTCCGACAGCTAAGTTAGCTAATGAGGGTAGAGATCCCGATCAGGACTCTAAAGGTCTCGAGCATTTTTATGAGAAGTGGTCGAGAGTCAAGAAAGAGATCCTCCTCTGTAGGCTATAGTATGAGATATTTATACCTGTTGGGCAGAGGGAGGTTGTACTGCAGTATTTAATGAGTGTGACGCCTTCGGTTGGATCGCGAGTACGATGCCTACGCAGGGTGGCGCTTTCGTCGGTTTCTAGGATCTCAATTGGGGGAGCTGATGACCGTGAGTACGACGCTCAAAATAATCGGCATGATCTTCGACCTGACGTGTCTGAACTATCGGGTTGACTAATCGAATCTCCGCACTCTCCTCCATTGGCAAGAAGGTAACTACACAATCTCTTCGTATTTATGTCACCTGCACCACAACTCGAGAACAAGGCGACTTATTGTGCTTGTTCAGGCTTGATGGGAAGGTGGCATTCACCGGTGGCGCAAGCGGGTCGGGCGAATCCACTGCCAAGCTGTTCGCCCGCGTACACGTGCTCGAAACACGCGATGGTGGAATTGATGAGGACCGCGGCGGCGGAGTTGGGCAAGCACGGGGTGCGGCTGAACTGTGTGTCACCGCACGGGGTTGGCGACGCCGCTGACGACCAACTTGTTTGGGGTGGATGTGGAGACGTTAGAGGCGATGATAGAGAGGACGGGCAACCTCAAAGGGGTGAGGCTGAAAGCGGAGGGCGTGGCGGAGGCGGTGGTGTTCTTGGGCAGCGACGAGTCGAGGTACGCGAGCGGCGTCAACTTGTTGGTGGACGAAGGCTTCACCATCGCCGAAGCTTCGAGTGGTGTATCTCTTGTGCTTCAATTTGTCTAATTATCTTGTGACATTAATCTACAACAACTTTATTATTTCGAAATAAGAAAAGTTATTATAAAGATATGAACCAGAATTACTCTAAGATAAGGTTCATTATTATGCTTTATTTAAGGGCATGCATTGTAAAATGATGGAAAGAGTGGAGCATAGCTTTGATGAAAAGGTTAATACTAATATATATATATATATATATATATATATATATATATATATATATATATATATATATATATATATATATATATATATATATATATATATATATATATATATATATATACACATGTGGGACAACTCCGAATAATTTTCAAAGTTCTCAGGGAGAACACCTTGTTCGTGAAGAGGGAAAAGTGCTATTTCGCCCAAACGGAGATTTTATTCTTGGGGCATCGAGTCGGCAATGGTTCCATCCGAATGGACCAGTCTAAGGTGCAAGCTGTGGCGGACTGGCGAACACCAAAGAAGGTACCAGAGTTGAGATCCTTCCTTGGGTTCGTCAACTATTATCGACGCTTCATAGCGGGGTATTCGAAGCGCGCAGCTCCGTTGACGGAGTTGCTAAAGAAGGAGCAGTCCTAGAGATGGTCGGACAAATGTGAGGTGGCATTTCAAGACCTAAAGACTGTTGTGTTAGAGGAACCTGTACTCAGATTGCCGGACTATGGAAAATCATTTGAAGTCCATACATATGCTTCTGATTTTGCTATTGGAGGAGTTCTTATGCAGGAGGGTCATCCGGTGGCCTACGAGAGTCGCAAGCTCAACGAGACTGAGCGGCGATATCCTGTGCATGAGAAGGAGATGACAGTGGTGGTCCATTGTCTACGAGTGTAGCGACACTACCTTCTGGGAACACCATTTGTGCTAAGGACAGACAATGTCACATTGAGTTACTTCCAAACTCAAAAGAAACTCTCCCCAAAGCAAGCACGATGGTAGGACTTCTTGGCTGAGTTCGACATGGTAATGGAGTACAAGCCCGGAAAAGCAAATGTCGTGGCCGATGCATTGAGTCGGAAAGTGGAGCTAGTGAATGTTATACAGTTGGAGGGCGGAGGCCAAGCAAGTCAATTGCGCTCCAACTTCCTTTCCAGGATCAAGGATGGACTGCACCAAGATCCTCAGGCAGTAACCCTGATGCAACTCATCAAAGAGGGCAAGGCACGATGATTTTGGGTCCAGGAGGGGCTCATCTATACCAAGGGGAATAGAGTTTATGTTCCGCGAGCGGATAACTTGAGGCGTGAACTCCTGAAAGAGTGTCACGATTCCCTTTGGGCTGGACATCCGGGTATCCACCGAACAATGGCTCTCGTGGAGAGGGCCTTCTATTGGCCGAAAATGGGGACAGATGTGGAGGAATATGTTCGAACATGCCTTACTTGTCAACAAGACAAGGTAGAGCAGCAGAAGCCAGTGGGACTTTTGGAGCCGCTGCCCGTACCAGAAAGGCCTTGGGAGAGCATTTCATTGGACTTCATATCAAGCTTGCCCGCAGTAGGTGGACTTGGATCGATACTCGTGGTAGTTGATCGATTTTCGAAGTATGCAACATTCATTGTTGCACCCCTACATTGCTCAGCGGAGGAGGCGGCTAAGCTGATGATGAAGAATGTGGTGAAGTTTTGGGGAGTCCCACACAACATCATTAGTGATCGAGATTCTCGGTTCCTGGGACGATTCTGGACCGAGTTGTTCAAGTTGTTGGGATCTAAATTATACTTCTCCACAAGCCTCCACCCCCAAACGGATGGCCAAACAGAAAGAATCAACTCGCTCTTGGAGCGATATCTTCGGCACTACGTAAGTGCCAACCAATGAGATTGGGTGAAGCTGTTGGACATAGCCCAATTCTCCTATAACTTGCAGCGGAGCTCTGCATCCAACAAGAGCCCATTTGAGATTATTACGAGACAACAGTCATCAACTCCTCACACCCTGGTTATTGGCTATACAGGGAGTAGCCCATCAGCCTATCACTTTGCAAAGGAATGGTATCGCAATGCAGATATTGCGCGGGCATACTTGGAGAAGGTGGCCAAGAAGATGAAGAAGTTGGCAGACTTGGGGAGGCGACCACAAGAGTTTAAAGTGGGCGACATGGTGTTGGTGAAGCTCCAACCAGCATCACTCCAGTTCTTTAGGCACAGAGTGCATAAAGAATTGGTGCGCAAATATGAAGGGTCTTTCCCAATCATCAGCAGGGTAGGCAATGTCTCATACAAGTTGCAACTGCCAGCATGGTTCAGAATTCATAACGTCTTCCATGCGAGCAACTTGGAAGCCTACCACTCAGATCCACAAGATGATTCACGAAATATTCCAACTCGACTACCCCCCACCAGAGCCTCTTACGAGAAGCGAGTTGAAACGATTCTAGCGGATCGCAAGATAAAGCTACCCAATGGAGCACAACAAATTGAGTACTTGGTGAAGTGGCAAAAGCTTCCTCAAACAGAAGCCAGTTGGGAGCCAGAAGATGCCCTCCGACATGAAGAAGCTCGCGTCAAAGCCTACCAACAAGCGTCGATGAGGGCGTCGACAGTTTAAGTGGGGGAGAATGACACGAACGGATGTCGCTCAACCGCATCTTCACTCCGTGAACCGTTCGTGCTTTTTCTTGCTTGTACATATGTTTGGCAGCTTGTTTGCCTTCAGTTTATGTGTTTTTACCTAAGAAATGTGAGCAAAAGTAGTGTAGAAGGCTGTAGAACGGTCGTTCGCTGCACAGAGCCAAAACAGCCCTGTTTTTGGGTCTTTTTCGTGTGTCACGGCAACCTTTCTGAGCGGTGCGAAATGTCAGCCATTTCAACACCTTGGAACCCCCGGGTGGCACCGGGCTGGATGGGGCTCCGGGTATATGTCGGGCGTAGGCGTTCATCAGCAATTGAATTTGTCTTGCGTCCGATACCTTGGGAATCGTCGTTTGCGGACTTGCGACCGTTCCTACAACTCTCCAAAGTCCTATTTCGCTTTCTCTCTCTCTTTTCTCAGCTACACTCAAGATGTTCGACAAATTGCTTGTATAGCTTTCCGCTTTGCGAGACGTCGGGACGTGTCCGTCGCTCGCTTCCAAGTTAATCAACTTCTTCTTTGCAGGTCCTACGAGACTTTAAGAGGTTGTAAGAGGATTGACCCTGTGCGGACAAATAACGCTTTGGGCGTTCCATGACTTAGGCAATCCCAGCTAAGTCCAGAACAGTGGGCAATGTTGCTTCACGACTTAGGCAATTTCAGCTAAGTCTTCGGGAGGGCTGCAAGGGTGCCGCACAGCTTAGCTTAGGCAAATTTAGCTAAGCCCGTAACAGTGTTATATATATATATATATATGTGTGTGTGTGTGTAGTTAATTTTTATAATTGCATCCTTCTCACTATCCTGTGAAAGTATTAATCTATGTTATTATCAAACATTTTTCCAAAAATAAGTTTCTAATATGTGATAATCATTTTATTCTCGCAATACATGTGAGTTTGTAGAATATTGATAACCAACTACTATATATATGTCAATCCCGTTGGCACCATTCAAAGCTGCATTAATCATGATTACAAGAACCTAACTGAGTATAAAAGTTATAAAAGCATTAAATACCTAAAAATATACTTATTACTCAATCAATTATTTTACTTTAGAATGTGATGTCCAGACAACATTGCAGCCGGAGAAATGTAATAAACAGTTGAAACGTATATAAGTCGATTCCCAAAAGAAAGGAGAAGGAAAAGAAAGAGAGAGAATGTATTATATTACCAAAATCTCTTTTACCAAAAAATCCACATTACAGAAATGATATCTAATAATCCACTTGAGTGAAGTCGGCTGAAGTTTATGCTTACAGATGACAGCATGAGCATTTCTGAACTATAACAGACCAAAACCCAAACCACACCAAACCAAAAATTTTAGTCTTAATTCTTCACAACCACAGATAAAAGAAACAAAAAAAAGTTCTAATGACATTACCTATGATTTGGAATATTTACAGTAGCCCACTCGTTCACAGAGAAAATGGCTGCATGCCAGTAAGCACAGTCCTGTCTGTCAAGGATAATGCACATTCAGCATCTCCCGATATACCATGTCGATGAAATCATTATTCTGCCAAAAAACCACATACTTCAGTCAGAATTATCATTCACCCGTATCGGTATATCAAAGAGTAAGAGTTGCAAACCAAAAGTAGATGATAATGTCAGATAGTTATGCCACTAAAGTAGAAGATATGGAAGCCATGAATCAGCCAAATATTTCTAGAATGCTAGTTTGTATTGCCAATTCAAGTAGACAATTTTAAAGACCACAAACTTAAGTCACAATCTGTAAAGCCGATACACCAAATAAGGTATGTAGAACTTTATATGTGACATACAGGGGGCTACATAATAATTAAGTTGGAATAATTATTTCATAATAATATGAAAGATCAGTAGTGCAGGATGGACAGAGTGATTCTTTGCATGGAAAAGGAGAACGCATATGGAGCAACAAATATAATGAGAGCAGAAAAATGTCTCATGCTATGTGAATGATAGTTCCGGACAATGAACCAACATCATAATAAAACAAAGAGCAGTTCAAGGCATGATTATTTGCATTTATGTATAAAAGCAACCTTCTTAAAGTGTACTGAAATGTAAAGAAGACAGTGAACAAAAATTTTACCTGAACAAGCCTCAAGAATGCATCACGGACTTTATCTTTTGTAATGACTGGGCCATAATTTGGAGCAGGAGTTAAAGATGCAGGGGGAGTAGGTGGTGGAAAAGGCTGAAGTAACGGAGTGCCATATGGTCGCTGCATGGCCACTGGAGGATGGATTGGTGGAACAGTTGGCACAGAAGATGATATAGGAGGCATTACCAATGCAGATGAAGCTGGCATTGGTGAAAAAAATGAGGGTTTCACAAGATTTGCAGCAAGCTTGCTGCTTCCAATGCTAGATTCATGAGTATCAATGGGAAGCATCAGAGGCGTGGTGGATATTGGAACGAGGGTGGCGGATATTGGAACAGGTGCAGACTGCATTGTTGGCAATGCAGTTGGAATGACACTTGGTATGTGGGAAGATACAGGAATAGCTGCAGAAGGAAGTGGGATTTGCCCTGATATAGTTGTATTTCCAACATTCATAGCAGCCTGCGAATTAAGACCATTCACATGTCAAGGATAAGAAATGAGAATTTTTTTTACTTTTAATAGATCAAGAAATTTTCAGCTTTCACAAGACAAATGGTACAGCACTGCTAGCCACAGAAAGATGTGGATAAAACAAAAACCAATGAGCAGCGGGTATGACTAATCAATGATAATAAGGGAAGAAACTTCTGGTAGGGTACATACACTGAAGAAGACAGAGAGATCATCTGGGACATCATTAATTGGTGTAGCAGCACACGAAGTTGGAGGCTCAAAAGGGCCTTCAGTGATTGATAAACTAGGCACTGCTTCGAGTTCCTCAAACTCACTGACAGCGGAAAATAAATAGTGAGAAAAATTACTTCCAATCGAAGATTTATAGTATAGATATATATGCATCAAGATGCCCATAGAGTTACAGCCTCAAATAAGAAACCAGGGCACTCATACATGCAGGTCTACGCTGCAAAAATGATAACAAGTTCACTATGGAAGTATTAAGTATTACACTAAAAAAATCCAAAAGCAGGAGAAATATATCAAAATTTATCCAAAAAAGAACTGATCAACAAAATAGGTGTAAAATCAAGGACAGAGATGAGTCATTTTTAAGAAATAACTGATCATAAAATTCAAGGTGCCGATAAGAATGACACTTATGGAAATGACTTCCGCTAGCCTTTTCTTTTGACAAATTGCATTGACATGCAACTACAAAGTATCAAGAACAATTGCCAGAGGAGAGACCATCAATTTGGGGTGAACAAATGAGATGTACCATCATTTAAGTCTTCTGGAAAGCACAATTTACAACTTAATGCTTGCAGTTACCATATAAATCATCTTTATCTACAAGTTAGGATATAAACTTTTTCGCTAGCATCTTAAGCAACATTTGCAAAGGAAACTACTTGCAATTGGACCAGGAGCTAAAGGAACCCTCTTAACATCTTAAGCAGCAAATACAGTTGCCAGAAATTTATTAAAATTTGGTCTACACAGCTGAATATGTGTACATGGTCTGGTCTGCAGCTGCATAGGCAGTCTACATAAGCATGCAATGTGACTGTGATACAACATGATTCATACCTCCTCAATACTATTTCAACAACATGATTCATCCTTCCTCAATACTATTTCAACTGTTATAGTAATTTAATAATATAAACATGATCAATGATAATATGATTTCATTCACAAACCTAGATATATCACTTATTGTTAATAGTTAAAATAACTTCTTAAAAACTATATATCATTCCTAAAGTGTTAATTGACTATAGCAATTTTCCTTTATTTAGCTATTGAGCACACATTCCTATTAGGAAAAGGCCTTAAGGCTAAGTTACATAATCCTAGTAAAAATGGATCAATGAGGCCTAGCATACACAACTAAGACCTTCAAGTAAAGTATAAGACAGATCGAAATGCTGAGGAATTACTTCTCCTCAACTTAAAGAAAAGAAAAGCTACTGTATTGGCATGTTTATAGGAAATGATTAATTACAATTTTAGCAAAATTAATAAACATCGGCTTAGTTTGATTTGACTAATCAATTCATGATCTGCCACAAATATTACACCACAAGATCAAGAAATGCAAAGAGGTTAGAATGATCTATCTCCAACAGATGGTTCAGATATTCTTGTGCAAGACTCCAAGAAGCCTTTTAGCTACAGAAAATAACACTATGGCTTCAGGATAAAGGGAGAAAACAGGAAGCAAAGTATCTGCAAATAAAGGTTGGCCGAAAACATTGCTTACCAAAAACTGAGCACTCACCGTTGAAAGTTTTTTAATGTATATTTTGCTCGTACTTCATTATATATCGATGAGATATATAATGCGATGCAGGACCTGCCTGTCTGCATACTCTGAGGCCTGAGCCACTTTTTGATACTTCAGTTATCAGATATGAGGATCAGAAAAGAACCTTCAGAAACCTGTCATAGTATCTATTTAGATTGACAACTGATCATAAACTTTATTCACTACTTTGAACCCTTTTGTTGTGGCCAAATTGAAACATAATTACTACTGTCCAACATACCACCTCAGCAAACACCTAAAATTACTTCCTAAAACAAATTTCCCCTATATTTTCATTTCCCTGCAAGGGAAATTCTTCATAATTTTATAATTAGTCATTATTGTCCACATGAATTGAAGTTCTATTTCCTCCCGACATCATCCTCTCTCCAATCATACAAAAACTAGTTAAAATGTGTAAATAGGTTTATATATAAGTCAGAAAGCTCTTTTTGTCAAAGAAAAACATTCCATCCCTATTAAACTCCACTACCGTCTCTAGTCTTGAGGTGCAGCCCACTAGTTCCAAGTATTCAGACACTTCAGTACAGATCCCTTTAGAATGCTGATTTCTCACCACTCAGAAAAGAACAATTGAAAAAAAAAAATACATGTGTCCCATATATTTAGAAGATGACGAGTTCATGGAGACTCCCACAGTGTTTCTATATCTAATTGGACATTCTTGTATAGTTTATCACTTTTAGCCTACATAATGCACCAACTTCTGAATACATCTTTTCGATTCAATATGTTAACTGGAAAATGTACTCTAAATAAGGTCCACTCTTAAACATAATAGATCTTAATATGCATTAGAAACAAACAATCTCTTCTAAGAAACAATACATACTAATAACTTTTATGTTGCAATTGCCCTAACTTTTTAAATGCATAAAATTGAATTTAATAATCTATTAAACGATGCACTTAACGATGATGATTTACCTCTAATTCTATGGCATAATTTAGAATAAAGATTTGGACCGGCCAAAGGGATTAACAAGATTTACTGGATTGGATTGGCAAAATCAAGCCAGCAGATGAACTGTCTGAACTTGCAGATCTAGAATCATCCCAATTGTCCCTTATATCATGAGGGTTTCAAGAGATGTTACACATTTAAATGATACTTGCAAAATTATACAATGTAATAAACAAATAGCTACACAAAGAAATAAAAAAATCAGGAACAAAAAAGTTTGACAAATAAAAAAGCTATGCCAAGTCTCATATTTATATACAGGGAACAACAATAAAAAATATTTATAAAAATATTTAATGAAAATATCCAACTCCTATATTTCACAATAAACACCAAAAATAAAATGAAAAAGGAGGGAAAAAACATTTTTTTAACTGACCAGATGACAGCTTAAGGAAAGTTATCTGAAGCGAATAAGAGAGGTTAGCAAAGATCAAGGAGAGATTAACCTCAAAGTCCATGGTCACAGGCTTTAACTAGCAATAAGAAAGATAACACATTACACACAACAACATAGCAATCAAAGGTTCTATAGGACATGAGGTAAAAAGTATTGCTTGCTAATTGGAGTTCAAGAAACAAAGCTTTCTTTTAAAGAATGGGAAAAGGGAACATACCAACCACAACATCTACAAACATTTGCAAATGAATGAAGCAGATAAAATTTCACAAATGAGATCCAACGTTACCTTTTAGCCGATGGTACTTTAGGCTTTGGAGGTACTTTGGAATAAGCATTAAGTATTCTGGATAAAATATGCAATGTTAGTATAGAGCACCACAAGTTCATTGCATAACAAATATGCAGTTCATCTATTGTTTAATGATAACATTTAAGAATAAAAAATAAGCTACACAGATGCGAGGGCCCAGGGCATCAGATTAATAAAATGAAGATATATTTTAAACAAAGATTAAGACTGAAAAATCCATCAGACTATGTAATTATAATCACGAGCAAAACCCACTCTCATCTGCAAAATAGTATCTTCTGGTAAAAAAGTGAAAATAAAGATTTTCTGCACATAACAGTTTTACCAAAAGCACTAAGTTACATTTTTAGCTTTGACTTAAAGCCTCAAGTAAAGAGTGCACACTTTATCTTAGACACACCTCATGACTTAAAAGGTGTAGATTCTAAAAGCACACCTCTATAATGTTACATATTTTTTACAAGTCTCATATCCCCTACTAAGTGTGATATTTTATGTAATGGCAGAGATCAGATTAAGTCTAATTTAGATAAGGGGTTAAGATTTCATCAAAGATATCTTGTTTTCCTTGTCTTCTTTCTCATTTTTTTCTAAATTCTTTCCTTTACTATAGTACTGTTGTCTTTCTTTGTGAAGCATTCCTCACTTTATACAACACCATCATGTCATGTCATCTTACAATTGCCATCCTTTGACCTATTTAGCCAGAATACTTATCATAAGATCAAGAGAAATAGAACTCGCAGTTCATTTCACCAATATCGGGGCAAAATGGGCACATCTAGCCTGCTACTTACTGAGACACTAAAAGTTTTGGTGCAAGCTGATTTAACCATCTCATAGGACCTGGCAAGCCCATTTCAACATATATTGGACCAAATTATTCCAAAAGATGTTAGAACTTCAACCAGGACTGTATGTTAAAATATTTCTAAAAGATGGATGCAACTTTGATCCCAATGCCTCATGCTTGTGAACCCTAGACCATCATGGTCCTGACCCTTGCATCTACTACTTGTGTCATCCCCTCTTGTCGCTCACCACCTTTAATTGATCACTGCTTGCTGCTCCTGATCCCTCTTCATCAAATTTGGAGAGGAAAAGAAGACAAGAATGAGAAGTGGATACCTAAGGGAATGCACAGGACCAGGATAACTTTTTTAGTTGAATTATGGTTTTCATTTTAATCATTTATTTCTTTCACTTTCATATTACAGCAGCATATACTTTCTGTCGATTAGCACAACATGGAATGGACCAATTTGGCAACTGAACAGCCAAAAATTGAAAACTTGGTTTAATGAACAGGAATTATATCTCAATTATAGATTTATTTCATCCTTATGACCTATGCCATGAACCTAGCCAATAAGAACATGGATGGCACAATGTGCACTGTTGTTAATGTGGAGTCTGGAGGTCAACGTGCATAACCTTAATCCTGCAAGCATATAAATATTTTTTTCATTCTTCCAGTAGGAATCTTTTTAAATTTATACAACAAAAGATTATAATTTGGAGTTGGCTACATAAACTTTTCCCACAAGAGTTCTTTGTAAGACAATACCTCTAGTAAAACTAGGAGCATTCAAATATCTTCTTATTGTTTCTAGTAAAGCCTTCACGGATCTCCCTATTCCTCTCCTCGCACCAACAATGTTAATTGATTCAACTCGTCTACCACAACTTCTTTAAGTCACCTTTGAACATGTTCATACCATTAGATGATTCTCTGTCATTATATTATCTGAGTTACACCTAATTGTTCATAAAGAAAAGAAAATTCTTATTCTATTTTGCCTAGCAACTCTACACATTCACCTTTTATCTCAACTACACTAGCTTTTTATATATGTTGTTTCTTTTTTGTCCAGTACATTAATCCATAAAACATTACTGCCATAGAATTTTTCTTTTAATCTAAAAAACACCCAACTATGACACAAAACCTCCAACACCTCTCTCCACTTTGGTATACCCAACATTTGAAAAAAATAGTTGCTTGTGTCATTTTTTAAAATTTCATGTGCAAAGTCTTTTCCTAATGTCTAGCTTAAGGTTGCTGGAGGTGGCCCAAACAGCATATGATAGTCAATTGGGTTTCCAAACAACTGTAGGGAAAAGGAACAAGTTTGTACCTTAAGAATACCTAAAACAAATAAAACACAAAAGAATTTTCTAACAGTGCTAAGCAAAACACCTATAAACAATGATGCAATTATAAAGATAACAAATTTTTTCATCACAGGTACATTAACGTTTATCAATGTAAAGCAAGTGCATTATAGGAAAGAAGGGCCTCTTAAGAATAGAAAACTGACCATGTGGAAGAATAGAAGACAAACAAAAATAGTATGAACCTGATGGGGATTTATAGTTATAACTAGAACTTGATGACGTTTCAATAACGAGCTCACCGTGCCTTCCTACATAATTCCTCAATAAGGTTAACTATGACACTTTTAATTGGAATTAAGTCATCTATGAGGAAAATTATCAGGCAGTGTGGAGATGTCTTTGTATCTAACAAGTAATTGAATAACTACTAAACTTTAAAAAAATTACTGAACTTTTTAAATTATATAAAACCCTCTGATGTACTTTGCTTTTTGCAAAACCTGAAGACAGAGACAAAACTTAAAAGCAAAAGGAAAGTTAAGTAGTCAACTACCCAAAACAACAGATATAGTACCTGCTGAAAAGATTTGCTACTGATTCACAGTCATGTGAATCATAAAACCATATACCGTTTACTTCTTGAGCAGCATTTCGATATAAGAGATATGGAACCTGGACTTCATATTCAAAATCTCCCAAAAGATCTTCCACCAAATTATCTGTTGATAAAAGGAATGCAATCATAAAAATAGAAGTACCAATCAAAGTTCATACAATATTGGAGATGACCTGTAACAGATTTTCAAATAGATCTTTCTAAATCCAAACAACGAATAAAATAAGTTAATCTGCACTGCTTGAACAGTAGAGTTCATGTCAACTAAAGAATTTTCTTCAAAGCATAATAACTAAACAAAAATAGTTTCCATCAATTTCTGTAAGGACAACTTTGCATAATAGAGCACAAATCATACGACAATTATTTACTTATCACCATCCAATGAACAGTGAGCAAGCCTTGGCACCATACTGAGGTTGATCCTTTGTGTCCTGAGTGATCAGGGTTCGGGTCATGAAAATGACATATCTGCTTGTAGGGGTAAGGTTGTTTAACTCTCCCCATATCAAACATTGGTGAGAGCCAATAGAAGAAGTAGCCCGTTCATTACTATCTGATGATACAAACTAGCATTTTTGAACTAAAACACCTGCATGTTCCATGTGAACATTATGGCATACTAAATAAACATCCAAAAACAACAGCATCATCAGCATTCATCTTTTTGCACTAATAACAGGTCTAATAAAAAACACAATACAAAATTGAGAAGCATGGAACATTTGACAGAATATTAAGAACATTAGTAGATTTGATGTCAACCCTTCAATGCCAGTGTAGATTTTTTTAACCAAATCAATGTACATAAGATAAGAACCTATTTTAACACTTAAGTACCTAGTAAATATAAACCTCCACATTATCACTTGCAGTTCATCATCATGCAAAAATCAAAAATCCTGAGATTCCTAAATTTGGAGAAGTCTACAACAAGAGATAAAGAAAAAGGGGGTGATGTCAAAATTTAGTCTAGAAAGCATCAAAGGCACCCAGCATGACATTTAGAATTTTAAGAATACTCCTAAGCAAGGTTCGTCTTATCGGTCCATACCGATGTACTAAGTTTATCTCGGTATGGTACGGATCCGGTATCGAGCGGTATACGCCTCGTTCTCCCTTCTCCCTGCGCTGGGAGACGAGGTGTTGCCTCGTTCCCGCGCGATGAGACAAGGCGTCCTCGTTCCCCGCCCGGGAAGACGAGGTGTCACCTCGTTCTTGCGCGGGGAGACAAGGTCTCGCCTTCTCCCTGCGCAGGAGAAGAGGCGTCGCCTCGTTCTCCCTTCTCCTCGTTCCCTTCTCCTTTCTCTCCTCGTCTCCCAGGGCAGGGAGAAGGAAGCCCGCCGGTGCCCGCGGGCGACAAATTGAGCGGGGAACCGAGGAAGAGCAAGTATCTCCCTCTTTTCTCCATTTTCTTCTTCTCCCTCTTC
The DNA here is from genome assembly GCA_029747655.1 of Ensete ventricosum. NCBI lineage: Eukaryota > Viridiplantae > Streptophyta > Magnoliopsida > Zingiberales > Musaceae > Ensete > Ensete ventricosum. The sequence goes on along the minus strand of JAQQAF010000001.1, from coordinate 7,851,429 downwards.
TTCTTTCTCCCTCAATCGACCACCAATGGTCGAAATCGATCACCGACAACCGATTTCAGTGGTATTGCCCGTACCGGGCGATACAGAACGAAACGGAAAACCTTGCTCCTGAGGCACATCTACCATCTATTTAGCAGGAAGCCAGGAACTATCATTAGTTCTTCAGAGACTATCATTTAGCATTAACAATCATTAGTTCATCCATTTGCCTAGCACATACTTCTGGATGCAATCTCCATCCTAACACATATTCTATTTTTTATATAATCAAATTATTCTTCATATATATATATATATATATATATATATATAGAAACCAAAGAGATAAAGAATGAAAATTTAAACTTCAAAAATATCTCCAGATATTCATATCATACTTGCCATTATGTTTTCTTTAGTTGCTGCTCTAACTTGAGTTATACTAACCTCTCATTGTCTTGCATTTCCATATCTTATCTCTAAATAAGAAATCACACAATTATTAGACTGTGATGGTTGAAATTTGAATATTCTTGGTTTCCACTTTGTTTTGTATGTCTATATCTTCGGAAGAATAAAAAATTATTTTGCCACATAATGAGCAGCACAAGTCACACAATCCAGACTAATAGAACACATAAGACTCTTCACCAAGTATATTGCATAAAATAGTGCCAGCTTCAGGTTGACAAGACTTGAATATATAAAAGCAACTGGGTATAGAATCAATGTTACCCACTGTAACATTTAAGTGAACGAAGATTGAAGTAATAACCATGACCAATTGAATAAGCCGCATGGAAATCCATGATGATAAAGCACTAAAGATGTCAGTGGATATCTAAATCTATGTCAACGAATAAGTGAATTAAAGATGCCAATGGTCATCTCGAGGAGTATCTTTGCAGAAAAAGAACAAATTCCAAAGTTGCAAAGTGTCTTTGTTGACACAACCCACATTAGGTGGTCCTCATGAGGATTTATATTTTTCTTTGGTGACAACCATATCAACACAGAAAGAATGTAAACAATAAGTTGTTTCAAATGAACCTGCTTGCAAGCATAATGCAGAGTTTATATGACTGGTAGTACTATGCTTCCAGCACAACCTTCTCCAAAAGAAGCCTCCAGAGATGAGTATTTAGGATATTAATTATAGAAAAATCAAGGATGGTTTTCTATGTTGTGATACAACAAAATCCTACTCAAATTGGTAATAATTTCATGCCGGAACCTTGCTATGTTTACCAGCAGAAATTGATTACCTAGCTGACATAGAGATGGTAATAAGAATATATCCAACAAGGGCTAGGACAAACGACTCTTCTCGCATTCCAACTTCTCTCATGTCAAAATTTAACAGTGACAGAACTATAGAGAAATTTACATCTTTTACACGTAGAGATGAAGGTAAGAAGTAACATAGATTCCCCGAACAAGACCAATCTAATACCTGCATTGCGTCGATTCATGACAATGAATTGAAATCTAGGTTGCGTGTTCCTGCAGAGTAGCGTATTTTCATCATTACTAACAGAACAACAATAAATTCACCACGGGAACTGACATCAAGTACTAAATTCAGCACTAAAGCCCAATGGGACTTAAGCATCAGCACCAAATCATCTAACAAAGAGAAATCTTAACTACATTATGATTCAACTCAAAGGTGATGAAACGAGGAAAGGACTAACACTCACGATCCAATTACCTCTTCACGACAAAGAGCGATCCCTCAACATCCTTCCGGCTCTGCAAGGAAAGACGGAAGCGAAACCCTAATCAGGTGGCGGAAAGCAGATAAAACGAAACAAAAAAATCCCGATCAAGAAAGGGAGGAGAAGGGTTAGGCGGGGCAGATGGAAGGACCCATTGGTTGAGGTCGATGCTGAACTCGTACAAGGTGACGTGGGTGGCGGTCATCAGGATCTCCTCCACGAAGGGGTCGCCGCGCTGGAGGACAATGAGATTGAGGGCTTTGGTGCTCTGCTGATCAAGATTGGGCGTCACCTTCCGGTTCTGCAGCATCTTCGCCCCCTCCGGAGACCTAACCCTAAGCAGCCCAATTCTAATTCCACGGATACACCCGAGGCCGAGCTGAGATCGACGGAGAGAAACGAGGGAGCAGAGGACGAGGCTCTTATATTGTTAGGGACGGAGGAATCCCCGAAGTAGCACCGGCGACACAGAATTTTCTTGCGAAATAAACTTTTGTTAACTAATCTTGACGTTTATTGGTTTTCTTCATTTTTTATTTTTCCATTTTTGGATTTATGTTAGTGGACCAATTCCTGCTCTTTGAACTTGATTGCTGATTGGGGGGGGGGGGGATGGGTTATTACAATGTCACTGTGATTCAACAGTCACATCACCCCCATAAGCAAAGTCCAGCTTCAAGTTCTAACACGATATGACAAATAATACCAACAAAATTAAATTTTTAAACCTCACTGTTTGATGGAAATGGTAAAAAGATCTATGTTTGGGATTTATGGCAACTACGGACTTGGTTGGTACGTTAGAAGGTGATTGAAGGGTGACTTGTGGATGAAGGATGAGGAACCACCTGAGGAAATATTAAATAAGGAGCCATACATTCATGAACCACATGTGAGACAGACATAGCAAATGTCTTGTCGATGAATGCATGCATGCACATATACGTACGTAGGATATTTTATTAAAAAAAAGTTTACTATTAACTTTTTATCGAATGATATCTCATTTTTATTTTCATGAGGAAATATTTTTTTTAGTAAATAAGCTTATAAACCAGATCAATCGAATCGGAGAGCTTACATGATTGAGTGTCATAACGTAGGTGTCATTTAATTTAATTTCGAGTATAATACGGTTAGCTTTCATTAAGCTAACTCAAATTTTCACCAAGCTATTTGGCGACGATTCTAAAATCATTAATACTATTTTTTTAAAAAATAATTATAATAAATTCTATGATCGTATATAACTTAGTATAATTTTAGTTTCTTCAACTTCCCCTAAATCAATCCAAACTTTCATAGAACCATTAAGACATAATTTTCAAAAGAAATAAGGTAAAAAATGTAAATAAATAAGGTAAAAGAACCTGCAGAGAATCATCAATAACATACAAATCAGATGGTAGTATAGTTTCGTTAGAAAGGTTAGAAATCAGCATATCGCTGATAGCCTACTACTAAAATGTAAGACATGCAACCGATTAATATAGTATTTATACATATTTAAACAGTACATCCAGACTAATAATCTATGATGTTTACCGAGGGGATTCTTTCTCAAAAAGCTTGAAGCAGTCAACCTAAGCTGATGAAGTTGGCTGTCAACCATATATGCTTTAGAAATGGGTGTGTGTGTGTGTGCATGGCAGCAGACAGCATTATGTGTACTTGATATATATACATCATGAACGCCCGTGTACACACACCCATATGCATGAACTTATGGGCGAAACAGCCAAATTGTCTTGGAAGATCTGATGTGCCACTATTTTCTATTAATCTTGATCAAGCATTTCTAGAGCTGGTATTCTTCGGAATCGAGCTCCTAATCGAAGATCGGTTGGCTTTTTCATTATCCCAGCATCCGTTCTACTCCTCGTGGATAAAAATCCTTCATTAGAAATTACATCAAATAGATCTCCCATATCCATCTTTCCCAGTTGCTTCTGATCGGTTTCCTGTTTTGTGAATCTGGAAGGAAAGCAACAAAATCAACACTTGCACTCAACCAAAAGGCAAAAAAAAATAGCAAAGGATAAGCTAAAATAGTCATGGCATGATAAGAAATAAAACCAAGAAAGAACATTTTAGCATCAAGACTACAACCAAACCAAGTTGGAAAAGAACATTGCCAGGATGCTTCTCAATTCATAAACTACAAAAGGATAAATGTATAAGCAAAGTGTAGGAAGAGTAGGGCACTAAGAGAAGGTATACAGTAAAAATGGCTCAGTGCAGACCAAAGATCTACCCCCAGCATTACGTAAGGAAAAAGCGTGTCTTTTATATCGACTACCATCACAGGCAGCAAGAATCAGATATTCAGCAATAAATTGTAGGGTAATAATGAGTCCGATCACAAATTGACAACTTCACACCCGACATCAAATTGGGGTAAAGATAAAAGAGGTACGACACTGATGGCAAAAACACATTTGATGGCAAATGGAAGATATCAGAAAGCAGGATTTAGCCAAAGGTTGAAGAAGTTCAATGGATTGATTATTTGTGAAGAATCAGTTCATACTTCATAGTGTCTTCTCCCTTCCATTCTCACTCGTTGTAGGCAAGAAAGATATGCAGCATGAACTTATTCAAAAGAGCAATCGAGATAGCACATTATTAAGCTACTATAATAAGCAAAGAAACCTTATTTACAAAAAACTCATGATCATGCAGCCCTGCCCAACATAGATCAGAGGATTTAGGCCCAATGTATCTGTAATAGGACACATGAATATACAAGTCTGTCCTTTCCTCCTCCCCAAACCTGAGATTGTTGCAATCTACACCACCCAAATTCTCCAGCATTTGGTTAAGGATCCAATCAATGTCTATGCTGCAACTAGTCCATCCTTTCCTCATTCCCCGACCGGAGATTGCTGCAATCTATTCCACCCAAATTCTCCAGAATTCACTTAAGGATCCAGTCAATTTCTATGCTGCAGCTCTCAAGTCGTTACAAGCTCATCATGCTTCTCCTATAACTTGTATGAAGCAGTCTCTGCTAATATAACAGAAAATGTTAATAGTTCAAACCAAGTTATTGGTACTAGGCCAACTGAATTCATGCATACATGTCATTCCTTCCTAAATGTGAGCGAAAAGAGGGCATGGGTTGAATATGAATAATCGGCTAATTATTATTTATTCAGCCAATCTTGAGGACCACATGTGATTGATAGAAATGTTATTAGAATGGAGATTTCAAAAGATTCTTCCTGACTGTCTTAAACCAGGATTGTCATTTCACATACCGAACCCGTGTCAGTCCCTAGCCAAACCGGTAAGTATGACATGCACTACACCAGTACAGACTCATATCAATCCTCGCTAGCTAGATCGATACAATATCGATATAGTGAAATGCGGTACACCTATGTGCCGATGAATCGACAAGAAAGGAAGAGAAGAGGAATGGCAATGGAGGAAGGAGGAGGAGGAAGGAAGACGACAAGGTGTTGGAGGAGGAGGTCACAATAGGAGGAAGAGAAAGGAAGAAAAGGATGTAGTGAAGGAAGAGGAGATTGGAAGAAGAGCAATGAGAGGAGGTGATGGAGGAACAGGAGGAATATGAAAAAGAAGAGGAGGAAGAGTCCCTATAGATGACGCACAACTGGGGTGATGACAAGTAGCTACACGAGGTGATGCAAGAAGGGCTCATGTTTGAGGCAAAGAGGGCTCGTGAAGGCGAACCATAAAGTATGTTTATTAAATTAAATATTTTCCTTTTAATGGTTCGGACCGGATCATCTGAAAGTGAGGTGGTCCTCATACCAATTCACCCAAACTAGTATGTATCACTCGTTTCATACTGATCCAAACGAAACATCAGACATCAAGATGTCTAATAGCACAGACATTTTAGGACCCTTGTTTTTTATACATATTTATGTTATTGTAGTATATATACATAGGACAACTCCTCTACATATAGATTCAAGATGTGTCAAAGACTAAAAATATTTGTGTACTTTGGATTCTTGACTTGTTTGTGTTGTATGTTTATGTTTGAAGCCTTTTGGTGAATGGTTGTTATTATAACCAAGGAACTCCTTTGTCGCTCGGATCGGTACATACTAACTGGTATTTACTGATCAGGAAATGAAATGATATGTGGACTCACCCATTTTGAGCTATCCATTTTGGTTCAATTATATAATATATAGTATATATATCATATCCAGATTTTCTAGGCTCATGCAAGCCCTCTCCACCTTGTAAGACATCTCTGCCTTCTTCTCTTCCTCGTTCTCCTGACCAATCCCTTTGTCCGATCATCGTCATCTGCCTCATTGCTTATCTCTTTTCTGGTAATCCTCCTCCTTATTCTTCCTCCTTCTTGATCCTCCTTCCTCTTCCTCCACTGCCCCCTCTTCTTCCTTCCTCTTCCTCATTCTTCCTCCTTTTCCTCCACTGCCTCCTCTTCTTCCTTGTCTTCCTTCATCCTCTGCCTTCTCCCTCCTCTTCCTCAACCATCTTCTTTTCTTCCTTTTTCTTCCTCCTTCCTCCTCTTCTTCCTCTTCTTCTTCCTATTTGGTACATTCCAATGTACTGTATATCATGCACCAATCCAACCAAGGACCTATATAATACCCCGATATGAAATTCCAATCCTTGATTATAACCATATATGATCATACATGATAGATAATCTATAATTGAAGTAATAATTAGACGAAAGAACCACCATAAAAATCTTCCTCGTGTAACGTCTATAGCAAAACTATGAACGAGAGCTAGCAATCTGCGTAGTATTGAAGTTTAATATATATGAAAATATATAAATGAATGCATGTATTGGTTTCCAGGTCTATATCATATTATCTCCTACTATTGCAAAATTTGTTGTGCTAATACACACACACACACATATATATATGGTTTGTCCTTGTCCTATGCCCATGTACACGCTTAATTGTTGTCATTGTTTACATGCAAAATAACATATTGAAGTTCGCTAGGCAAGTAGAAGATAATAAGATCTTTACCTTTCTCGAATTAATTTGAAAGCTTCCAGTGTCGCATAAGGCAGTCCTGTCTTTGGATCACGATATCTGCAACACCAACAGACTTCAATAGATATAAAAGCAATAAAGAAAAAAGAGAAATTTAAATATAAAACAGTGGTTGTTTCTCGCAAGAGAGAAATTTAAATGCATACATATACAAATACACACACACACACATATATATACATATGTATATGTATATGTATGTATGTATATATATGTATATACATATATATACATACATACATATACATATACATATATATATATGTGTGTGTGTGTGTGTGTGTGTGTGTCTATACATATATATACATACATACATACATATATATACATACATACATACATACATATATATATATACACACATACACATATATATATATACACACACACATTTGCTTATTTACTTATTTATTTTTTATATTTATTTTTTTATATGGCAATTTCAAGCAGATAAAGAGGTAAACAACCTTTATATATGTTCTTTCATTTAATCATTTTAGATTGCAATTTATCTTTGGTAACATATGTCTTAAGCTTCAAAATACTACTTCAGGTTGATTTGACTATTTAATTTTTATTAGTCAATAATCATTTGGAAACTAATAATCTTTTAAAAGTTGAAGTGGCCAAAAAGTAGGTCCAAAGTCTAGCAAACAAATATTCTAGAGTTGGTGATTGTTTGCTACCTACTGTTGATTCTCTTTTTGTGTGTGTCATGTATGGTCTCTATGTATCTTGAGAGCAAAATATGCATCTGCAGGAATCATACAAACATATAACTTATAACTGAACAAATGCAACTATGAGAATAAAGTGCTAATTAAATAATAATATACCCTTCCTTCGTAGTGGAAGAAAATTAGATTCAATCGAAGAAAATGTAAACCCTAAACAAACCAAGTCAAATGGCATTTGTAGTCATGTAAGTGCTCAGGTGGACACCATTCAAATTAAAGGTAATAGCAATTGAAAACTATGCACCACTAATGCCTTACCCTTAAATTAATTATATAAGGAAGTGATGAAGAGTTTAATGTTCTTCAAAGATAATACAGTATGAGAAATAACAATATATAACATACCACATGTGAAGAATATGCCCCATTAGTGCTAGTCTAAGAAGAGACAAGCATACAACAATGTGTATGTTGCTAAGAAAATTATTGACCTATATGCTTGGAATAATTTTGGTTATCCTGGTGCCATATAATATTTAGGTTACAATACAAAACAGCATAGATCATTATATCTAAACATACCATGCTCCACATTTCAAAATCCTATCTATGAATTACCAACAAAATAAAATTATGCATAGTTGCATACAATGCAGAAGTACATATTTTTGGCCTCATTCAAAATACCAATTCACACTCAAGTAATCTGGCATGCAAATCAGACAACAAAAAGAAAAAAAATCATATCAGAAGTGGCTAGGAGTAGGCATACTTAGCAGGCAATCCAGTGATCACACAAAAAGATTTCTTTGGATCTGCAAAGAGAACAAAGTTATTTCAATTAAAAAAATGAATCACAGACAATTAATTACATTAAAATTTCCTAAACCACCTTGCTTTAGTTAGTAATGAGAGAGACATGAAATAAGGGAACAAGATCCAAGTAAACAGTGCCATGAGAACTATGCAGAACAAGCATTTAAAGGTATATCATTATACAACAAAAGAAAAGAGCATATAGTACTTCAAGGTTGAAAGTAGTAGGCAGTTTGAATTTCAACTATTATCCATGTTTATCTTGCTTACTGCACTAATTATGTAACCACGTAAAGTTCATAGCATATATATACACCTCATTTTGTTCCACATCAATAGCTCATTAGCATACTCTGATACATTGCAAAAGAACTTAGAATGTCGAAGGAACAATCTTCTAGGAGGATTTAAAAGCTAGATTTTCCTAAACAGTCATTATAGAATGCACTAAAGTTCTTACTTCAACTTGTGTTTTCCAAGTGATGCAACAGTGTCATCAGTATTCATTCTTCCAATACTGCTTTATCCGTCATGTATGTCACTCAACACACTCAAATTGAAGCATGCAGCACATTGATTAAACTATCCAGACAAAGGATGCATTTGGTAACACATTTGAAATATACATTAAGGGCCCAATACACATTTCAAATATAAATTGATGTTTGGTAAATTTATTTCAAGTTGCATCTGACCTGAATGGTATACTGGAAATGCTCAACTGTGATGCTATCTAAGGATAGCATAGGCATTTCAGTACTTGTAGGATGTTAATGTAATTTTTCAAATTCCAAAAATGTCATGTTATTTATTTAAAATTACAAGATTACCACAAATGATTTAGTGAGAAACCAATGTGATTTATATTTTCTAATAAGATTTTTATTAATATTTAAATGTTATTTTATATTTATTTGTATAAGTATATTTTTTATTTATTATATATTTGGGCCATACAAAATTTTTTATATGATTAAATACATTCATTTATTTATTTACTTATTAATTTAAATGAAAAATGTATTCACTTTTAAATAAGTATTAAAAGGGTAAATTTGTCCCAAAATGTTTATCTGAAATACAATTTTACCAAACAACACTTACATCAATGCACATTTTAAATATAATTTTCATCTTTTGTTTCCCAAGCACTAAAAGCATTCCCCAACTGAACATTCACTCAAACTTTTTTATTTAACTGTACATTAAAAATGCAACTGTGTTCCCAAACACAACCAAACTCACTATGACACAAAAAGGAGCAAGTAAAAAAAATTAAAGAAAGAAGAAGAGAACATAGTAAAACCCATGTCCGACTCGAATGGATAACCTGCCTAGATGAAGAAAAAGGAAAGATTCTTTACCAAGGACGTGCTACGTTGCATCAGGTGCATTAATGACGAAACATGCCTATATAGGAGATCTGACACAACAGGCATATGAAATTCTCTCACCATTTTTTGTGAAGGTCTGAATTGTATATCCTAATCATTATTTCTGTTATAAAATATGACATTTCAAATGTTTTGCAGGTAAAAGACATGTGAATTTATTTTAAGAAATCTAAAGAGGACACAGCACATGATTTTCATTGTTGAGCATACGATGATGAAAGAAACATGAGCAAAAAGATTCCAGGAGTTAGTTCCTGCATGTGTACGCCACTGACTTCATCAAGTCGGTGTTGGAGATTATCACATCAATTAAGCATCATGATTCCATATTTAATTTAACCTATGAGATAATTTAGAAGTATTACCTACCACCATTCCCAAAGAAAGTCAACAAAATGATCATTGAGACACAAAAACTTATGGCCTTAATTTAATTAAATTGTGAAAGAAACTGTAACCAGAAATAATGTTTGTCATGCATTAATAGTTCTCTTCATCAATCAGATCATGCTGTAATGGCTATCTGGTAGAATAACTGCCCATGTAAATATTTATTTATTAACTGAGTCAAGTAAATCAAGGTATTCCTTGTTTTCCACATATGTCATATAAGTGAACTCATGTGACATAATGAGCTTCTCACCAAAATAAGCTATACCAATCTTCATGACACGTAAGCAGAAAGAAAGGTAGCAAGAACTAGAAGAAAGGAGTCACTGTTATATTATAAAGTGCCTTTTAGCACAAGTGCTGTCTAAGACACATAAATAAGGGGAATATGAAATATACAAACAAGATATGGAAAACATAAAAAAAAAAGAATATTTCTTATACTGAGAAGTAATTAAGAGGAAACCTTTCTATCTACTTACAGGGAACTGATGATGTACGAATTTCTGACTGAAAAGATGCACCCTTGATGAATTCTAGATATGATTCACCTACACAGTATAGTATATTAGAGCATTCAGAAAAATTTTAAATGGGACTCAGTTTACGCTGGTAACAGTAAGTCCTAACCTTATTGAGCTCCACAGGCACAAAAGAAAGAAATAGAAGAAAAAAAAACTAGCCCGCCAAAATATGGAGCTACCATTGAGGATAGATGTTAAAAAAGACTTACCATTTCTTGATGTAAATCGTATTTGAGGACCATCATAGACTGCTTTATGCACAACAGCCTTTTTCTTGACTTCTTCTTCCCTTGCTAGTACGCGTTCTAAATTTCTCAAATTCATAATTTCTGAAATTGATAGTAAATATCAACTCCTCTACACAAGGCTTGTCACTGCAGATATGGTAAAAATTCACATATGAATAGCACTTAACACTTTAATCCTCACCTGTTTGAGCTGCTTCCAAAAGCATCTCTTCTTGTGTCATCCGTTTTTCCTCGCCTTCCTTTTTCCTCTTGATTGGCTGGGGATATGTTTGAATCAAATATAAAAGATATACAAGATCAATAGATTCAATAGATAACCTATTAGTTGAAGCTCATTGAAATAATTGAGAAATGTCAAGCTACCCAATGATTGTATGAGCCTCTGTAGCAAAACATCCCACATTAGTTAGCTGGAAAACCATAGAAAAAGCTTACAGCAAAGTAACCCAACTTATCTTATCAGTTAGTTTATATAACGAGCTTAGTTGATTGCTTTGTTGGAATGTCACAAGTTACTTTATATAATGTATTTAATTGATCGCCTTGTTGGCATGTCATACATAATTTTTCTTTGAATCGCAAACACTTCTCTAATGAAGAATCAATTATCAGAATATTGCATAAATCAACTACCTTATGGCTCCTTCATGCTAAGCAACAAGTTTAAACTTAAATCTTCAGAATCAACATTAATCATCCATCTACCATTTGAGAAAAAGTAGCATATGGTACTTAAAATGATTAGAGAACATGATTCAAGTGATCTTACTGGACTTAAAAAATCAAAACTATTTTGAAAATTTGATGGTCCCAAACAAAAGGAAAAAAGGACATCAGTGCACAATGATCTCACCAATGCAGGATCTAGGAATGACCAAACAATAAGAGGCAGCCATAAAAAACTAGACAAAAATTAGCGGTTCTTCAGTAGACATCTGGTTGTTCTATATGACATCCAAGAAGCATGCAGGATTCACAGTCAGTTGGTCTTAGGTTTCTTAAAATTTCCGTGTGTTCACTGATCCATCCCATTCTTATGATATTCTCTTTTGAATGTTTGCGCCTTTCAAGGTATTGCAACTAATGTGCATTTTGATGGACATAATATCCTCAGCAGATTATAGTCAGATAGTCCCAAAAGTAATGCCAAAAGAAATTTAAGGAGGAAATCTCCCAGGAAACAATATAATTTAGTAGGCAAAATCAACTAACAATCACCTCTTGCATTTGGGTTCAGGGTTCATTCTAACAAATATCATTTTTCCCATCCCTATTAATCCCAATGTCATAGTTCCTCCACGAATCTGTTCAATTATTGAAACCAAGGTTTTCTGTACCGCCCTGTACCGCCCGGTATGGGCAGTACATACTGGTCCGATGGTTTACCGGTACGTGAACCACTTGGTACCCGGGCAGTATCAACCAGTACATGGTATATAACGGTCGGAATTGACCGTTACAAAAGTATAATGAGCGAAATCGACCGATACCACTTGGTAACGATCGAATTTTCAACCGTTACCGACCTTGTAACGATCGAACTCAACCATTACAAACCCTGTAACGGTCAAAAACGACCGTTACTGACCCTGCAAAAGGTCAAAATTGACCGTTACAGATCCTGTAACGGTCGAAAAAACTCTTTCTAACTCTATTTAAACTCACCCTTCTCCCATTTCACTTCACACAACTCACCCTTCTCCCATTTCACTTCACACACTCACTCTTTCTCAAACTCTCACTTTCTCAAAACGGTTCCTCAAAGCTCGAAAAAGATATGTAATATTATTTTTGTCTAATTTATATTGATTTTGTTGAATCTATACCAATTTCTATCTTACAGACCCTAACCCAACTTTTTTTCTAATTTTTCTGATATTAAATAAAATAATAAATTTTAATTATTAAAATTTATTTATTTGTACCGCTCGGTATGCCAAAACATACCGAACTGTACCAACATACCATACCGTACCAGCCAAATCTCGGTCTGCCGATATGGACCGGTATGGCGAACCTTGATTGAAACCAAGGTATATGTTCATCTTCTATTATTCAGCTTCTAAGATACATAACCAAATCATGGAATATAATTTCACTCGGACTGGTTCACACCAGCCAATATTTAGGGGTCTGGATGCGAACCAGGATGTAACCACCCCATTTTAGGCAGTCCAGTCCCTCTTTTTTTAACCCTAGGTTACTTTTCTCACGCATGTTCCACAGCTGTAAGGCACTTAGGAGTTGATGGTATCTATGAGCAGCTGAGGGAAGTGAAATTTAATTCTTTCCATTCAATTTAATAATTGGTATTTAGCTGGTTATAACAAGAAAATCTAATACAACTAAGCGACATTCCTTTGCTTGAAGATTTTTTTTTACTTGAATCAGCATCAAGCAAGAAACAAGATTCCCCAAAATAAGAAAATCCTAAATCAGATAGAATTCAGAAAAAAATAGACTGTCTAATAATATTAATACAAAACATATGTGAAACAATAAATTTTCTTTGTGATGACACGTAAATAGAACTTACCTTCATGGATGCCTGCAATGCAGCACGTATTTCTCTTTCTGCCTGTCGCACAATCACTGAAGTCCTAGTTGACTTTCTCACTGTTCTCTCACCTTCTATGTCGTCAGGTAAATCCTGATTTTCAGAGGGGGGAGATTTCTTGGACAGTTTCTCGTCTTCTGGGGTATTTTCCAGCTTCAAGATAACCTTTTTTTTATTTTTCTTCTTTGTTGCTGGCTTTCCGGGGAATATTAGCCGCTTTTTGACAGGTAACCTTTTTAAGAAGATAGTATCAATATTAATTTAGAATAAAAAGACTTTGTTCCTGTAAATGACTTTCATCTAAGATAGGCCGCACTTGTCTTCTGCAACAACTTCAGTTTCTTCATCAGGATCAGGTTCCTGATAATGAGAAGAAATCATTTGATCAAAAATAATAATAATAATAATAATAATAAATCCATCAGCAACTTATACTATAAAAACAAATACACATTGTTCTGAATTTTTCTTTTTGTAATAAAGCAAAAACAGTCAGGAGATTTGAAGTTCTCACGTCCTCATTAAAATCACTATCAAATTCATCAGCAACTTCCACTTCTTCTTCATAATTTTCATCATTCTCTTCCTGAAGACAAGGAAGATTAAAAAAACAATCTCCAATATTAGAACAATACAACACGCTGAATTTAAAAAGCACAAATGAAAAGCAAACTAACACATGGTTAACTTACATATACCAATTCACACAATGTGATTACAAAGAAAATTTGTGCTTTTTAATAAACAGTTTTCTAAAAGCAGATCTTTTTAGCTGGCGGTTACTAGGTAATGCTCAAATTATTTCAAATTTGCTACCTCTTGAAATAGGTCATTGAGATGATTGAGAAGAACTATTATGATATGAGATGGTGATAGAGTTCATTCAAGTATTGAATTAATTAGTAATGAGCAAATTATCAATCAACCCATCATTTCAAGAGAAGAAAATAGCAAATGAGAGGCTAGCCATGTAGGATGATACATAATGCATAGTACATAAAAATAAACAAAAAACAAGCAATACCTCTTTAAGTGCATCTTGATTCCAGAATATTTCATCCTGTTCAATCGCATTATCAAGCAACTTGGACATTCTAAGAAATGTAAATTTCATGTCAATAACCAATAAATTTCTTTCAGATTTGGGTTAATCAATTACTATGTAACAAAAGCAAATAATAAAACATGAGAACACACAAGCATGAGCGGACCTTAAAACCAAAATAAATGCATATTCAGTAGAGAAAAAGAAACTCCTTTAATTTTTGGCTCAATAAACTAACAGTGGCCAAAAGAAGATAAGACAAATCATATAAAATTTCTGTGTACATAGTTAAACAGAAAAAGAGAGAGAGAGAGAGAGACAGCGAGTAAAGATAGGTAGATCGACTCACTTTTATTCTTCTAAAAAATTAAACCATATGTATGTGTATAGAAAGATTGGGTTATGAAATGATATAGTTACCAAGACAGCTGATTATGCATATGAGAGATTGAGAATTCATGTACTGCTATCAGTGCCTGGCAATGCAATCACTAGGACCCACATGCACAACTTTGAAATGACATGCAGACCTCTTTGTGCATATGGGTCACTTTCAGCTCTAAAAGTCACATCCTAATGGATCGGTTACTTTATATCAAGGTTTGCAATTTTGACTTATACCGCCTGGTATGAGCGGTACATACTGGTCCGTTAGGTTGCCGGTACGCGGACTGCTCGCTAAAGGGCGATTCTGCCAAAAATCGACCGTTGGTAGTCGATTTCGGTCGTCAGCAGCCGATTGAGGGAGAAATCGACCGTCGACGGTCGATTGAGCAAGAAAAAGGGAAGAAGAAAAAGAAGAGGAAAAGAAGAAAAAAAGAAAAGAGGAGAAGAAGAAAGAATACCTAGCACCCGCGCGCCGTCGCCCCTTTTCTCTTTTTATATATTTTTAATATATTAATATTATATTATATTATATAATATTATATAATATTTATATTATATTTTAATATACAGGGCAGTACGCACTGTGCATACCACTTGGTACTGGTACCGTACCAGTACTGAGATGAACTCGATATACCGGTACAGACCGGTAAGTCAAACCTTGCTTTATATAGCCAATTTCATTACTATGGAGTATAGTCAATACCACCTCGCATAAAATGGTGCCACTACTAAGAAAAGGCGATGAGGAATATTGGTAGATATAGGACAAGATACCGAGGAAAGCTTAAAAAAGCATCCCCCTAATTCCAGGAACTACCACGCATATTTAACGGGTGATGGAAGTTTAAGATAAAAAAGCAGCTCACCCAAAGGTATCAGATCAACGGATTTTTTACAGAATGTTGCACAGACTCTGGAGGTTTGTGCAAATGCATTTAAATATATAATTAGAACTTATTCAAATGCAAGGAAAATGGCAAAAGTATACTCTAAGGTCTTCTAGGGAAAGACAATCATGGCTGCAAGCAAGGTTTGCAATTTCGACCTGTACTGCCCAGAACGGGCGGTACATACCGGTCCGCCAGGTTACCGATACGCGGACCGCCCGCTATCGGGCGGTTCCGTCAAAAATCGGTCGTCGGCGGTCGATTTCGGCCGTCGATGGCCGATTTTGAAAGAAATCGACCGTCGACGGTCGATTGAGTGAGAAATCGACCATCGGCGATCGATTGAGGAAGAAAAGGGAAGAAGAAGAGGAAAAGAAGCGAGCGGTTCCGTCAAAAATCGGCCATCGGCGGTCGATTGAGGAAGAAAAAGGGAAGAAGAAGAGGAAAAGAAAAAAAAAAAAAAGAGGGGAAGAAAGAATACCTCGCCAGCGCCATCCTCGCCCGCCTGTCGTCGCCGCCCGCGGGTTGCCCGCGGCCGCGACCGCGGCCGCTTTTTCTCCCGCGCGAGGAGACAGATCGAGGCGACGTCGCCCCCCTTTTCTTTTTTTTTATATTTTCTTTTTTTTAATATTATATTATATAATATTATATTATAAAAAAATATTATATTATATTTTAATACCGGGTGGTACGCGCTGTGCATACCGCCTGGTACGGACCGGTAAGTAAAACCTTGGCTGCAAGTGAGTTTATTGGGCTTAATCAAGTAAATAGTCATATTTGATCTACCAAATTAACTCACTTGCTCATGATAAAACTGGCTTCTAAGTCTGCTCTTTACCTTTCTTTAATTTGAAATTTAATTGCATAAAAGTATGGAGCTGACGATAAGCAAGAAAGATCATCTCTACATAATAGTGGTACATTTTATGAACTAAAACATGAATTATGACTCAACTCTTTAAAAAAATATATTATTATGAAAATTACTTTCTAATTGTACTGATCCATCATCTTAACTCATCAAGTACATGTCAAACTTGGATACCAAATAAAAGCTATTTTTTTCTTTAATTCAAAATTTTAAACCATATAACACATATGAAAAAACCCAACAACTAGCAATTCTCTAGTAAAAAATAGAGTATAATTATTAATAAAAGAAACTACAGATGATAGAAACAAAGGCCTGTGCTTGTCATTTTACTCGAACAAATACTGCCCAATTTCTTCAGACCCAATGGATAACAGAATGATGAAAATAAGAAACATAGAATAATTATTAAAAAAATCTTGTAAACATGAAAACAATTTTTATGGAGTTTGCAAAAGAGAAAGAAACCATTTGTTCTGGTAGCCATAGCAACATTATGTCATTGCCATTCATTTGAGTCCTTTTTATGTTCTTGAAAATGATTAATGAGGTTTTTAAATTTCCTAGCATAAGAAACTTTGACATGTCGGAGTCATCATGTGGAGGTTGTATCATGAAAGATGATCCAGAGTCAGAATTAGAAAAACATCTTTGAATCAGCAATATAATTACATTTAGATGTAAGTAAAAAAAAATAAGCTTTAAATGAAGTCTGCAGAAATATATTTAGATGTAAGTCAAGTGAATAAGCTTTTGATGAAGCCTGAAGAAACATCTATTTGTGATCTGCTAATCAAAAAATATAATTTCATATTTTACCAGTCAAATGTCAAAAAGAAAATCCAGCAGACAGACCTGTTCAAACGCAAAATCATTCTTTTTCCACCAACTTTTTCATAAACTTTTATTTTGTTAATTAGATTTTTAAAGTTATCTAGAGATAAGAAGCTAGAAAAACTGCCACTTAAAGTGGTATAGTTGAACAAACAATAAGCTCTTTCTAGGCCTCAAACAAGACGGTTACACTGAACATGCACTCTGATATTAATACTGTCAACTTACATGTGGAAGAAAAAAGTGTATACAACTCCTCAAGACGCCAACACAGATAGTGTGCAGGTGAAGTTTCTTGGTGGTCGTACCAGGTACTAGAAAGATCAACCCTCAACTTCACACGAAAGAGGATAAACATGCTCTGAATTAGTATCCACAAGATCATTTTTGAAACAATCCAACTCTCTGAGAGTCTCGAGATAAGATTATTTGCGATCAGGCAATGATCAGCTATACTTTTTAGAGAAATTCCCCATGTTTCATATATATTCCACGTTTAAGCAGAGTCATGTTCTACATTTTGAGAGCTCCGACCAAGTATCAACCTCGACTCACTAGCATATGCAAGCAAGTCTTTTTCCCCAAACGTTCGCCTCTAATTGCAACTGGAGATCAAAACTCGGATGTTAATCCATTTCTTGGTTGTAATACATTGGGAAATCGTTCTCCAGAGCGATAATGAAATAAAAAGCTTAAACATTCCCGTCATTTCTCAATACCAAACGGACGCAAAGCCCTTCAAATTAAAGCTCCGTTCCCTCCGGAACAATCAATACCCCGGATTTCATCCTAATCGACAACAGAAAAATCGAACCGCTGGCATCGAAAGCAAATCACACGAAATCTTGGGCTGTATCAACTAGGGTTCGCAGATGATCGACTCCTTGAAACCGTAAGATCACCGACAGCTCATCGAGGGGAGACTGAAGGATAGAAAAATTAAATGGGGAGAAGAATAAGAGTACCTCTTCCCTCTGGTAACTCGAGCAGAACGCTCGAGGAGGACCGGTTCCTCTTCCGACTCCGCCATGGCTGCCGCTCTTCCCTCGCCCACCGCGCCTCTCGTTTCTCCTTGGGAAGTAGGAATCTACGCCCCGCGAGGGACGAGTATTGGTCGGTCGGAGTCGGAGTCGACCGGGATCATTGGGAGTATCGGGTAGCAATTTTAACCCGAATCCGCAGTGTAATCTTAACCCGATCCGTGAATCATGAGGCCGCCCGATCCGATCCGATCCGAACATAAAAAGAATACTCTCCTTCACATTTGATCGATCCATATCGTAAAATATTATAACTAAATGACAAAGATTTAGAATACAAATAATAACTACAGTTAATGGGTCTTAAATTATTATTTGTTTTAAAATAAAAATATATAAAAGGAATTTGAGTTGTAAATGAATTATGTTGTTTTTTAATGTAATTACAATATATTTTGGCACGTACATAAAAAAAATACTATATGACTATAGTAAATGAAATGGATTAATCAAATCTATAATGGCCATTGGCAATTTGGTTATAACGAAAGTGGATGGGAACACCGATTGGCAAAAGCTCAAAATAAGATTTTTTTTTTTGACAATTCGTCTTATTATAATATTGTATTTTATTTATATTGATGTGAAATAAAAAACATTTTGGATAGATAATGAGGTTGCTGTTGAGATTGTTATGTATTTTGAGATTTTTAAAACTAATATCGTAGGAGTAAAAGGAATTTTAATATGAGAAGGAGTAAATTTCAAAAATTAAGGTTTGATTCTATAATAAATATTTTTTTTACGTTTATCTATGCATTGATAGTGTGGGAGAGAGAGAGAGAGAATAAAATTTGATGAATATTTTTCAGTGCTCCTGAATTTTTCTAGAGTAGATACTCTTTAGAGTTTTTGATGAGTGAAAATGTGTAAATTCAATATACAATGGAATTGTGCTGATAATTCGAGAAATTTATTTATTTTTCATAAATATAAATGGTAGGATCGAACCATGTTGAATCTTATGTAGACTTTTTGATACTTTTATTTGTTAATTCATATAACTTTTTATTTTGAATTTTTTCAATTCCTCCTAGTAAATATTATTAGAGTCTGAAAGATGAGAGATTTAACAATGATAAGTGATGAAGATTTGAAGGAGTATAATGCTAAAATATTTTATTCTTAAGATGCACAATAGTGAATAAAATGCTCATCTAGAGAGATATTATTAGGATTGATAAGTATTGTAATAAGGAATAAGAAGCAGTCCTTATAAAGAAATAAAATTGTAAGAATTAAAATTTGGTTCTATAATAAATCTCGGATGTATCTCTAAATTTTTGATGCGACCAGAGAAATATGTGAGGAATACTCATAAAATTCTCTATGATGTATAGAGGAATACTCTTTTAAAGCTTTTAAAAAGGATAAATAAAAATATATAAATTATTCAAAATTTATGTGAAAGGAGATAAAAAAAGATAATTATGGGGATAACTCACGTCTTATAATTGATTTCATATAGTAAAAAAAACTTAATTTTCCCTATTGATCTTTACAGAAGTTATTAAATCATGTTACATCTTATATTAATTTTTTATACTTTTAATTTTTTCTATATAAATATATATTTTATTTTTTATAAGTTTTCTCTCTCTCCTGAAACATAGCGTACGTTGGGTTAACATTACGATCCAGTTGATTTGATATCTTAGGTTCAAATCAAGCTTCCCACCTTTGTTTTGATTTTAATTTTTTATAATTATGATTTTATAAAAAAAAATTATATTTTGTTCTTGACAAACAAAATTACATGCCTGAGATTTTCTTGGTTTCAATTTATTAAAAGCAATTTTAAGTTTCTTCCTTACATTCTAAATATTTCTCATAAAAAATTTATAATACATAAATCATAATATGGACTAGAATACAATTTAAATTGATCGAATATATTAAAATACTTGTAAAATTCGATGTGTGATTATTATCATTATTATTGAAAATAATAATGAATAAAGTGCCCCACAAATTATATTTCATTAAAAATATAAGAATTCTTAAAACACTCTTAAATGAATCATTTTACAGTCGATTACTTTATCCATATGGAAATGTAATAAATTAGATTATAAAAATATCTAAGCTCGATAAAATAATAATAATAAGGTAACTATTTTATATTATGTTTTCATTCTATCATATAAGTTTGATGTGAGTTTGTAAAATCGATATATAATTATGCAATTGAGTTGAACGCATTTACGAGTCTAACATTGCCATAAAACTTGTCAGGATCGTCGCAATCTTTTAATGTGTCAAACAAATATTACATATATAATGAATATATTGGTTAAATTATTATAATACTTAGTCAAATTCAATAAAATTTAAATTGACCATGCAATTTATATAACACATCACTTATAAGTATGACATCATTTGATTAAATGGATCTTGCAAAAGTCCCGGTCAAGAGGGTTTTATTGTTAAAAAAAATTTAAAGATGCGAATGATTTTAATGTTGATTTTTTTTTAATATTTTTGAGAGGACATTAAATGTGATGTTTGTTATCAAGGCCTTTGATAACTTTCATGAGATTGCAACAATTCTTTAAAGTTGAGGAAACACATGACATGAATGGTGTTTATCTAACTTAGATCGGTAACTTTAGGCCCGTAGCATTATGCATTTTGATATATATAAAGTTTTAGCTAATCAATTGAAAGCTTTGGTGGACTCCGTCGTCGCCCAATAATAATTTACTTTTTATTTTTAAAAGAAATATATTCATAATAATAATTTTATTTGTCATCTTGTATTCATAAAAAAAAAATCTTCTTTTAATATTAAAAGTATTAAAATCTATCATCTTATATTTACGGATGATTTTTCTTTTTTTTTTTTACAGCTAAAAGTAAACCTCGAGACTTGTCATCGTATGCTTAACAGTCCTTAATGTATTTAGGAAGCTTACTCTCTAAAGAATTAATTTATCTAAATTAAATGTTTTTGTCCTAAGAATTACTTATTTATTAACAAACACATGGTTACTAATGCCATTGGTATTAAAGAAGACTTTTGGCTCATTTGCACAAGAGGTACTTAAACATTTTAGTTGACAAGGCTACGAGCAAAATTTAAATTTTGTGATAAACTTGTATAAGTGATCATTTTCCAAAGCAGATAAACTTGTTCTTATCAATTTAAATTTTGTGATCAACTCATTGTCTATTAATATATTACCCAATAATAATTGGGTCTTAAAAGAGGTTTTGAAAAGGATCTCTATTGGATTTTTTTTGAAACTTAACAAGTGTATGCACTTAATCAATTGGGAATGTATGACTACCTCTAATCATAGAGAGAGTCTTAAGATTAGGAATTTACATGTTGTCAAGCAACTCATTAGTGCCAAACACATCATTCCATGATAATATACTTTGGACTCAGTACTTTAAAAAGAAATAGAGAAGTGTTATGTCATGGGGAGTTTCTCCGAGGGGTAGGATTTCTAGATTGTTAAATCTTAAATATGTCTTAAAAAAAAAAGAATAAATAACCTATCAATTAATATAATGATCCTCATGTTCCTAATATTTATTTTGATTACTAGCTCACTTTTATTAATGTGAGTGAAACGAGAAAGTTTAATTGAGTTTTTTTTATTTTGTTAAAAACAATTAGTGAGATCATACCAAGTTAATTGTTCTTATTCCATGAATATCTCATCAAGAATATTTTGTGGGTAATACTTATATAAGAATCCCAATGAGAGAACAAATGAGTGTGGACTCTCACTCTTCTAAGGTTGCTTTTGTGGGTAATACTTATAAATTCCTTAAAAGGAATGAGAATGATAAAAAGGATATTTGACTTGCTTGGAAAGAGATTTGACATCTTCAAATTAATCATGAGATAATGATATTTTTATAAATTTTTTTTTTTGGGGAAGACTTCCTACTTTAAGTTGAATCTTTTCTATTTTGCATAACCAAGTAGATGACAAATATTATATATATATATATATATATATATATATATATATATATATATATATATATATATATATATATATATACTATTAGATGATTCTCTAATTTTCATAAATCACATTTGATATATTTTTAGATCGATCATGCAAATCGAATATGGCACATTTAGGAGTGTAAAGCTCGTCAATCTCATCTCTATCTTTTAATATGATAGACAAATATGATATAAATAATGGTTCGATTGATATTTTCAGTATTTTAAGAGACTTTCAAATCGAATTTGAAAATATTTACATTCAAATCTTATAAAAAAATATAATAATCCTTACAGAATAAAAGGTATTTGTCAAATTTTAATCTTAAGCACCCAAATAAATTATGAAAAGAGGGATTTTTTTGTAGGATAAATTTAATTTGTAATAAAAAATTGTCAAAAATAGATTAAAACGTACTCGAATTTTGTTAAAATGGATTAATATGGGTCAAATAGCGAAAAGAGGAAAACAAAAAAAAACTGGCAACCGTCGTTCTTATTCGACGGGTAGGTTGGGCCCCGCAAGTGTCGGTGGGGTCTCTTGACCTTCTAGAACAGATATCTATTGGACCGTCCGAAGACAGGATGAGAACTCCGCCTCCTCCTCCCGTCTCCAATCTACGATTAGGGCCCTTTCTTGGATCACCGCTTCGGCGTCAGCAGCGGCGGTATTCGTTATTGATCGCTCGCCATTCGCCTCCGATTACACCGCTGTTCGGTCTCCGTAGCAGATCGACGTAGCTGAGGCGAAATTTCGTCCGGCGCGCCACCACATTGGGGCTCCAAAACTTGTGTTTTTGTGAAGCACGATATCTGTTGTTGTAGCTTTGAGGTCGATCGGATCTATAGCTCGCGGAGACGTTGATGACATTGAAGGAGAAATGTAAGATTTGTGTATGTAGATGACTCCCTCTTTTTTTAATGGGAATTTGATCTTTCTTGCTCTTCCACTTTGGTGATGAAAATATTATGAGGGGGAGAAAAGTTGAATCCTCTGGGACGAGGAGGTGGAGGCCTTCGCATCCTGTTCTAGTCATTGGATTAATCTACTTGGTCTTTGTTTCCTTCAAATTCCATCATTTTCTCGAGATTGCCAATGCATTGAGCGGCGACGGCAGCTTCTCTGGGCTCGACCGGCCGGTCAATGACCTTACATCTCGCCACCTCCACGTCGGCCATAGGACCCCTGTCTTGGTCGACCATGATACCTTCCACCGGAGACTGGAGGACAGCCGGAACCTCCCTCCTGCCCTCGAAAAGGAACAGCCTTCCCTAAGATTTCCACCAATCAAGCCATTTCAGCGTTGGTTTGGGCATAAATCTATAGGCAACTTGACTCAGCTGCAGGCTATGGTCAATGAGGCATGGGTGCTAGGCCAGAAGGCTTGGGATGATGTGAAGAATTATGATCCTATGAACAGCACGGATCAACTGTCTCTGATAGAAGGAAAGCTGGAGCCTTGCCCGTCATCCCTGGCAAAGAGTTTAACTGAGATGGGCTCTGACGCAGAGCTACTAGTCTTTCTTCCATGTGGCCTTGCGGCAGGCTCTTCGATTACAGTTGTCGGCAAGCCTCAGGAGGCCCATAAGGAGCATGTCACAAAGTTAGCAAGGATGAGACAGGCGGATGGAAGTGGAACTATATGGGTCTCGCAATTTGTTGTTGAATTGCAGGGACTGAGAGTGGTTGATGGTGAGGACCCACCAAAGATCCTGCATTTGAATCCAAGGCTCATGGGGGACTGGAGCAAGAAGCCTGTTCTCGAGCTTAACTCATGTTATAGGATGCAATGGGGCACATCAATAAGGTGTAATGGCTTGCCTTCAGGAGATGATGATGACACAGGTAACATGCCATTATGTTTCTATCCACATTTAGTTTTAATCAACTTTGACAGTTACATTTGTTCTTACTCCTGAGTTACTTTTTTCAATCAAATGTAATGGATCAGCATCTAGAAAACGAATGCAGCATTTGACTATTGAAACACACTTGTGGATGAGTTTAGCTCTTACCAACACCGCAGCAATGTACACAGTTGCAAAGAGCAGTAATTTGATATGTTTCAAAATGATAATTCTCATGTTTACTTCAATATCCACGAGTTTATGAATAAGTAGCATCTGATACTCTCTTGAGCACTTCATATATCTGTAACGCGTTTCTTTTTTTTTTCCTAAACTAATACTTGATGATATTCCTCATTTGTATTATCATACTTTTGGTTCATCCAAGCATATATATCCGACTGTATATGATCCTATGACTTGTTTGATAAATTGGATTTATCGATATATATATATATATATATATATGTATACTTGTATATACATACATATACCTACATACATATATATATACACATGTATATATTTTTGTGTATACATACGTATATATGTATGTATATATACATATATATATATATATATACATACATACATATATATATATATATATATATATACATACATACACCTATATATACATACATACACCTATATATACATATATATCAAGGTATGCAATATCAAATGGTACATATATTAATTGAATCAATAGTTGGAGACTTAGGAATAGTAATTAAAATAGTTGATTAAGTCATTAATCTAAAGTTAGAAATATTAGTTGGAGCAAATTGATTAATTAACTGCTAATTTTGGTTTCCAGCCATAAGCTAATGGAAGTTTCATCATTAATCATCAGTAAACTAAAATTAATCAAGCATATGTAAAGTTTGACATATATGAAATATATATATATATATATACACACACACACACACACATATATATATACATACATGTATATATTTATGTGTATACATACGTACATACATACACACATACATATATACACACACATATATATACTTATATATATATATGTATATACATACATATATATATATATATATTTGTATATATATATACATACACACACACACACACACACATATATATATATATATATACACATACATACATACTTACATATATGTATGCATACATACATACATATATATACATATCTATATATACACACACGCATATATATACATATATATCAAGGTATGCAATATCAAATGGTACTGCCTGTATCGGGCAGTATGTATCGGTTTGTTAGTAGACCGGTACGCGGACTGCCCGCTATCGGGCGTTACCGTCGATTAGAGCTGTTTTTGCCTCGTTACTGCCCGAAACAGGTTGGTGACGATTGATTTGACCGTCGTTGCTCGCTGAAGGGCGGTATCAGCCTGGCTGCGGCCTGGTTGTAGCGAGGAAGAAGGAAGAAGAGGGAGTAGAAAAGGGAGAACCTGGAGATCCGACGCCACTCTCCCTCGACAATCCCAATATATCGTCACGTTCCCTCGTTGGACATCGCAGACAAGGAGAAGACGTCCTCCTCCTCTTCTCCTCATCACCTCGTCGGATGTCGTAGAAAAGGGAGAAGACAAAACGTTCCTCTCCTCGTTTGAGGCGACGAGGAGAAGAGGGGGCGACGTCATCGAGGCAGCGACCTCAACGACGTCGCCTCTTTTTAATTTTTTATATTTTTTATATAAAATATATATATGTTGCCTCTTATATATATATATATATATATATATAAGCATATCGAGCGGTATGCCTGTACGGTACGAAATTGTGAACCTTGATATATATATTCAAATGCAGGTATTTGTATAGCTTTTGAAATTTAAGAGGGTTTGTTGATGAATCGCACTCAGCTAATTGCTTACTCTCTTCTTTGATTCATTGCTTGTAAATTACATATAAATGCTGACTTATGCAAACTGTTCTTTTACTTGAATGCTGACTTCAGCCATCACACCTTCTCTGACTATTTTCAATTGCAGATTGTTCTTTACTTGTTGTCTCTGATCAGTGCTACATCCACTGCTATCACTTGAATTTCTAATCTTTTTACTAAGTTAAAAGTTAAAACTGTTCAATATCTTGCTTATATTTTGTCCAAGACATGAGGTAAAATGTGATATGTTCACTTGAACAGGCTAGCATGGTATGTACCATCCAGTGTTAAGCTTTGACATGTGACCGAGGCACATTAGCGAGAATGTATGGCTAAAACACATCTGAGCTTAGATCTGCAAAGTTATTTGTGCACAGTGTAGTATGCCTGATCTACACTATTAACTCAGAAGCATTTCTCATTGAACAACAAACTGCATATGTACCAAAGTTACATGGTTGTTATGCACTTCTTTAGGAATTTTACTTGTATTCCCAAACAAGTGTGAAAACATGAGTCGATTATAACTTAGGTCGTCATCTGTAAGAAAGAGTAAAATATGATCTAAGTAAGGAACTTTGGTGTTATGATGTAGAATGCAAATCTGGAGTTCCAATATTTGATAATCTCTATCTGTTATTCTACCTAGAATCCATCATTATCTTCTTTGGCCTTCTAACAAATTTTAGTACCCTTTTTACTAATAATTTTCAGGTTCTTAGGCTTTCTTTCAATTTGCATGAAAACAACCCAGCCTGCAGTGTGAAGTCAGATTGCAGAAAGTATTCTAAATTTAAGGCACATTAAAAAAACTTGCATAAGCCTATTTTCATCCATAGTCAACCATTTCGTAGACAGGTACATTTTAATTTTCCCAATGTGTTTTTGCCACAATATATCAATAACATTGTTGATGAGCCTTGCTCATGATTGAGCCAAACCTGAATGAATTCATGGTTGTTTATTTTCAGTGATAATGATATGTTGACTAAGTTGACTAATGGTGTGAAGTATGTCAAATGAATTTTTTTGATCTTCAGGCTTTTGTAGATATGGCTAAAGTATTCAAAATTTTAATCTTCTTTTTGGACAGTTGATGGATTCAAAAAATGTGAGAAATGGGCTAGCGGTGAAATGATAGATTTGAAAGAATCTAAATCTACCTCTTGGCTAAGGAGATTTATAGGTCGAGCAAAGAAGCCAGATTTGACATGGTCTTTTCCTTTTGTAGAAAGCAGGCTGTTTGTCTTAACGATGCAAGCTGGTGTTGAAGGATATCAAATTTTTGTTGGGGGTCGACATGTAGCTTCATTCCCATATCGGCCGGTAAACTAGTTGGGATGCTTCGTTATTTTCTTAGTGTTAAACACCATTTTATTGTTGTGATCTTGAAGAACTATCATCAAGTGTCTCATGTAGTTTCTCACAGAGTAATTGTTTGGTTGTCAGGGATTCACTCTCGAGGATGCCACTGGATTAGCTATAAAAGGAGATGTTGATGTACACTCGGTGTATGCTACTTCGCTTCCCACATCTCATTCCAGTTTTTCGCCTGATCGTGTCTTGGAAATGTCGGAAATTTGGAGGTCTCCTCCTTTGCCAGAAAGTACAGTTGATCTTTTTATTGGAATTATTTCTGCTTCAAATCATTTTGCTGAACGCATGGCTGTTAGAAAAACATGGATGCAATCTTCTCAAATCAAGTCATCTAATGTGGTGGCTCGTTTCTTTGTTGCATTAGTAAGTTTTTTCTATAAACATATTACTACAGGGCTTTAAATAAAACACAGGAATTGATAGCAGGTGCTAATTTATACATACAGCTGTGAGAATTTTGATATAGCTGTCTACCTTAAGTTCAATTTTCTGAAATTGAAACTTAAAAAATGTACCTTAAGGGTTGTGAAATTTGGTTAGGCCAAAATGTTTAGTTTGAAGTGGAATATAGAAATCTTCCTGTGAAACTCAATCATGTGAGGCCTAATAGTCTAAATAAGATAATGACAAAGAAACTTTTACGAGAGGGTCACCCAACTTTGCCAGGAGACATCTAATTGGCTATACTGAATGCTCCTGTGTTGCTGAACTTTGCTTAGAATTTTAACCTTTCTTAATGTTATATTTGCAAACCTGACTTTACCATTTCAATTGTGCTTGCAGAATCCGAGGAAGGAGGTAAACACCGTGCTAAAGAAAGAAGC
Source organism: Ensete ventricosum (assembly GCA_029747655.1). Classification (NCBI taxonomy): domain Eukaryota; kingdom Viridiplantae; phylum Streptophyta; class Magnoliopsida; order Zingiberales; family Musaceae; genus Ensete; species Ensete ventricosum. The sequence continues at coordinate 7,823,113 of JAQQAF010000001.1, read as the reverse complement.
AGAATATTTTCGAGATATTGTAATTTTACCATTTATGGATCGTTATGAACTGGTGGTCCTAAAAACAATTGCCATTTGTGATTATGGGGTGAGTTAACAAATTTGTCCTATTTTCCCCTATCTCTGTGGTGCATCGTCATGTTAATGCAGTTCCATGTACAATGTTCAGTAATAACTTGATCACCATACAGGTTCACAACATAACCACTCCATACATCATGAAGTGTGACGATGATACTTTCATAAGGGTTGATGTTGTCTTAAAAGAAATAAAGCAGGTATCTCAGGAAAAACCATTGTACATGGGGAACCTTAATCTCTTGCATAGACCTCTCAGGCATGGAAAGTGGGCTGTTTCATATGAGGTATGAAGTTTGAACTATAACTTTTGGGGCTACTGATAGATGGCCTTGGATTAATCAAGTTTTCTCTTCTTTGCAAAGTCATGCCACTTAACTCATTGACTATAATAAACTCATAGCAAGCGAAATTGGCTGCGGTTTTATGAATACTGTAATTCTCATGTAAACAGGACGACAGACTGTTTATGGATCACTGCCATTATATGATCTGCCTAATTTAATATTCATGTGAACTTTAGGTTGATGTGTGAAAATGGCTGCACCTTCTTTTCTTGTCCTCATATTATTACCAGAAAACATTTGATGTTCTCAAGTAAATTTGACTGTGGTGTATACAGGAGTGGCCAGGGTACATATACCCACCCTATGCTAACGGACCTGGCTACATAATTTCAAGAGACATTGCAAAGTTCATCGATTCTCAGCATGCCAACCAAAGCCTAAGGGTGAGAGACTCGATTCCATAAGAAACCGTGTCGCCAATACAAGATTTAGTAGTATCTGACATGGATTCTGTTAATGTTCTTGCAGCTGTTCAAGATGGAGGATGTAAGTATGGGCATGTGGGTCAAACAGTACAACTCCTCGATGGCCATACAATACTCGCATAGTTGGAAGTTCTGTCAGTATGGATGCATGGAGAACTATTACACTGCTCACTATCAGTCTCCCAGGCAAATGCTCTGCCTCTGGGACAAGCTGACCAGGGGTCTAGCCCACTGTTGCAACTTCAGATGACAACTTTGATGGTTCTTCTACATTGTCTCCGACCTCCCTGTAATGCAGAAGCTTCCCTGCTTCTTGTTGTGTGTGTCTAATCATTTTTTCGACATTGGTGATGGTAACAATGCTGTCACTGGTTAGAACAGTAGTAAGCTCTTCTCATGGCATCTGCTGGAGGATTTTGTTGAAGTGTGTATATGCTATTCTGATTCACTTGTGCTGCCTCCAACTTTCATTATCGTTTGATTTGTGAGGCAGCATGGTGAATGATAGATATCTTGTGAAGATAAATGCTTGCAGAGGGTATATCTGTACATCTTCTTTGGTGCTATGCATATTCTTTGTTACCTCTCGAGATTGCTCTATATATTTTGTTATTGTTGGATTGGATCTGTTCTTTTCTTTATTTTGATTGGTCAGATCTTCGAACCTCCTCTACTCCAACCCTATGAGGGTTGGTTGGAACTTTTTCTTCTTTGGTTTGGTGTGAATTACGATGAACAAAATCGACATTAATAATTTGTATCAAACAAATATAATTAAAGAATTTAGTGTCCCTTTGATATCTATATATGAGGTAAAACGTATATATTGTTGATACTCGACCTTAATAGCGAATTATGGTCCGACCGGCCCGGTCGACACTCCTTAGAGCTGAACCGGATCGCCCGGACCTGGCGACGTTTTAAAGACGGCCGACCCAATGAAGCCCTAAAACGGAGGCCATGCTTCACACGTCCTCCTATATAAGGCTTCGATCCTTGGGCTATCGAAACCCTTCTAAAACCCTAACGCTTCAGATTAGGGTTCTTTGTGTCCGCCTCCACCCTTCGATTTGCCTTGTATCCTTCTCGTTTCTCTTCTTTTCTCCTTACTCGAGGTAATCGAGTTGAATGCTTGTGGCTTTCTCTTTTCTAGTTACTCCACACTCGTTTCTCTTCTTTTCTCCGATTTGCCTTGTTTCGTGCTGGCTTTCGTCGGAGTTCTACTTTTTTTAGTTAGTTTTTCGTACCGCGTCGCGCTGTTTTTTCTCTCTGTGGTTTTTGGATCCATAAACATCTACATTTTTGGTTGCTCCCGTCGTTCTAGCTGTGTTATAGTGTAAGTTCGCTGCCTTTTGTAGTGTAGACGCTGAATTGATAATAAAGATGGTATCTTTGTGGTTTGTGCATAAGTATGTTTTCGACTATATCGCTTCTTGAAATATTAGAAGTTTTGTGTTTCTTTTTTTTCAGGTTTCCTGTTTGTTTTGATATTTCGCTTTCTTTATTTTCTCAAAGATGTTTACTTGCCAAGAAATTGAAATAGTCATTGCTTGTACCGATGTAAATTATATTCGACAACCTAAGTATGCTTTTGGAAATTTAGCGGATCAAATTATTTTACAGCGTGAATGCAACGTGTTATTTGGGATCCATTTATGACTTGGGCTGTATTGTTTTATTAGGGTCTGACTACCCTTTAGCATAACTAAATGGGCAAGTCAAACAAGAAGGCGAGTACTGAGGTAATATTAAACTTTAAAGTTCTGGTATTGAAGAACCTTTGTTTGTTAAAAATGTTGAAAAGTCACAAATGCCATGCAGGTCGTAGCAGCTGTGGCACCAATGCTATCTGGAAAATCTGGTAAAAAAGGTCAGCACAAATTAATTTACTGGGCATAAAAAGGCTATATTAAGTTTGTTTATTTTGTATGAGCGTTGATGACATCTGATTATTTAATTGTCCAGGCAAGAGGGATGCTGAAGAGGCAATAGAGAAAGCAGCAAGTGCCAAGAAGCAGAAGAGAGAAGTCAAGGAGGTTGTTCCTCAAAAGGACATTAAGAAGCCTAAGAAGTTTTTACAGGAGATTCCTTCAAAAAAGAAACCTGAAAGTAGTTCAGAGGACGAAACTTCCTCTGAATCTGAAGAGGAGGTGTGTTATCACTGTAATTTGTGATTTTCATACAATAGGGCAAAGGAGTAACATAGCAATCTTGTACTGCTGTGATTGTGTTTGCATAATTTTTTTCTTTTAACATGTGTTGCAAAAGCCATATCCGGTTATGCCTGCAGGATGTACTTTTCATCATTGAAGTTTGCATGTGTCCTACCATGCTGATACTTAATTTCTACCAAATTTAAGAACTGTGTTGTCCTACAGAATTGAATCCCATTTATTTGTTAACTACACACCATAGTTAAAAATGATGCTTTGCAAATAATGTTTAATCGTAGTGTGCAACATCTGGTTTTTTTCTTTTACATATTAGCATGCAGACTTTTTCATTGAACATGTTCATGTTCTTATAATAATATGTTGGTTTTGCTGGAAATGGTAATTTTTCAACTGCTTACTTGAGAGAGTTGACTTTGTAGGTTAAGGTTCCTCCAAAGAAGCAAACTAAACCAACAAAGCCTGCTCCAAGGGAGTCTAGTGATAGCAGTGAGGAATCCTCTTCTGACGATGTAAAGAGTCTATAAAATTAATGCTGGCAGTATTTCATCGTCTCTCTTATTTTGGACAAAATTATGAATATTTCATATTATGCAGGAACCTTCAAAACCTGTTGCTGCTCCAGCTAAAAAGGTTGCAGTTGCTGTCTCCAAGAATGGTTCTGCCAGTGCTGAAGCACAAAAAGGAAAATCAGAGAGCAGTTCAGAAAGTGATTCAGAAGAGGATGAAGTGAGTTTATTATTATGGCTTATCTTCTCTGGGTCACATCTATTATATTGAATCATGGTGTAACTTTTCCATGTATGCTCGAAATTAATGTTGTTACAACTGCAGTTCATCCCAATGTGTAAAAGATCATAGTGGCACTAAAAAGCTCAGTACTCTACCGTTGAGTTAGCAATCCAAACAAAATAAAATAAATAGGACATGTAGATGAGATCAAAATTAAAAGTCAATTAAATTCCACTGCATGACCTCATCAAAAAAATTAACTAACAGCAATAAAAAAGGATTTTATGATCTATTATACAAAATAAATAAAAAATGTACAACTGCAGTCATGATGCACTCAGGAACCCAATTTGAAGTCTCATCAGCATGCTAGTAAAGTTTTTTTTTACATTATAGCTCTTAAGTAGGTCTTATTTCATTGTGGGCAATGATTATGAATTCATCGGTGTAGAGTCATTAAATTGTCAATGTGATATTGACACAAAATAGCCAAAAACCACATGTTGTGGAATTTAACTCTGTTATTACATCCTTAAATTGTAAATGTGGTTTGAATCACAGAAACCTGCTAAAGCTGCACTCCAGCCCAAGAAGTTGCCATCAGCTAGTCAGAAGAATGACACGCCTGTAGTATCTAAAAAGAAACAGGAATCAAGTGATAGTTCTGATTCTGACAGTAGTTCAGATGAAGATGTAAGCAATTTAAAGTTTTGTTTTGCTTTATATTAGAAGTGCCATCTGGTGGTGTTGCCCTCGATACATTGTTGCTCAGCCCAATTATTTGGGTGAACCATGTTCTGGGGGATCCATGTTCTTTTATTCATTTGTAAATACTAGAATAAGTTGTGTATATACATACTATGAATTTATCTATTTGTCTTGATTTAAGTGCTTGCCAATTTTGCAGGAAGATGCTCCTGTAACAACCAAGGTTATTCCAGCTGCTAAGAAGCAAGCAGCTCCAGTGACTGGATTGAAAAAGCAAGAAGAATCCACTGATACTTCAGACAGCGGGTCAGATTCTGATTCCGATGAGGATAAGGTAAGGCTGAGACTTTGGTGTAATACTCTCCCGAAGGATGATATATTGTAATTATGTTCTCTTATTGATCCTTGTCATGGTTATTTGCTTGTGACATTTATATTAATGGTTTATTGAAGTTTAGGTGCAAATATAGTTTGTCCTTTATGCAAACTGTACTAGTAATTGCATGTTTCAAATTTATAATGCAATTTAATGCCATTCCAGATTTCTTTACTCTTAATGAACTTTTTTTACCATTATGGGAACAATGGTAATGGCAAAATGGGGCCGAAGTGCTCTCCAGTTTTCGATCTCTTTATACTTGGCAAAAGTATTAGTATGTTTGAAGATATATTCATCAGACCAAAGATTTCAGATTTCTTATCAATAAGCATCTAGATTAATGTAGACAACTGCATGTCTATAGGACACCTTCTGTAACCAACATTTACCCATTCTGTTGGTGTGTAGAATGGAACCCGGAAATACTATTTTATTTAATGAGCCAACCAATCATTGCCAATTGTATCCTCCTGTTTTGCTGTAAGACACATTCTTTCTGGTCCAAATTCTGTTATTATTTAACATTAATGATTATTGAATTCTCTCTATATTTTGTAAGTCTCATAGGTGTTGTTGATGATCTGATACTTGATGTAATAGTGTAATATATTGTGCAGTAGAAGCAAGTAGCTGTTTAAAAAGTAGATGATTATTTGCATTGTATTGTGTAGTATGTTATATCTGTCTGCACCAGTCATGGAATTCTCATGGTATCATGCCATCCCCATCATGTCTGGTGTTTTTGTGCTTTGTAGAGGTTGTGTGTGAACTTGGTGCTGTTCTTGTTGTCTTTGGTATATGGATTATGTCAAATAGTGAAATCTTTACTTCTTGAAGCAAGTTTTAGGGAACATGCTTTTCTAGTGCATGTGACCGAGCACATACACAAGTCTATGTTCTTCTTTTAATGCCATCACATGCTTGTGGTGGTGTACCTTTTAGTTCCTTTTGTTTGATATTCCATGTTATCTCTAGAGAAGGTATGACAGATCATGATGAGTTTTCTTTGTCCTTTGTGTTTTAGCTTGTGATATGTTTGGTATTGATTGATGGTTTAGAAAGGGATGAAATGTTCAGGTCAAACCGATTTGATTCTTTCAGAATTTTATCTTGATTGTTGTGCAATTTCTTTAATGAACTTTATGGTTACTTGTCATTGTTTCTCATAAACTTTCAGTGTCAGTTTACTATAGTATGTCCTCTTTAATGTGCGATGCAGGCACCTTCAGCAAAGGTTAGTCTACCCATTAAAAAGCAGGCTGCTAAAGAGAAACAGGTATCTTTTCCTTTTGTTGTCTTCGTTACTATACAATGCTACCTTGCAGTTTCACTGCCTTATCGTGTAGATTTAATTTACTATGAGGCAACCCCTTCTTTCTTTGTTGTCAAATAGGTAATTGTATAATATTTCTGTTATGACATCCCAATCTAGTGCCACGCTGGATCATGGATGTGCAGAAAATTGAGTTGATTTGTGAGGCTATATGAGTCTATTGTTATGAAATTGTGCATAAGCATTTTAGTTGATGTGATTTAGTCCCATGCCATGTTAATTGGCTAGTCACTCCATTGGGTTGTATCGTCACAATTGAGATTTAGTCCCATGCCATGTTAATTGGATAGTCACTCCATTGGGTTGTCGCGGCTGCTTTTTCTCCCTCGCGAGGAGACAGATCGAGGCGACGTTGTTTTTCTTTTTTATTTTTTTAATATTTTAATATTTTTAATATAATATAATATTATATTATATTATAAAAATATTAGATTATATTTTAATATCGGGCGGGATGCATTGTGCATACCGTTCGGTACAGGTCCTGTACCGGTACCGATAATATGTTGGTACACTGGTACGGACCGGTAAGTTAAACCATGCTATCATTAACTTGCATTTTTAGATCGTTTGATTTTGGTCTATGTCAAATTTATGGGTTAGTTGTCCCACTAGGTTGGGTAACAACATTTAGTGCAGCAGTGATACCTCTTGCGACTAGAGAAGAATCAAGAGCAATTAATATGCAATATTTGGACCCGTTTTGACAAAAAAGTTGTAACACATAGTAAAACATAACCCGGAAATCGAATGAAAGCCCTTGCGCTAATGCTTATTGAACAAGCAATGGCGCAAGCTGTTGTGCATTAGTGAGCGGAACCGGCTGGATTAGCGAGTTTTAGGGGGACACACTTAATATACAAAGGCTATATGGGCATGAGTAGTTCAATTCATTGCTATTCCATGTACTTTAATGTAAAGTCCTGAAATGTAAAGCTGTTAAACTATTTTTAACAGATACTTTTCCTTCCAGTTAAACCCCATCTTCATACATCCATGTTGTAAACTATTTTTCCGGTTTACTTCTTTGAACACGATGGTGTTCTCTTTTACAAATTTTCATTGTCCGATATTGATGTTAAATTTATATGTTATCTGGTTTCCACTTGCCCTATCTTCTCCTCCTCTACTTCTTGCTTCTTTTCCTCCTCTTCTTCCTCTTCCCTTTTTTTCCTTAATCGACCGTCGATCGACAATTTCTCCCTTAATCGATCGTTGACGGTCGAAATCGACCATCGACGGTCGAAATCGACCGTCGACGGCCTAAATTGATCGTTGATGGCTGATTTTAGTGGTATCGCCCGATAGTGGCTGGTCTATGTACTGGTCAGCTGCCGGACCGGTACATACCGGGCGGTATGGGCCTTACCGCTCGATAAGGAAAACCTTGGTTGAAACAATCAGTATTTTGCAATGATTCATGATTATATGATTGTGCCATGACTAACCTTCATTAAGCAAGGAAAGAGAATAAAATAAGAGGAGGCTACGACGGTGATGACAACATTATTTTATGTGTTTGTATTTGAATAGAGATATATTTTCACATAATTGTGAATTTTTTAGAACATCCCAAGGAATTAATATCTGATCAATCAACAGCTCAAATTTAGGCCATGAAACGAGTAGCTATCCAATCTCTAAACCATCAGCGACCAACCATTTCTTAGATCTGTTTTTCATTTTATTCTGCCTGCACTAGCCAATACAGCACTAGTTTCATGCCAGCCTGAGGGAGTGGTATAAGTAGTGAATTTGGAAAATGTCTACTTGTCAAGAGTACATATTCTTTTTGGCCATAATCGATCTCTGAAAGTGCTCAATTTCAGATGAGTCCAATACATGTAAAATTTGTTAAACAGTTTATTATCCAGGACTTGTCTTGCATTTCTTGATATTGATATTAAGACAATGCCATGATTTTCTAGTAGTTTGATTATATTTTGTCATTATTAATGGATGTTATATAATTTTTCTAATATGATGTATTGGCTATTTTTATGGGGCTATGTGCTGAGAAACCACAAAATAATGCTAAAATTGATTCGAGTTCTGATGGGATTGATGAAGAGTCACATGAAATAAAGGACCACCAGTTTGTCTTATTGCCATATTTCCTTGTTCGTGTCTTGGTTTCTTGATGATTGTTTTTCATAGAGCATTCTTTTTCTTAAAGTGTGAGCAAGCTTAATCCAAGTCTGTTAAACAGGAAAGCAGTAGTGAAGAAGATGAGGATGACAGCTCTGAAGAAAGTTCAGATGATGAGCCCTCCAAAAATCAAACTGATAAGAAGGTGGCTTTTTTATTATCACTTAATTCTTATGGTCTTTTGGTAATAAGAGTTCTAGTTTTAATTTGACCCGTGTTTGGTTTTAATTGAATGTTGAATGTCAGTTTGAACTGGAATTCTAGCCCTTATCTAATTCATTTTTTAAAATTGAAATTATTGAATTTTGGTAGATTTTACTATGGAAATTACTAAACAAATGTGGCCATATTTGGTCTCCTTGATGTGTGGTAGGTACAAATGGCTGTTTGCTGTTGAGAAATGAACATTTGCTTTTCTTCTTAGTTACATGTTCTTGTTGCTCATGCATGTTTGTTTTATGTCTCAAATAACTTGGTAATTTTTATATATGCATTCGAGTTGCAAATTATTTTCCCTTTTACATTGTAGTAACCTGTAGCATCTTGATCTATTGTTTGCACTCTTTCTAGCCCTTTGTCTTTGTCATGTTTCTCTATATTTTCTCTAAAATTCTGCTACTATGCTTGTTCTCTTGTTTTCATCATTTTAGACATTTGTCCCCTTATACTTGGTGAAGTCGTCAGGCAACCAGGCACTCGCCTTGGTGCCTAGGTGAGGGGAGGGGAGGCTTGAGTGCTTGCCTAATGGGCTGGTCAGGCGTCTTGACTAAGCGAGGCCCAGGGGCTAGGTGAGCCGGGTGGATGCTTGGTTCAGTTCAGACCAATTTGAGCCTGAGTTGAACCAAATAATTGTATCTGGTTTGATTTAACTAGTTAGGCCCTGAGTTGACGGCCATAGAGTTCGATTTAGACCTGTCCACTTGCGAGCCCTAACGCGGAAACCCTTTCTCACTTTGTTTCTGCACGGCTGTGGGGTTCCTCCCATTGGTGAATAACGACAGCAGCGGCAGCAACAGCCAGCGGCTTCCTCTAGCGGCAATGGTAGTGGTGGCATCTTCTTCTGGTGGCAGCAGCGATGGCTTCTTCCCTTACCTTCCGTCACATCTCTCTTTCTCCTCCTCCTTCCTACCTCTGCCCTCCACAGCCTCTTCCTCTCCCTTCCGTGTTCACCGCAGCACTCCTACATTCACTGCAACGTTCACTGCAGCCTTTTCCCTGTTCCCCATTCATCACTGCCTACTTCCCCTTTCACTGCTGCTTTCCCCATTCACTACATCCCCCGTACAGCATCTTCCCTCTTCCTTTCCCTCTTCCCTGTTCATTGGTGCCTTGTTTCCCTTTCGCCACTTCTTTCCTATTCACTACAGCCATCCGACAGCCTCTTCTTCCATCTTCCCTTCCCTCTTCAACATTCACCGCTGCCTTCTTCCCCTTTCATCGCTGCCACTTCATTGATGTTTGTCAATTTAAACTTAGAACAGCTGCCAGCTTTGCCATTAGTCTTTGTTGTTTGTTTATGCTTGTGAGAACAGCAGCTGCTGCTTGCTGTGCTGAACAGTAGTAAAATGTTGATTATTATTGCTATTTCTATAGTGATTCGTGCTACTTATTAGTGTTTTGGATTGTTGTTGCAACTTTAGATGGTGACAGATTAAAGATGATTAATTGGAGTTTACTGATCTTTGATGCCAATCTTAATTTATTTTATCATTTTGTTATTGAATATGGACATTGTTGTTTAGTACATTAAATGAATGAAGTTTGATGTGTTATTTTTGGTTTAGTTTATTTTTATTAGTCATGATATATAATTTTTAAATTATAATATTTGTGATTGTCTCGCTTCGCTTGGGTGAGCGCTTAGTGCCTTGGACATTTTGGGACCGTTCTGCCTTTTGGCGCTTAGTGCTTTTTACTACACTGATTATGCTAATTGTCAAAAACCTTTTGACAAAAAAGTTTTTTCTGTGGAATTCTATCTATTGTAAATTTATTTTGCATTGTTGATTGGACTTGATACAGAGAACTTTATTTTGTGTTTATGACTGTTACAAGTACTTGTATGCTTTGCTGTTATGTATCTAAATATTGTAGATTTGTTGCCTTCTAGAAATCTCGACTGTTCTTCTCAATTTTTGTCTTCAGTTGCCTCAGAACAAGGCTAAAGTTGATGAAAGTTCTGATGAGAGTGATAAGGAGCCACAATTGAAGAAGCAAAAAGCTCCGGTAGTTTGATGAGTTGGTTGATGATGAATTATTATGCACTAATAGCTTTGCACTTTCATTTACTTCTATACGGTTTGATGAATATTAATCTGTTCTTCGTGCTGCTGACAGTCTCAAGCATCAAAAGACAGCAGTGGTTCTGACGAGTCTTCTGAGGAAAGTGAAGATGAACAACCATTGAAGACTCCGAAGAAGGTAATTTGCTCTCAAAAGCGCAAGTTGTTTAACATACATAGGAAGAACAGTGTCCTGTATGTTTAAGGTGAGATTATATATTCTTCCATCTGCTTTCCAGAGATAAAATTGCTGTGACTGTCCGTGGTATGCTCTATGGCACACTAGTTGCCAATCAATGAAGGTAGGTTCATGCTGAAAATGGGCATGAATTCATGCTTGGCTGCTATTATATACCTGATGAGGTGTGCTGAAAATGTCATAGTAGCACTCGTAGTTGAGCATTACATGCACAACCCTGCTATGGAAAACTACAAAATGGTCTTTTTTGGAGCAGATACAATTATAATTAGGTATTAAAACTGTGCAGGATCATTAGACAAAATCAGACACAATTGGAGTTAAAATTAATAATTTCGAAATGAAATGAATATTAAATAAAAACCAAACGACAAGGAAAAGGGCCGAGTTAACAAGTCCATAATACAGTCTAGGGCTTAAAATATTCTACATTTTTATGCCCACAAACAACTAGAGAATGAGTACAAAACAGTGCATGTATCAACGGTAGTATTCATGGCCTTTTTGTTTCTTCTGCAAACTCTGGATATTTGCTTGGGAATTCTCACAGGAGATCATAAAATTTGAAGATAGTATTTAACAGCCATGCCAGAAAATGGTACTGAAAAAGATAACTGGGTCACCATTAAGAAAATGAGAAATTGGAGAATATTTTGTTAGAACGTTTCAAGCATGGAAGTGAAGATGTATTTAACAATAAAAAAGTTGTTGATAGTGAAGGATGGTAATGAGGTACAATGAAACAATTACAAACAGATTATAAATGTCAATGTTTGTGGCACAAACAAGTGCTTTGCTGCATTGGACATCAGCATTTGAGACTGACGGGTTAGACATTTTTTTATTGTTTGATAATGGGGAGCCGGAATCAGATTATCTCTTGCCATTGGTCATCACAAGACAATTGTTAAAATTGACTGAAATTGTTCAATTTACCGAGACTGGTTGATACCATCAGTCCTGGTTGCTGGTTGGGTGACACAATGGGATAAATGGAGAGGACGAAGAAAAAGAGAGAGAAACTGAGTGGGAGATGAGAGGGTGGTTAGTGACAACCTGCCGATCGAAACAAGGTCAAAACTAGTTGAATATTTTCATTGTATGCTCTATACTTGTAGTGTGTAAAGCAAGTATATACTAGTTGAATATTTCCATTGTATGCTTGGATTGATACATACCAATTAGTTTTTAGGAGTCCAAGAATCTGTATGACTATCAAGGTTATAGTTCAGGAAGAATTAATATGGAAATATGACCTGTTCATGTTGGTGGTTGGACACACAAAAAACACAGAACCCCATTAACACCAGCAACCTGAACTAGAATTTTCATTGAAGTGTGGGACTAACAGTAGTTTATTTCCTGTCCCAATACTGATTGCTTATTTGTTTCTTCTATCAATTTTTTGAAGTTAGAAGGTTTTTATTGCAGGTTAAAGATGCGAAAATGGTGGATGCAACTCCGAAGGGTGAAAAACAAACTGCTACGAAGTCTGAAATTAAAGGGGTATACTCTACAAGTTCAATTATTTTATGATTTTTATTATTGTAGATGATATTGGCTTATTTCCTTTTTTCCCCCTTTTTGATATAGCCCAAAACTCCTGCTACAAGTCAGACTCAGACAACTGGATCCCGAACAATATTTGTTGGCAACATGTCCTATAATGTTGAACAGGATGATGTGTATGTTTCATCTTTCAACATCATTTATCATAGTGTGTTGTTTTATTTTGATTTATGTATGTACATGTATGTATATTTGTGTAAACGTGTATGTGTTTATTTACATTCATCTATACGTGCATAAATATGTTTTTACAAGTAGATATATATAATTATGTATATATGTTATGTGCATGAAATTCCATTCAAAAGTTCATTTACTATATAGTGAGCTTATTAAAAATGTTATTTCTCTTGAAGGTCGGAATTCTTCAAAGCGGCCGGGGAAGTAGTGGATGTGCGGTTGGCTAGAGCCGATGATGGTAGTTTTAAGGGATTTGGTCATGTTGAATTTGCTACTGAGGAAGCAGTTCAAAAGGTCATCTTGCTTCTTTTAAGCATCTATTTTCTGTTACTCCTAACACATCTTGTGTTCAACTGTGTGGGTTTGCTACTATATTTTTTTGTTTTATTGTATTTGGAAGTTTTAGTTAAATGATTTTAATTGTCAATGATGGTTGTGAACTTGTGATGCTCTCTGTACATGCTTTCAGGAAAAACTGATGAAGTGGCCATAATTTGATGAATAGATGTTTGTTGGTTTTCTTTCTTTATGCAGGCACTTGAAATGAATGGTCAGGAACTATTTGGTCGTGCAGTTAGACTTGATGTGGCCCGTGAAAGGGGTGCATATACACCTAATAGCGGGTAGGATTCTCAACTAAAACATTGTCTTACGCCAATTGAAGATATTAGTTAAGATGAGTGTGTTTGCTAGTCTAGATTTTCATAGATGCAAGAAAACAACTAGTTTGCATTTCATAATATGTGATTATTGATACTGTTAGGTATGCTTATTCTTAGAGTAGATCTGGATATTAGAAAGTTTTTATCTTCTATTTCCTAAACTTGCTGGCTTTTTGTACATTTTACAGGAAGGACAATTATTCTCACCAAAAGGGTGGTAAAGGTCAGAGCCAAACCATATTTGTGAGAGGCTTTGATAAATCACTTGAAGAGGATCAGGTATTATAAAATTATGTCCTCTTTTGTTATCCCTTCATTTTGTTAATCAATTGTTTCTCATTACAGGTTAGAAGCTCCCTTGAAGAGCATTTTGGGTCATGTGGTGAGATTACACGAGTCTCCATTCCAAAGGATTATGAAAGTGGCGCACCCAAGGGGTTAGTAACCATCTTACATTTGCTTTTTTAAATCTGCTTTGCTAAGTCTACCGGTAAAGATGTACATTACATCAGTATGTTCAACCCAGTTTTGCTTTTATATTAGTGCATTCCAGTGTAGTAAGTTGATCTTATTGTGGTCTGTTAATTATCCTATATCGTGTATATGTTCATAACTAATCTTGGTTCCAACTGTTATGATATTGTTACTAGAATTGGCTATTATAATATTGCTTAAATTTATTCATTTTTTAAAATCCCCTTTTATGTGCTCATTTCTCTGATGTTTATGATGACAAACCAACTAATTAATATAGTTTCTGTAAAAACAGAAGTAGGTAAGATTCAACTGAAGGTGGTGCTTGTTAAAGTGAGAATTCATAGTTTAATGTGCCATGAGCCTTGAACACTTAGAAGTCATGAATCATACCTAGATAATTTTCTTAAATGATTAGCTTGTTTTTATAATGTTTGGAAACAAGAGCTGAATGTGAGTAAAATTAAATCTATGGTTGCTTCTGTTTATGGTTGCAGGATTGCATATATGGATTTCAAGGATCAAGATGCCTTCTCGCAGGCACTCGATCTCAATGGCTCTGAACTTGGTGGATACACCCTGACAGTCGACGAAGCAAAGCCAAGAAGCGATAACCGTGATGGTGGCTGGAGTGGTGGTCGAGGTGGTGGTGGTGGTCGAGGTGGTGGTGATGGTGGCTGGAGTGGTGGTCGAGGTGGTGGTAGAGATAGCGCAGGCAGAAGTGGGGGGAGGTTTGGCGGCAGAGGAGGTGGACGGGGTGGCAGAGGCAGGGGAGGTGGTGGCAGGGGTCGTGGTGGCACACCAAACAGGCACAGCGCTGGTACAGCTAGTACAGGTATACACTGTGACCTTAGATCAGTAATCGTTTATTATTTTCATCATTCATAAGGAAATAAATGCTGTGTTTTTGACTTCGATATGTTAATGGGGTTATTCTTATTCAGGGAGGAAGACAACCTTCGGTGATGATTAGGGTGATTACGGACGATGGCTTCTTTATGCATGGGAGAACATCAATGGCGTAGCTCTTTGGTCTCCCATCTTAATTATATTATCATCCTCAATTTTGATGCTTGTCATTTTGATTGTCACTGAACACTTGAATGAGTTGTTTTGAGTTGTCGAGTTCATAAGACCAATCATTTACTTTTAGAACACTACTATAATTTCGTCGATGATGATGACTTAATGTTTTATTATAGTTATTTTCTTACAGTTTTATATTTTTTATATTTTATCAATCATTGTGGTCTGATTCACTAGTCCAATTAATTAACCAGTTCGGTCAGATAACCCTTACGGACATGCATGAAAGAAATCAAAACACTAGAAAACGTTTATGTTATTAATAAGTCAGCAAATTTTCAACGACACTTTATAAGATAAGCCTACTGCTTGCATAAACCTCGTCCTTTATCTCAAGCTGTTTCATATTTTTAGGGCTTTCAAGTTGTAGATGCTGATGTTGTCGTCGTCATTGATGAATTTGTCATGATGCAGTGCGATGGGTTTGTTCTTGGTCTTCGGCAGAAAGAGGTGCTGCCTCCACAAAGGGAGCATCTCCTCGATGGGTTATGCAGCCAGGGAGTTACGTCCAGTGGTGCTAGTGGTTAGGGTGGAGGCGATAGGACGAGATAGCTAGGGCATTGCTTTGGGGTTTGGCAAGAGACAAGGCGAGTCGGTCGAGGAGTCCCTCGACTCAGCTGTCGAGTTGGACCACCTCGTTGACTCGTTCTATGACACCAAGTAGGATTCGAAAGTGAGGGACGATCAAATGGGTGTAGCTTGCGATCGTGGAGGGAGGAGGGGCTCCAGGGCGAAGATTGGTAGTGCTCGCTTGAGATCGTGTTGGCCAAGTCAGAGGTTGACTTGCTAGCGAGTCGGTGAGAGCTGATAGAGTCTCTAACGGCTATTACGAGGACATTAATGTGATCGCCAGGGGTAACACCTGTTATATCGTGGACATCAACCTCGTTGTAGAATTTGAGATCGCCACACCGACCATCGACTACGTGATGCATCCTTCCAACAATGTTTGTTGTCAATCAAGATTTGATTCACAACGGATTTATTAGAGACGAGGGCATTCACATGCCGCCAACGACATGCTCGTAGAGGATGATGCCATTTGGGATACAAGAAGTGGAAGATAGATGTTGAGTGCAGGAAAATATTAGTGAAGAGGGAAAAGTTGGTAATGACACGTAGCGGTTGTAAGATTATCATTTTAACCCTATTTTAAGGTCATTTTTCATATGTGACAACACGTGAGATGTTTTCCGTTAGCAGAATTGACAACGTGAGGAGAAATGAGATTAAATATTTCACTTTCATAAGTATAAGTATAACTAATGAAAATATAGGAATTTAAACACTAAACATATTTAACTATAGACGATAATATGTAATTGTCTATTTTTTTGAAGATCAACCTTTTTCAAAATTTTAACTAGTCTAGTCTAATTCCTATCAACTATACTTCTTCAAAATCATCGTCACAATAAAATTTTCAATGACTTTCTTTTTTATACATCCATACTCAATGAATTTATTATCCTTTTAGTTATTTGATTCTAATTGAGTAATAAACAAACTCTAATGAATATTAATAATATTTTATTAAATAAAATATATAAAATTTTGAATTATTTAAAAACATAGATTAAGGTGATTAAGATTACATATAAAATAGTGGCTTAACATGGATGATGGCACGAACACTACGGAAACACTTTTCATATGCTTAATGAAACATGATTTACGAAGACAATACTGTGTTGAAAGATTAATTCAAGGAGGTGTAGTCTTGTAAGGGTGGAAGATAATTTAATTTTTGACATCCAAGTGACTAATCTTATATTGATAAAATATCGACATAGTCAAATGATATATATTTGAGTGTAGTCTATAAATTAATAATTTATTTTTTATATTAAATTAATATTTAACTTAATATGTATTAATTGTGATTAGTTTGACTTACTTATCATTAAGGGATTTCTAATATGGTTGGTATCAGAGTCAAAGGTTCTTAAGAAAATATGAATAATTAAATATGAACGATAAAAAATAAAATATTTGAGCCAACACTTGTTTAGTAACAACTAAAGTCAAACTTGGGGTGTAGACAAAGTTAGTCACACTACCGATCAAGCTACGATTACAGACAAAATTAGTTGCATCACCTATCGATATATTACAAGAGATTAAAAACAAATATTAAAAGAATAGTGACAGATCGAATTGATATTTAACTCATTCATATGTTAATCTCAACTGGTTTGACCCAGCCATGAATTTACACCATCCTCCAAATTCTTAAAGCTACAAAACCACACACTGATACCTGCATGTACATGTCTTCACGTACTTGTACACATTGACAGCTATCGCTTCCTTCCCTCACAGATACGGTATTCCTTAGAACCTGCAACGCTCTCATGTACTACACATTTGCTTCCCTCACAGATACGGCATTCCTCACAACCTCCATCCCTCCCATGGATAATGCTGAAGAGATGCCGCAGCAAAACATTACAGGCTGCCAAATATACTCAGAACAAGGGATAGGTTTTATACTCTTATTAATTGGTCAATTATCTCGTTAAAATAGATCATGATTCTGTTGTTTACACTCAAGAAGAAAGTTGTTTAAGGGAGACAGGGAGAGTTGCCTGAACAAGGAGTTGTGAGTTCTCATGAACTCCATCCATGGAGAAAGATGAAGCATAAAGAACCAGAACATTTTTGCTCCCTATTTGCTTTCGGTCAGATTCCTACTCTTCCAACTCTCTGATGACATTTTTGTAGATCCTTCTGCATTACCAAATTATGACGAAGACCACATTGGGTTTTGTCAGCTGCTCATTTTGGCAGACACAACAGCTCCACCATGTTTGGTGGCCAACTGGAAAAGAACTCCATGAATCCCTCCAAACCAACCCTTTATTGCCACCATCCCCGGCGGCGGTGGCGGCCTTTAGTGTTAACTTTGTCTTTACATTTGCTCGTCACAGGTCTGTTTTCTTCTTTACAAGTTGTTCGGGGTTATGCGGAGGATATGGAGAGATAGATGCTTTATGAATTAATATCAGTTTTAGTTGACGGAACCAATTGGAGAAGAGCATAAGAAAAATATTCGATGTCTCCGAAGCCATGACAAAACTACAAGACTGACGCATGTTCTACTCTACATGTAAAAAAACTCCAAACTAGGAAGATGACACAACCATGCAGCTAAAACAGACATGCCGCCGCATCTCTTCCTCAGGATGGCGCACCTGCATCACACATCGCAGTGATAAGGTCACCACCTGGAAGATGCTTCCTTCTCTCGAGCTCTCGGCACGCGTGCTGAGGACGGAGCGTCTGCTGCAGCAGCACGCGAGTTCTCCGAGGAATCCACGTCGTCCTCCTCCGCAATGGTATCGAGGGTCGCCTGGACTTGCCGCGTCGTGCCGGCCATGAACCGCCACGGCGCGACCGCCGAGAATGGGGCCTTGCGCGACCGAGGCGAGCTCCGCGCCACCTCCAAGAAGAAGGAAGCTAACTGCACACCCGCCATTGTTCTTGAGCTGTCCCGGGACTTGAGAGACCGACTCGTTGTTGCACCACGGAGGAGGGAGGATCTTTACAGAGAGGAAGTGACGTTGATGCACTCGAACCATGCCTTTTATATCAAGAGTGCCAAACCGTCTTCTTCTCATTTCTGCAACACTATTTCTCGGCAGTCAAAAGGGGCGGTGGTTGGTTTGGAGGGGTTCAAGGAGAGTTCTTTTCCAGATTGTGACTAAATATGGTGGAGTTGTGGCTGCCAAAAAGAGCAGCTGTCAACAAAACCCAGTCTGGTCTCCATCATGATTTGGGAATGAATGCTGGTTCTACAAAATAGTCATCGGAAGAGTTCCAACATTAACTGTTCCGCTCCTCTATGCTTAATCTTTCTCCATGGATTTCATGAGAACTCACGACTGCTGCTTGTTCACACAAAGAACTTGCTTTCTCATGATCGATTTTGATGAGATAATTAACCGATTCATTTAATAAGCGATACGAGAGTAAAGAACCTTTCCCTTGTTCTAAGTATTTTTGGCAGCCTGTGACGTTTTGCTGCATTATCTCTCTCTCTCTCTCTCTCTCTCTCTCTCCAGCAGAATGAATCCATGAGAAGGATGGAGGTTGTGAGGAATGCCGTATCTGTGAGGGAAGCAATAGCTAGCCGTCAATGGCAACAAAGTACGTGAAGACATGTACATGCAGGTATAAGTGTACGAGCCAACCAAGTGTATGGTTTGTAGCTTAAGAATTGGCTGATGATGGCTACCCTGACATGTCATGTCACCTCCTGGAATTGTTCTCTACAGTGTATTGGTGCCATGATCCATGTTAGGCCACTGTTTTCTTTTGATCTTAATCTCTATTTTTGAATAGTCTAAATTTGATTTATTTTGTTTAATATTTTTTTTATTATGATTAGTAAGAGTTTTCGTATTACTTACTTAAAATGAAACTACTGAGAGAACAATGAATTCATTCGAGTATCGATAGATAAAATATTTTTATCGAATAAAAAAAAAAAGATAATTGAGGCCTCACATCTAATTTAGTGCCACTCAAGTAACTTCATATCAGCATAAACATCAATCTTGATATGCAAAAATGAAGTTGTTCCGAACAATTTTTCCCCTTTGTATGACGATTGCATAGCCAAAGATGTTAGTGAATTTTATAAAATAGAATAAAAAATAAAAACACTACTAACCAAGCTAAAATGGGCCCACTTTAACTATTGAGTGTGCTTGATACATGATATAAAGAAACAAAGAGAGGATCACGTACAATGAATGCATCTCATTCTCAAATAGGTATGTATTATAAGCCTAAGATCTAAACCAAGAAAATAAGATAAAAAAAATAAATTAAATTATCAAAATGCTTATTACAAGACCTTGTCCTATGTATATGAATTCTTTAGACTTGGATGATCACTATACTTAGGTATTATGCTTCTCTTTTAAGTTTCTTATGACAACTAAAATGGAGAAGGTATTATCTTTCTATCATCTAATCTATTTTTATTTGAATTAATTAAAACCTATCTAACAAAAGATCTTCTACTCTATCATATATCCATTCTCGGATAAAAGCTTTCTCCAAAAATAATTTGTAAGATTCCACATAAGTTGCCAATCTGAAAACAACAAAACACAACACTGAAAAAGATAAAGAACTATACGATTTTATGATATTTTTTCCTGCTTATTCCGTAAATGCTTTTACTATTGCCAGTTAGTCATACTCACCCGTAGTACTTACCAACTTCTACTATTAAGCAAAGCTATCCAAGAATACAATAATATAATAATTTAAACACAGTATAAGATCAACTCCATGCGATAACCCTACCCATTTGGCACCCCTCAGATTCAAGAAACTCTTTGTAGTGGCATACTATGATTCTCTTAGTATATTTGGAATCCTATCTCCACGAAGGGTCACTCTCGTCACCTGCTTCGTCACCTCCTCCGGCGGTCTCGTCTTCGGTTACCACGTCGGCGTTTCTGGTAATCATTGTCAGATGCTGAAGGAAGCTTCTTGTTGATCTTGTTCGGCACATCATCTGATCCAAACTATATATGTATGGCTTTGAAGGTGGGGCGACACCGACGGACTCGCTCCTCTCACGGTTTTTACCATCGGTGTACGGGCAACAGATGACGAACTCGAGCACCAACTAGAAATGCGAGTTCGACAGCGAGCTGCTGACCCTCTTCACCAACTCGCTGTACTCGGCATCGGCATCTGCTTCGCAAACCAGGCAAGATTATATGTAATGTTGTGCTATTTATGCTGGTGGAGACAGAGATGCCAAGCATCAACCGTGTTGTGTTGGTTTACTTACGAGAGAACAGAATGAGAGTTGATTGCTGAGAGTACTTCGTCTTCATCTTTGTTGTTGAAAAATCCCGCACATCATTAACTGTATACACATAAATTTCATTATGAAGATGGATTAAAAACAAGTCCAACTTAACTAAGAAAGGCATGAAATCCATCATTTGCATTTGAACGAGGGAACACCACAGCACAATTTTTATGAATACAGTTCAAAAAAGCCAAAACTATCTGGTGATTAGTTTAAAGTATGATGTAAAAACAGCGACAACCAATAGCATATTTGTTTTGTAAGTGAAGGATAGCCGTACCTGGTGCATTATATGAACCATAGGATAATGAGATCAAAGCAACACCAGCAGATACCGAAAAGTTTTGGAAGGTCTTACATATTACCTTCCTGGCTTGTACAGATTGCTTGAAGCTTCATTTTGGTAGCTGCAAAGCCAGTAAGAAAGCCAACGTTTTTATGATTGAACAGCAGCAGCATCCTCTGCACTTGTTCAAACCTAGCTTGCTCAAATTTCTTGGAACTTCTTTTTGTTAGATTCTTGTAGTAATTTCAGTAGGCATCCAATGTGTTTTAATTGAACATCATCAGCATCCTAATAAGGATAACATGCAGTTACTCAAGCCTGCCCTGCCCTCGTTGTCTACTCCCTGCCGGCAAGCATTTCACCTTGTGCCACCGAGACCGCTTTATGGATACCGATAGCTAACAGGGCATGGCTTTATCAATGTCGCCAAATCGATACAGAAATGCTCCAGGGAATCCTTGCATCTGAATTGTGACTGGCTATGAATGCCTACAGCATAAAAAACAATGGATCAGGTTATTATAAGTAAAAGATGGAAACAACTAGCATATTTTACTTGATCTAAATGACATCAAATATGTGGAGCTCAAAACCTGTATAAATGAACATACAACATGAACAGCACAGTTTTTGTATAGAGGGCAACGACATATATATCTTTTTAGATATATACAAACATACAGGATCCGTATCTCTTGCATAGTGACAATGCACAGATGATGAAAGAAAATGAATCATTCCACTGAACAAATGTATCCCCAGATTAAACTGCAATGGCACCTTTTACTGATACATTCAACCAACTGTAAGAAATTTACTAGCATATTCAGAAAAATATGTTTGGGCATAAAGGAAAGCAATATCATGTCCTTAGTGGTAGTTAAAGCAAAATTCTCCACATTCACTATAGTTGGAGCAGCAAATTCCTCTCATCTGCATAACTTAAAATTGTAGAGAACATTGGAGATGCTTATTTAATTGTGGCAAACCTAGAACCAATGGTCTTTGAAGGGAAAGCCTGCAATTCACATTTACAATATAGACAGTGCATCAAAGACATACATCAAGATGTCTATGAAGCCAGTGGGTTTGTAGATTGAATAAGCAATTAACATGTCATATGCTGCCATGGAAACCTGTTTACCATAAAGTGCTAAGCCAATGTAGGTTATGAATGTGATAGATAGTAAGCCAATGTAGGTTATGAATGGGAGCATTCAAATTTTCATGTCCTTCTAGTACAAATAAGAGGAATCTGAATTGTTTATGTGGCAACTTCCTCCATGCAAATTTATATAACTATGTTAATATATAATTCAGATGTCTAATCCCCTTTTAGCAAACACTAAAATGAAACAGGAGTTACCAAAAACTAAAACAGTTACCAGAAGTCAAATATGAATCTATAAATGTTCCGTAGAATAACTCAATCATTATGAACTTGCTTGTTAAGAAAAACCACATCCATTATCATAAACCAAAACTCAACAAAAAATGGAAATAAGTGACCCTGAAAGTGCAATCAAGAGCCTGTAACAAATTGAGTTGTAAAGAAAATTGGAAAAATAGCATTCAAGAAAATAGCTAAACATACAAATTTGCTATACATAGTAATAAGGAACTTATGACACAAAATCATGCCTGATAAGAAAAGATATACAGAGGCATGACCAGTAATGGAGCTCCCTTGCCTACACCAGATTCATTCTTAATGTACACAGAGCAGATTCACTAAAGGAAACTTGGTGGTGATCAACACATGAGCATCACATATCAGTGAAATGGATTGTATTTCAAGTGATCTTATATGAGATATATTAGGTGTTTCTGTTGTGGAAATAAGTTGTTGGTCATGCTCAGAGTAAACTAGAAAAGCACAAAGGAAACAACTTACCTCGCTATAGATCAGCAATAATGGGGATGTCTTTTTTAATTAGATAATGATAACTCGATAAGCCAACAGATTGCAGGCAAGAATCTAGACAACATTGGCAAGATTTCAAGCATGGTATAGCTAATTGATCTCCAATGAGACAGTTCTAAAGAGTTGATTGGATTAAATTATGAAGGTTGTAAATCCTACTCTAAAAAATTAGACTGTGGTAGCTAGTTCACTTGAAAGGACTACTAGAGTGCATATTATAATTTAATGACTAGAGAATACAGAAGGGGAAAGGAACTTGCTATAATTTAAAACCATATCACAAGAAGCCCCTAATTAATGTGCTTTTCAGAAATGCCTAACCTCTTCAAAATGATAAAACTTCAAGGGTAGGATAAGATAATTTATTTAACAAATCAGTTTGCAAAAGTTAAACAACATGAATAGAGCTTAGACACGATAATCTTGAATATGTGCTGAGACTACCAACTTTTTTTGTAATAAGTGATGTCGCACATAGGATACTTTTGCATGATTGGTAGTCACTGATCAAGCCCTTGGAACATATTTTTAACCATCAAGCAACACATCCCATTCATAAAAATATACAAACATGTAAGGGCACTCTTATTTATGAAAACAACAAACAAACAAGAGTAGACAACTATCCTGAAAGTTCTATTGGTAGTTAATCCCAGCAACAATGTCATAAATACATAAATGTTCTTGCAAACGATTTATAAGAATGTAATCATTTTTCTCATAAGAAGATTGGTAGTATGTGCTTCTGTTAAAAACAGATGGAAATACCTAAAGTTACCATAAAGCAGAAGCACGAACTAAACTTGCAGTAACAAGAAAAATGGTGATCATATATCTTGCAATTAATAGACACTTTTGTAGAGTGTCTCATCAGAGGCATAAATAGTTGCATATAATCACGCAAGTATCAATCAAGCATTCATCACGCAATAATGAAACAGTATCTTTGCTTAATAGGAAAAAAAGCCTAACAAATCAGAACTAGCAGCTTCTGTATGTCATTGAAGGTAAGTACAAGATCTAGCCAATGTTTGTTCTACAACTGTACATTAACCATTCATAAATAGACACAGAACTTACGAACTCCAGTTCATATATAGAACAGCAACAGAAGCAGTGATTAACATTCTGATCAAACAAATGAAAAACTAATTATGCAGGTGCTGCCAAAACTTGATCAAATCGGCTCAACCTTGCAGATTTAAAAGCCTAGTAAAAGCACATAGTTTCTAACAAACATCACCAGAACCAGAAACTTGTTTAGTAAGAGTTAATAATAAGCTATGATGTAATCCACCTACAGAATGAGAACAAAGATTAGCTCTTTTTAAGGAAAAAAATGTTCCACATTTCCCACATCAGATCTACACAGAATTACCCTCTGAATGCTTTCCTTGGATCCTTTGTGCAGAAAAGAAGAAAGAAGAAAGAAAGTGCAAAACCCTAGACACTACCCGCAGAGACAGAAGTCAACTTCTCCTGTTATTAAGTCTCGATCTATCAAACCCAACGCACATACGAACCACTCAACTGGAAGGAAAGAAGATCCGCAGAGGAAACCCTTCTGGATTAATGAGCAGCAACCATATCAGCGCCGAAGGCGTCTAAGAAGAACTCGTTGAGCTCCGGGCTCGAGGGGGCGAACAAGGTCGGCTTGGCGGCGGCGAGCTTCTTCCGCTGCGGGAACCGCAGGCCGTGGGCCCGAGCGGCAAAGAAAGGGATTCCATAGTCGTGAGCAGCAGCGGGCGGCGGGGCAGGGGAGGGTAAGGACGGGGGCGATAGGCGGGGATGGGAGAGGGATCGGGGTGATCTAGCAGTGCTGATCCTGGAGTCTCGGATGCGCGCAAGGGCGCCGGGCTTTAGGAACCGGTGGAGCCGCTCCTCGATCTGGGAGGCCGAGAGCTTATCGTTTGGGTTCCGAATCCTTCGATTCATAGCGACAGAATGATGAGATCGGGAAGAGAGATACGAAGGTGCACGTTAGGGTTTTGGGGGGGAAGATCGAAGGGTGGGGTAATTGAGGAGGAAAACGACTCCAGCGAGGTCTGTTGGGGTGTTTTTGAAACAAAAGGCGGGGCGGTGTGTGACACCGTGGTAGGAATGTAATTAAACGATTAAAATAATGAGGCCCGGTTCAGCAGGCCCAATTAGGCCGGGTTGGTGGCCCAAGTTTCTCCCTCCTCGCCTCCCTGTCGTGTCTTGATGGCTGTTCGACATAAAACCCTAACTATCTCTACCGGCGACAAGCAATGCCCGACCGCTCCGCGGAATCTAACCCCGCTATCCACCCGATATATGCTCTCCCGCCATCTACCACGGCTCTCTGCCGCCAGCAATCTCCGCCGAGCCCTCTCCTCCGCCCCTGCCGCTGGCCGAGGCGGATGCGACTCCGATGGAAATGCAAGCGACTTCGATGCGAGCGCAAGCGACTCCGGCCCGCCCCTAGCCGACGAGATCTTCCGCTCCGCCCGACGCACCGGCGGCTACACCCAGGGCGATGCCACATACCTCGCCCTCGCCCGTGCCTATGCCGACCGCGAGCCCCCAGACCTCCCCGCCCTCCGCGGCCTCCTCGCCCGAATGCGCAGCGAGCGGCCCCGGCCCTTCCCCGAGAGCGTCTTCATCCCCATCCTCCGCGCCCTGGGACGCGTCGGCCGCCCCCTCGCGGCCGTCCGTCTCTTCCACCGCCTGCTCCCCTCTTTCGGTTGCTCTCCCTCCGTTCGCTCCCTCAACTCGGCCCTCTCCGCGCTCCTCTCCGCTCCCGGCGGCCACAACCACCACCGCCTCGCACTTTCGTTCTTCTCCTGCGCTGTCCGTCGCCACCCCTCCCTTGCTCCCAACCTCCTTACCTTCAATCTCCTCCTCAAGTCCCTCTGCCGCTCCGGCGACCTCCCCGGCGCCATTCGCCTCCTCCGCCACCTTCCCCACCGCGGCCTCCGCCCCGACGCCTACTCCTACTCCACCCTCATAGCCGCCCTTTCCGCCGCCGGCCAACTCACCGACGCCCTTGCCCTTCTCGACGAGATGCTCCTCGACGGTGTCCCCCCCGCCGCCCCGGCCTTCAACGCCATCATCGCTGCCCTCTGCCGCTCTGGCGACCTTCCCCGCGCCACAAACCTTGTCCGCTACATGCTCCTCAAGGGCTGCCCCCCGTCCCTCCCCACCTACAACACCCTCCTCCACGCACTCTGCTGTCATGGCCGCCTCGCGGCCGCCTTCCGCCTCCTCGACCGCATGGCCCGCGACGGCCTCTCCCCCAACGTGGTCACCTGCGGCGCCATCGTCCACGGCCTCGTCGGGCTCGGTCGCCCGTCCGACGCCCACCAAGTGGCCGAGCAGATGGAGCAGCGAGGCGTCCGCCCCAACGAATTCGTCTACTCCGCCCTCGTGACCGGATTCTTCCGCTGCGGCGACGCGGAGCAGGCGGCGAGGGTGTGGGAGGCGATGACGTCCAAGGGGGTGCAGCCCAATGCGGTCCTCTTCACTGCCCTCATCGACGGCCTCTGCCGCCACGGCCGCATGGAGGCCGCAGAGGAGGCGTTCGCCAAAATGACCGTGGAGGGCTGTGCCCCGAACGTGGCGACCTTCAGCGCCATGATGAGGGGCCACTTCAAGTCCGGCAACGTCGAGCGGGCGCTGGAGACTTGGAAGGAGATGGTGGGGGGCGGGTGCGAGCCCAACGCCATCAGCTACAGCGTGCTCATCAACGGCCTGTGCGAAGCCGGGAGGCTCAAGGACGGGATGATGGTGTGGAAGCACATGCTGGGCCGCGGGTGCGCCCCGGACGTGGTCGCCTACACGTCCATGATCAAGGGGCTGTGCGGGGCTGGGATGGTCGACGGAGGGATGAGGTTGCTCAACGACATGCTCGCCGGCGGGGCCGCACACCCGGACTCTGTCACCTACAACGTTCTGTTCGACGGGCTGCTCAAGGAGGGCAACGTGGGCTGGGCCATGGACTTGTTGGGCCGGATGTTGGATCGCGGGTGCGACCCGGATCCGGCGACGTGCAACATATTTCTGAAAGCCCTTCTGGTGGAGGAAGGGGGGGGAAAGGGGAGGGAGTTTATGGATGGGCTAGTGGTGAGGCTGATGAAGAGGGGGAGGGTGGGCGGCGCCGGGGAGATGGTGGTGGTGATGTTGGGCAAGTTTTTGGTGCCGGAGATGGCCACATGGGATCTGGTGCTGAGAGGGGTTTGCAAGAGGAAACGGGTGGTGGAAGGGATCGGCAAGTGTTGGGAAGAGATGTGGAAGATGTGATGAGATCATGTCGCCTACAGTTTTCTTCACAACAACTAGTTGTATTAGCATCTCAGATTCTTTATTTGACATGCTTATAATAATTAGATCCTCGATCGACTCAAATGCCTTCGACTCTTCTTTTATTATTAAAAATATTCGAACCTTTTGAATGTAATTTTTTCACTACTCTTTTTTCATTATATTATAATTTTTTAACAATATTTTTAATAACATAAAAAATATAATGGATTATTTTTCAAACAAAAAAAATTATAAAATATTTTTTAATAACATAATATACACCTCATGAGACAAGCACAATTGAAAGAAGATATTATGATACGGATGCCAAGACCCCGTCCTCTTTTGAATGATATATAGTTTTCAAGATAACTTATATAAAAGCTCTTAAGATCTCTCTACACCAAAATAAATTCAAAGTTGATTCACTATATTCTAAGGAACACTAATAAATGATCTTGCTAAGTAGCATGAGTTCAAGTCAACTAAAAAAAAAAATAATCTAGAAATCTAATTTTATATTCTCACATAATAGAATTAATAAAAGGTAGGTGAACGAAGATATCTTAGTAACAAGAGGAATTTTTAAAAATTCAACCAGTAGTAAACATTTGAAGAGTTTTAGAAATAAATAATTTAAATTTATCAGGTCTTTATAAGTCAATTTTAATCTTTCTATGTAGTACTAATCAAGAGTATTATCATTTAGGATTAAAAAGAAACTTTGGATCATAACAATAAGATCATTCTTGATAATATGCCAACAAGATTGAAAGAAATGAGCAAAAGTTTGTGAAACCTTAATGTTAAAGAGACATAAATACAAATTATGTGAAACCTTAATAAGGCAAGAACATTTTGATAAAACCTAATAGCATTCCATATAAGCTGACTCTCTTCATTCAAGATAAATAAAACATTATTTCTATTACATCAAGTATGAAGAAATATAAGTATTGTTAAAGTCACCCAAAGAAACCCACAAGTCTTTAGACTTTTGCCTTAGAACATATTTGGAGTTTAAATCTGTTACTCCTGAATATAAAGGAATTTGTCAGAAGAGGTAACCATGATAAAATTATTTTGAATATTATGTAACTCTACTCTTAACAGATGAGAAAATAGCAAAAATGAAGCTTTACAATTTAATATGACCATTCCTTCAATTTGACATCGACCCCTTTTAATTTTTATACAAGAGTAAACATTAAGATATGATTTCAATATCAATTATTTTAAATAAGAGTATGACAAGTGTCTTCAATAATTTTATAAAAATCAAGATAGTTAGACCAATGGCTGAAGTATTTAAAGCTCTATTACCCTTAGGGGTATTGCTAACATGCATAATAACCATAAAATGGTTAGAAATATTAAGTGGCAAGAACAAAGCTTAAAAATCTATAAAGATTAAATACCAATCTAGATTAATCATAACTTTATCTAGCTTGCTCATCATACATCGACAAGGAAGAGTTTGAACATATAAAATGAAGTATCTTTCATTTAAGATTAGATAAAGAAAGCTCATGTAAATAACATGAAATTTGAATAACACTTGAAGATGTTACAAGCAGGCCCTCAATATTTTCATGAGAAAAATTATATTAGAATCACCAAGAGCAATCTAAGGGCTAAAAAAAAAATTTATAAAAAATTAACAAGATACATCCATAACTAGTATCTATCTACATCAATATAAAGGTTATACACAATCGAGAACTTATAAGATTTGTTTAGATACTTAAAAAAAATTAATAATTGAAGTATCTCACTGACTTCTAGTTATATAATAATCTAATGACATAACCTTAGCATTGTTGAGAGAAAGGGAAAGAATATTAGGGAGGCAAATACCTTAGTAGGGATCTTTGCACAACTGATACGTTATTTTTTCCTAGTCATATGGTTCATAAATAGATGCTTCCTAATACCACTTATAATAGAATCGATAAACTTTAGAAAAAAAAAATTAGTGATTGGTTATCAAATTAAGAATTCATTAAATAATTCATACAAAATAGATATTTTTGGAATGATATATCTCAAATATTATAATTAGATCCAGCAAAAAAAAAAAAAAAGATAGAAGAGTGGATTAGTTAAGAAGTTATATGGGCCATTTCCTTCAAGAAAAAAAACGTAACACTTATATTTTATCAAATAGTGCATCAATTTGCATGAAGTTAAAAGGTTAAGTAGATCGTGGACTATTACTATACAAATTGCATCAATTTAATACACAAAGACCCCAAAATTTCTTTCCTAAACATTATTTTTCTCTTTTTCCCGTTTTAATAGTCAATCTAATTAAATGGCTTGAATTGCTTCCGAACTAAACAAATCCAATTAATAGCAGTACAATTACTTCAAAGTATGAAATATGACACTAATTCAATCAAAGTAGTACAATTTATTTACTCCAAAAAGATTTGCATATTTTGAAAAGTACAATCCACTATCATCCTTATTTTCTCTTACATCAATATAGTTAATATCAGTAAGCCAACTTAAGTTAAAAATATCAGTTGAATAATCTAAATTACATATCCTTTAAATCCTCATTATGATGTTAAAGTTCTAATTTTTTATTCCATTTTTAACTTAAAAAAGACTAGTGACTTCTTAATTTATATTCTCTAAAAGGATCTAAATATTCCAAGGAGTATGAGTGTGTAAATAAATAAATATATATATATACATATATATATAGTAAATTATTAAATGACAAAGTATACATATATGTCAAGGCATAAGCACTAATAAATTATTCCCGATCTCCCACCACACACAGCTCATCACAGATCCAGCTTTACACACCCTCTTGTTCTCTAGAATCTTCTCTTCTCTACTCAACCCCATGTCCTTCTGATTCCAAGTAGATGGCACACACACACATTAATTAATTATATATATATATATATTAACTATATAATTTTTTAAAATGATGAGGATGAGATTTGATCTAAGGAGTTTATTATCAACCATCAAGAATTTTTATCAATTAAATTACTGGATGTCCTCTAAAAATTGTCACACATATATTGTTATACACATACAAACTTACTTTTATAATATTCACTATTCAGTACTCTATGTTTTAATTTATTTCCAACTATTCAATTAAATTAACTTTTTATTTTATGAATGTTAAAGCAGAAATATATGGTAAGGTCCTAATACTTGGAAACACATTGAAAGAATTTTATCACACCTATGCGCAGTAAACTTCTCTTCACTTTTCATTACTAAATTGTATTTAAGTTTAACATATATATATATATATGTATATATTGTTGCAAAACCTACAAACTGTATGTATATTATTGTTACCTTTTTGCATATTTAAGCCTTATTTTAACTCAAACCAATTAAATATATGTGTACATCAAAATTCGCAAGAATAAATGTTCTTTCAAAATTGAGAAGGATAAATATGTAAAAACATAGCTTTAAATAAATATTAACTAATTTTTTTAATTATTTATATATGGTTAATGGAACCCAGTGGTTTTTACTACTGCCTTCGTCTTCTTCCTGGGAATGGGGTCGATTGTAGCTGTTATCGTTGTGGTTGTCTGTTGGTGGATTGCGAGGAGACAAGGGGAGGAGAGGACAGGAGAATGGATCACTCGCTGCTGAGCTCGTTGCTGAGGAGCCGCCGGCTGGAGAGCTGCCTCGAGGCGGGGTTCCCGTCGCCCGGAACCGAGGAGCCGGAGGAGGACGGCCGCGCATTTGTGGACGAGGACGGGTGGACCACGGTGGCCGTCTCGGTCCTCCGGATCGTCGCCTGCTTCCTCACCATGATGGTCACCACCTTCGTGTGGGCGGTGGTCATGATCCTCATGCTGCCGTGGCCCTACGAGCGGATCCGGCAGGGCAACCTCTACGGGCACGTCACCGGGCGATTGATGGTAAGCAAAAGGAAAAAAACTAGAATTAGAAAGTTCCAATCTTTATCATCATGTTCTGATTCGATTTGATAATAATGCCGAAAAAAATTTGCTTTTTTTTTTTGTTGTCATATCATGAGTTCAATGTGCTTATTGTTTGTTGTCTGGATATGTGATCGACTGGACTTGATTCTCCTCTTGATGCTTGTCGCTCAGTCTTCTAAATCAATCGAATGAAATTTCCGCTCGTATACCTGATTGTGAAGTTAATAGCCTGGGACAGCTTCTTGGATGGCTTTAGTTTTCTGTCCACAATTTTTGGGGCATGAAGATGTCAATGCTGTGGGGGTATGTGGGTGACACGATTGGTGGATCAAATTTTGATAGCATTTAATGGGACAGTGGGTTTTAATATTGTGGTACCTAGTATGAGATATGGGTATCATCCAATTATAATGGTCTTTTGTGTTTAGTGTGGTTCTGTAAATTTAGTGAGGGGACGATTTACTGCTTTCAACTGCCACTAGTTGTTTATTTTGTTGATAGTGACTTGGATTGAACATAATTAGGTAGAAGGCAAACATAAAAACACAGTTGATTGCGCAGCCAAGTCATGATTCATGAAATGAACAATCAGATTTGTTTCAGAAAGAGTGCTCCAGATTTTCACATTATGTTGTTTGGTGCAATGCATGACTTATTTCACACACTAGTCATATAGATAACTACAAAAGTCGTATTCGGAGAATCTGACGGATTGTCATCAACAAACACTTCCTGATTATTGCACTGCATACTATAGAAAGGTGGGGAGGTATATTGGGATAGATGGTGATATGTGCAGGATGGCTATCAAGTATAAAGCATTTAGTTTTGGATGATCTTCTAGCTGACAAGTAATGGATACATGCCTCAGAGGATGGATTGCACAGGGAGCATCAATTATTGAGTGGTTTTCACTATATTTTTGGGGACAGTCACTGCTAGTATCTCAAGACTGATATATGGAATTAACTAGACCTTGTAGATTAAAAATATCTGGTGCAAAACTGGTGATGGTGAGAGAACAAAATTATGGAGTAAAACCAAATTAAAGAATGAAAGTTTCTCCACAACATTTTGAGTTGCAGGGAAGTTGTATAATTTGCTACGTAGTGGTTTGTCATTGCAGGATCAATGAAATTACTACAGCTACTACACAAAAAACTTATCCCAGCATTCATATGAAGTTGGCTAGTATCATTGGGACAAGTATGCTTGCATTGGCTGTATAGCATTAGAGTCGAGTCTATATGGTGGCACTATGAGCCATGTGAAGTATCAGATTATGAGTTGCTTTAGGGCTTTCTAGACATCCAACACTACTCAAAAATCTCATCTGACTTCTTGAGACGCCATCATGCATTTAGCTAGATCTATGCAAATCTAGGTCAGAGTTGTGCGATCTGACCTAGATCTATGCAAATCTAGCCTAGATTTATATGCATCTAGACCAAATTTGAACAAATCTAGGTCAGGACCAGATTGATTTTCATTGGATCTGCATTACTCTTGGTCAGATCTGGGTGGATTTATCTTAAAATCATGTAGATCTATGATAGAGTTTCATTGATCAGCCTCCTTTCTGTAAGAAATTACATAACATCCATATATTTAGGAACAACCCAAATTCTAAGTAAAAATCCATAAATTCGTGACTTCAAATGGAAAAAAAAAATACTACCTCATTCAACAAAAAATAAGGCAACTTTTTTAATGAGGTTTGGACTTTGGATATACCTTTGTTTTTGAGAAAAACAATTTCTTGAGAGTGAGGCTTGACTTGTTTAAGATTGACCTTGAATTTGTGAAAAGTCAACTTTGGCGAGTAAGATTGAGAATATTTGGTGAAACAATGGGGAAAAAAGTGGTTGAATGGGGGTTTAAAAGGATCGAAGAGGTGCTCTTGGATTTGTAGACTGAGTATGCTTGTCGCCTATAAGCCTAGTCCCAACATTCAAACAGGGTGATGGGCCTAGTATGATAACCTGATAGGAACCCTTAGGGTTCTATCGTAGAAGGAGAGGGATAAACGATCACTTCAAGGGGATCGAACCTCCTTGATCTCTATAGGGGATCAACTCTCCTTGATCTCTATAGGGAATCGGCCCTCCTAGTGTTTTGGCCAATAGGCTAAAACAATAGTTTCTTCATTGGTTGATGAAAACGAAATAATTACACCATTATTTATAGAGTTCTACCGAGAGTCCCACTAAACTTGGACTCTTAATTAATTAATAGAAAATCAAATAAACTCCTAACTGAAAATAATAATCGACTTCATCATAAATGGAAACAAGGTTTGACTTACCGGTCCGTACTGGTGTACCAAGTTCATCTCGGTATCGGTACGGTATTGGTACCCGGGCAGTATGCACTGTGCATACCGCCCGGTATATAAAAATATAATATAAATATTTTATAATATAATATTAATATATTAAAATATTAAAAAAAAAAAAGAGAAAAGAGGTGACGTCGCCTCGATCTTTCTCCCCGCGCAGGAGAAAAAGCGCCCGCGACCCGCGGGCGGCGACGGCGCGCGGGTGGTCCGCGTACCGGCAACCTGGCGGACCGGTATGTACCGCTCGTACCGGACGGTAAATGTCGAAATTACAAACCTTGACTGAAAATAATAACCAACTCCAATTAAACTCATAAGTGACTCGATTGGGCTAACCCAACTTATAACTGACTCCAACTGAACAAACCAAACATGACTGAACTCGAATTAAATGTGAACCCATGGACCCCTGTCAGGGTCCTATCATAACCGTTGTAGGCAGTAAGCTCAGTAGTAATCTATTATAGGTGAAAACGACTGCTTCATGCACCAGTCTAGTTGTTGAACTAGTAAATACTGGTCTGTGCCAACAGCCTACAGGTATAGGCTTAATTTTAAATCCTAAATTTGATAATAGTGATCAAGAAACTCGCGCAAATCAGAACATATATGTTTGATGTGTGCCTCACATTGTCCTCTTGGGAATAGCACAACATGTTGCTATATTGCATAGTTGGTTGTGTTTTCAAGAAAATAATAGTTTCATAGGTGTGCATCTGCAGTGCATCCATGTAGAAGTCACAAAATTAAAGCTGACTGAGCAAAGTAAACTTAGTAAAGAAGCATTTCCTTAAAAACTACTTTCTTTTAGTATTTATGTTGTAGATACTGATATATCCCGGGATGGGCTTGGGCCCAGAAAAGGTCAAACATATAATACCAAAAGAACAGAGTACATGAGACATACTTGTATGACCAACATCCCATTAGAATGTCTTTGGTATTTTTTAGTGATGAAAAACATAATAAAAAAATTAATGTTCATATGTAGGGATTCATTTGTCATAAAGAAGATAAATATTTAAATTAATATAATGTTTGTCAGGCTAAATGGTTGAGATTTGGTTTGTTATTACTAAGTATGCTTATTAGAAGCTTGAGATGGCAGAAAACTTTCAAGTTCTGTCTCTTCCTGAGTGCCATCTTATGTATTTCTGTAAGGCATTTAGTTACTTTTTCCCATTGTTTAAATGCTCAGCCACTCTCCCCAGGTGATGCCATCTCTGGTTATTGCATACATGAACTATTTACATTTCAAAATAATAATTTTTTTGTGATCATTGATTCTTCTAATTCTTGCAGATGTGGATTCTAGGGAATCCCATAAAGATTGAAGGTTCTGAGTTCTCTGACACAAGGGCTATATTTATCTGTAATCATGCGTCGCCCATAGACATTTTTCTTGTTATGTGGCTGACCCCAATAGGCACTGTTGGCATAGCCAAAAAAGAGGTCAGTGTGAAAACTTAATGTCATCAAAGATTATCTCAGATATCAAGCATTAATCTTGAAAATTGTAGTGTTTTCTTATACTGATAATACATCTTTTTCCCAGATTATTTGGTATCCACTGTTTGGGCAGCTTTACGTGTTGGCAAACCATCTCCGTATAGACCGCTCCAACCCTTCTGCTGCCATCGAATCCCTGAAAGAGGTTGCACTCACTCGTGAACGGCATATTCTTTAACAATTTTTAAGATATGTTTAACAAAGTTCTGTTCTTGAGTTCAGGCAGGTCATGCAATTGTGAACCACAACCTGTCACTTATCATGTTTCCAGAGGGTACTCGATCCAGATCAGGGAGGCTTCTTCCGTTTAAGAAGGTAATCATCTTAACTCTATTTGCATATATAAATGCTTCTGTTTACATCATGAGCTGAATTTATCGATCTTCTTAGGGTTTTATGCATATTGCACTGCAAACACAGTTGCCAATTGTTCCGATGATATTCACTGGCACACATCTAGCTTGGAGGAAGAATAGTTTGAGAGTCAGACCAGCCCCAATCACAGTAAAGTACCTTCCACCAATAGAAACAGATGGGTGGAAAGCCGAAAACATGAACGAATATATAGAAATGATACATTCATTATATGTTGAGCACTTGCCCGAGTCACAGAAGCCATTGATATCAGGCGGCGCTGATTTCTGTTAAGAACTGAAAGCTGTAGTAGGTTTTGCTGTGTAGTTTTGTATGGTATTTGTTACACTTGAGATGTAGTAGAAGATGATTGTAAAGTTGTCTTTGTAAATCCAACTGCAGATTTAACTTTCCTGTTACATTTTTGAGTGCTGTTGTTTAGAAGATATAGGTAGGAAATGTATTTTAGTTAGAACCATTGATCCTCAAGGCAAACAATGTATTGTGTTTCCTGGTACATCCAGAATTCTTTCTAGATATTGATGATGTAAATGGATGATATATGTCTCTCGAAATGGTCAAGCAAGTTTGTTTTCCTAGTCAAAGTCAAGGTGGTCATTACAGGCCTAATTAACTTGCTTTATTGACAGAAAAAAAAACACTTCATAATAATGTAATAATTGTGCTGTATATGGAAAAATGTCTTACTATTATTACATCATAGTATATAAACTAAAGGCACATTGTATGAACAATGTGAAGCCATCATTGGATGTGTTTCACCTGCATGATTATGGGATTTGATTTTGGATTATAATTTGAGCTTTGGATTTTGATGAGACTGTCAAATCTAAAGTAGCAAATCATAACAGCCCATATATAGTCACAGATCAGAAAAGTTTTATGAGGCTAAACATTACACATCCATGTCCAATTTATTTTCTTTTCTAATACATGCAAAATATAACATGCTTTCCATATCTAACAACTCAAAGCAGCATAGAAAATAAACTGAAACAAGGTTATAAACATATAACAAACCGTAGATTTCATGTATATCAATATAAAATGTCAAATGAGAAGTCTAAATTTCTCGACAATTCAGAATTAATCTGATTATATAACTTCTAAATGCTAATATATGAAATTAATATAACAGAGCAGGGGATTCATTGCAATAATTCAAAACTTCTAATCTTAAGGAACATATAATTAGATATTAGTTGGAGAAATTTCTACCAAATTGGTTAAATTCATTGCAATAAATCAAACCAAACTCAAAACCATTAAATTGTCAGATTCAGAATTATATGGACAAAGTAATACATTTATTAGGAATATAAATATCAGAAACTTTGAGCTTAAGCACCGTTGATGTTGTTCATTCAGTCAATTAAATTTTCTGCATTCACCAAACTTGGAAGAACACGAGGGAGAAGAAGAAAGAATAGCTTGTAGCAATCCAACAGTTTATTCTCGGTAGGCACACTCGAACCAATGACGCCAAAAAGCTCGACAACCCCACCTCACAAAGCAAATAGAACCGATCCAAGGAGGGAGCCAACCATGACCATGAAGCCAACCGTCGTCAACGAAGCCATGTTTGGTGGAGAGGGAGGAGAGGGAGGATTGGGTTCCTCCCCCCAAGGTGCAGGTCCCGGTGCTGGCGTGACTTCGGCCGGGCTCGGTGGCGACGACGGAGGAGGAGGTGGGGATGGCTCTGAGGCCGTCGAAGGAGAAGGCGATGGGTTCGGCTCGCTCGCGACTGGGGTCGAAGGAGATGGCGATGGGTTGCTCCGATCCGCCATGACGACCACCACCACCGACTCGTTCCTCAGGCAGTTGTCTTCCACGCCACTGATGAAGTAGAAGGGCCCCGACCGGTTGAAAGTGACCACGGTGTTGCCGTCGTCGTACTTCTCGACGTAGGCTTTGGTGTTGCAAGCGTCGTAGGCTTCCTTCCCGACTTGGAGGACGGAGTCCTTATCGGGTGGGTAGACGAACACTGCAAGAAACACCAAAGTCAACGTACTCGATATCTTCGCAGATCGACTCAAAGTACGACATAATGAAGCTTCTGTGCTTGCTTACACAGTGAATCTCCCACACGAAACCTGTTTCTTTGAGCCCACTGGTTGTATGACATTGCATCGGGGTCAGGCACAGACCATCCCTTTGATCCTCCAACCCTGAACTGAGTCGCACCCGCCATGGCTATCATCACAGCAACACACGCTAGCACTAGGCCACATGAGGTCGCCATGAGGGAGAAGGTGCAGGAGCTCAAGATGAGGGCCTGAGAAAAGAACGCTGTGGTTTGGGGCATTTGTAGGCTTCCTGTGACCTTTACAAGTTGGCGCCTTAACCTCTAAAGCAAAGCATATGGATGCGATGAGGTGCAAAGGCATTTGTTCTTGAGATATTTACCTCAGAAAGTTATATACTTTGCTTGGTGCCTTCGAAATGTGCATTGCTTGTTCATCAGTTCATGCTATGTATTCAATCTGTCAACCATGTCGGAGTTGCAATTCCAATGCTAACATTTGGTGTTTTGACTGTTCTTTACAGATATCATGATCAATTCTGTTTGAACTTTTGGTTGTTCATATTTGTTTTCCATTTTTTTTCTAAAATACAAGTAATTAATTGAATCAACAGCTCAGTGCTGCTTGGGGTTACAGTCAAAGCAAGCATCCAATGCTGGCTTCTTTGCACCTGAGTGAGGAAAAGAATAGAATGGCATTCAGACTTCAAAGAAGAAGACAAAATATTAAACAAATGAAAGAATCATTCTTCATCCCAATCTATCAAAACACTGTACAACAACGAAATCATTTTGTGTTCTTTAACTGAACTTATAGCTACAGAATCGAGTGTTGTTCAGGCAAAATAACATCAAGATCGATACAAAGAACACTCCTGAGACCCTGTTATTTCGCCACCATCTTCCATCGCAGTGGAGTAGGAAGCTCTCGACGTCGACGACCTCGAGGATCGCGCCGACGACGTGGGAGATGCCACCTTGTTCTTCTTCTGCTTGGTCTTCGACGGGGCGGCTTTTGGCATGCGAGGCAGACGGTGATCCATGAAAATGGCAGAAGCTGTTTGAAGCTCTTTTGGTGGATCAAAATCTGCAGCAACAGAAGAGATGCTTAGTGTTGAATCCAACACAGTAGTAGAAGTTGAGCCAAATCACTTAAATTATGGGAAAATGAGCAATAATTGAAGAGATATATGAGCGCTTCGATTTTTTTATGGCTTGATAGGTAAGGAAATATGGGAGGAGGACTAACTTGGCTTCTGGTTATTGCTCAAGATAATTTATGGACTGCAGTGTCTTTTATGTTTGGTTAAAATTTAATTCTAGGAAAATATGCCAAACTACTGTGAATATGATTGGAACTACAACTACATTAGCATGCAGATAATTGGCTTGGAAAGGTCATGTAATGACATTTTTGGTGTTTGTTAGATGCAATATTATGCCTCATTTAGTAATATGATATGGCATTATATCAGGCCAAATATAAGCCATCTTGATAATATTAAACCTGTGTACTGAAAGAAGAATCCTATATAGTGTCAAATGGGTGAAAAGAGACTTCATGTTTAAAATAGCAGAGCTAATTATAAATTATTCTTTGTAATCAGCTATTTTTAACATCCTAATCTCTATATTTTCAAAACTTACATTGGGATCTATATATTTACGAAAGTGAAACATTAAGATCTATATATAAGATTAAAAATAAAAAAATTATTAGAATAATAAAATTAAATATTTCACTTTCGTAAATATAAGGATCTAATTGTAACTTTCGAAATTATTGAGACTACGATGCTAAAGATAATATATAATTAACCCGATATACTATTAACGGACCTTGTTTAGAGATGATTAAACATACATAAAATCCATGGATGTCATAGAGTTTCACTTTGCTCTTTTTTTGGGGATTACATGTTCTAAATTTAAAATAACACATGATTATTTATTAGGAATATATTAGCCTTAAATAAAAATGGTTTTTAAGTATTAGATGATGATTCTGAATTTTTAGGGGACAACCTGAGAGAAGCCCTGACTTTAGTACATTTAATATATATATATATATATATATATAGAGAGAGAGAGAGAGAGAGAGAGAGAGAGAGAGTATGCCTTGAGAAACCCAAGAGTTATGTGCAGACTCATAATTGCTGAGGGAGCCTGAGAAATCAGAAGCTGACTTGAACTCATCCATCTGCATCACAATGTTGCACACCAAAAATATATGAGGTAGCAAACTGATCATCTCATGCATCCTCAACCACATCTACTATCTAACAAGGAGAGAAAGATTCAAAGTAGTTGCTTGAGAGAGAGAGGAAAGAGAAAAAGGAAGAAGAAACAGAAGGTGCTCACCCAAAATGGATTGTCAAAACCAATATGAGCAACATGCTTCGCATCTGTTGGGTACCCAATCTCCATCTCATGCTCCTTGTGCACTGCAGGTGACCCAGCAAGAGGAAGAAGCATGATCAAAATCTAATCAACAACATAGGTTTAGACATCTGAGTGAAAAGCACATACACAAAAAGCAGTACCAAAGATGTGGGTGATGTATTTTATTCCCTTGAGGAGCCCTTTCATCTTGCAAGCCATGGAAGGAGGCTTTCAATCTCAGCAAGTCCTTGAGCATTAATAAGAGCAAGCAAAAGGTGTTACTGACAGAGAGGAAAAGAGAAGTATTTTGCTGGTGTATATAGTTGAATTATGCTCCACTCCATATGAGAGGCAGAGCCAAACAAAACTAGACTCTGAACTGCAAACAGTGCCCAACTTGTGTGATGAGAAGCAGGGAATGCAATGGAAGCAGACCTCAGAGATGTTTGCAGTCTTCCTTGAACTTAAACTGAAATGGGATTCGGTGGATAACTTCATCTAGATCACTAGCTCCATCCCCACCCACTTCATCTCTAGTGTTGCCAAAAACTCACAAGAACACAGCCCATGTAGGTACTAAAGAAAAAGGTACTTGATTCTGTATTTTGAAGAAAAAAGAGAGAGAGAGAGAGAGAGATGTTGCACAAAGGTCAGATAAGGTGGATTAAAAGGAGGGGGGGGGGGGGGGGGGGGGACATGGGTTTGGGAGATGGTGGGCAATCTCAAAGGATGATAGCTGTCTTCAAACTAGTAGTAATTAATTGAAAGCTTAAATTAGATACATCAGTTGTCTTACATTGTCCATAATAAATAGCCTACAAAATCCATTGTTTTCCTTGCAATACCAGACCTAAACTGATGGAAAGTTTTTGACTAAATTGATCAAGTCTACAAGATAGGATCCTCTCAAACTACCTCCAATGAGACCTTAAAACAAGGTACTAGCATGTATATGTTATATGCCACATCTAATTAAGACAACAACAACAAGAACAACAACAACAACACTATCATCTAATTGTATTATTTGTCAGAGACAAAATAAAAAATAAAGGAAAAATTGCAGATAGTTGTTGCTTTGTCAATCCATAGCTTTATACAACCAAGGAATTCTCTGGTGATTACCAAGTTGCAAGTAATGGGTCTCATGACATCACTTGTCTACTAAGCTCCAGCTCCAACTGGGTCTCCCCTAACTACATTTCCACTGCTCATGAAACCTAAAAAAAAAAAATCTTCTTCAATATTCGTTTCTTCTCCCTTGAGTTGGATTCTTTTAACAAGTTCAAAGAACCCACATTAGCAACTTCATCTTATGAGATGAACCATTTAATTAAGAAGAACTTCCTAAGATCTAGGTATCATACCAATAGTATAAGCTCTCATTTGTTGCCCACCTTATGAGAACATCCTCATCCTTTTCTTTGTTTCTTTTTAGTCTCCACTAATCATGCCATTTGTTTGCATTGGATTTGCCAATGCTGAAGTGAGGCAAACATCTTTTCAAAGTACTTGTTTTAATTGTTTTCTGGACTATACAACTTGATGAATAAACATATTACTCATTGAGGTTGAGTTGGCATGTTAAACACCCAACCAAGGCCTTAAAATTTCTGCATTCCATATCAAACATTATAATATGTATGAATTCATTTCATTTAGTTCTCTCCTAAGTGTATAAAAACCGTATGATGCAGCTATGCACATCAAGAGCAGTATATCAATTTGCTGGCATCCATATCAAATAAGTGGGATTCAACTAACAAAGAAGGTAACATATATCTATTTCACTATTCTGAAAGAACAAGAAATAAATATCATATATCTCTCAAAAAAAATTCATAACAGAAAAATTGCTTCTGTTGCTATTGAACAACTGGAATAGCTGCTAATTTATGCTGATGATGAAATTTAAGTCAACTGCTTGGCTGGCTCCCATGGATATGAATATTTTCTTGAAGTCAACAAAGACTTGGATCCATGGTTGACTTGGTCCTATGTATTCTTGCTCATATCTACTGCAACTTAGGAGAAAAGAAAACGAAAGCAGTAATTTCTCTAACTGTTGCAGTAAACTCTGTTTACCCGTCCTATTTTGGACAATGCAAGAACCCTAACCCTCTGCTGCTGAAGCACTTCCATTCTATGAACTTTGTTTATGTTTGCATGTAGGTCAAAATGAAGTCACATCTCCAATATATAATCTCATAAATGATCAATGGTGTTCATCAGGTCACAGTTTAGTAGCTTCCCTAATTCCTAGTCTTGTGGAAATTCCATGATCGAAATCCATGACGATAGGATCATCGCATTCAAGGATGGGAGATCTAGATTAACAAATACATTATCATCTCTGAACCACCATCCTGATATGAACAAATTATGAAAATATTTGTAGCAGTAATGATGTATGTATGCAAAGAGAAGCTTTAAATTGTCATCTAAAAAAACACATCAGTTGAAAAAAGAAACATATATATATATATATATATATTAATCAATTGACATTTATAATTTTATGTAATGAAAAGAAAATAAATCCTACACCAAATCCAAAGTCAACTTTACAACATAATGTTCATCCAACAAAATATTTATGACAATCAAATCAAAGGATCAAGAAACCACATCACTTTTGAATTATTTATGGTCAGTGAATATCATTTAGGAAGAAATAAATGGAGTCGAATTAATATGTTTACACGGAAATGTCGTTATCATGGACATGACACATTGTTGACAACAATATTTAAACATTCACATGGATGACACATCATCATCATTCACCACAACTGGATGACATATCATGGTCAGAAAAGCAAAGAACATTGACATCTTTTTGTGTATGTATACATAAAAATTTATCTAGTACCTTCAAAATAAGAATGAATGATAAAGAAGAAAAAGATATCAATTGACATATAATCTAATGATGCGTGGTCTCTACTGGTTACCAACCCTTCAGATGAGCATGAATATTGTCAGGAGCATCCACTGATACATTGTACCCAGAAATATACATCTCATTTGGTTGCTGTCCACAAGATGTCTTGTCAGACCAAAAATACCATTTGATTCAACTGATGACACAAAGCAGGACTAGCCCCAATGCTCTTTGTTCAAATTAGAAGCAACAGAACAATTTACATCAAGCATAGCTAGTGAGTTGCATTCATGGCATTCCAAATGTACAATGGAAGCACAATTATTGGTGACTCAGATACTCAAGTGACAATCTTAACATGAAGCAAAAAGCTTCTCTCTTAGCATACATAATTAGTCAGTCAAACAAGCCATCTTGATCGACTGCCTTCAACAGTCTGAGAATTCCAAACATGTCATAAACAAGCTGAAACAAGCTTGGATGACATACTAGTCAACTAAGAATTAAGAACCATGAATCTTATCGTGTTCCTTCTTCACAATGCCAGCCTCCACCAAAAACACAAGTTGGCAGTAGAAAGTCATTGAATCTCGATAATCTAAAGCAACATTTGGGACAAAATTTAATGTACAAGAAGAACCCAGCACTAGACAAGTTGGTCTAAAGGATGAGTGTGGGCAGTCGGTGTGCTGAAAATTTTTCCAACTATTTCAGAAACTCCAACACGTCTGTCTCAAAAATCAGTCAACAATCCAACATAACAAGGAGAGAACAAAATATTGGAAATTTGGAATCATCACAAACTATGCAAATTGTTGTATGCTAGCATCGTATGGAGGAACCACAAAATCAACATATACACAAGAATAGAAAATTGCTCCAGGAAATTCCTAGACATGTGAACAATTGATCAGAGTAGAAAAACAATTGGATGGGAACACACGATAATTTCTTAGCAATCCCAAATAGTTAAGACATTAAGGATTGCCATTGCTGCTCCTGCTGTTCTTGTACACTAATGGTGATCTCTGATAACTTACATCCTTTAATACCAAGACAGTAGGCCACTCGTCCTACTTGCCCAAGCACACCATCCTACATCCAAGTTCTAAAACAGGAGAAACACCCTTGATTGTCTGTTTAAGTTCTGCAACTTAAAGCAACCTTCATTGACTCTTCTCTTTTTGATACAAGGGCTTGTATTACAAGCTATTACTGATAAACAAAAACAAACCGGAAAGGGTCTTGCAGCTTCCTATTTGCTTAATCACACAACAGAAAACACGGAAACACACAGAGACTTAAATGGAAAAATAAAATGAACCAATCCCTATGACTCAGTTGATACAATAGTTGCACGTACAATACGTTAGAACATAGAGATACTGTACCTGAACTAGGAAATTCGAAACATTTATTCTCTGACCACCGTGAGTTAAATAACCTGCCATCAGAGAAAGAGAACAACCATTTACAAGCACCACACATGGCAGAAGCAGTATAAATAACTGTTAACTTGTATCAGTGGAATACCTGGCTTAGTTCTGGATCTTAGATAACAATACCATTGCAACAAGACTCCGTCAAGTGCTTCAGGATCATTTTATAGCTGAACTCCTTTTACAGTGGTTAGACTTCCTACCGTTCTTCTGTTGTAAATAAACATGCACATAGTCCTTTGCACCAGCCTCAGAGTCATCATCATTTGCCTCAGCAAATGGGCCTGCATAAAAAACATTTAGATATAAATCATAGTTCAAAAATGTATAAAACCAATTAATCCACTCACCAAAAGCAGTGGGGAAATGGACATCATGATCAGACATGAACTCTTGGTCGTCGCAAACTGAGGACAAGCAAATACACTTCTGCCTTTCTTA
This sequence comes from Ensete ventricosum, assembly GCA_029747655.1. Lineage (NCBI taxonomy): Eukaryota > Viridiplantae > Streptophyta > Magnoliopsida > Zingiberales > Musaceae > Ensete > Ensete ventricosum. The sequence continues at coordinate 7,778,699 of JAQQAF010000001.1, read as the reverse complement.
TCAGTTCAAGCTGAAAGAAGCTAATATCAATGATAGTTAGAGGCCAACATGGAACTAACACAAAAAGCAAGCTCTATCTTGTTAACTTTCACTTGTTCCAATAGTAGGGTAAAGAAACTATCTCGTACTGAATCACATATAGTACAGAATCACATGTAGTTTGTTAAGTAAATTGATTTGGTTTATGATCTTTCCTCAATCTCAATGGAGATGTCAAACCATCTCATAGGCATTATTGCATATTAAACTAAATATGTCAAAACATAGCTAAGCTGTATCTAGTCAGCATATGGAATAAATAAATAAAATTAAACATAGAATACTGGGAATCCGGTTCATTCCAGCAACACATGTCTTAAGCTTTATATATTATGTCAAACTTCATTTCTGTATATTCCAGAAAATAGAAGCACAATGTTGATATAAGCATCAACAATGATGTTCTATTTAAGAGCTAGACAAAGCATCTATAATCACCATAAGTTATAGATTCAGTAAGAAAAGGAGAATAAATTATGTGCACCACCTTCTCTCTATCTCCACAATAGAACAACAACAACAATGCAGTAAGTGCCAACTATTTCTGAATGTTATCCCCCACTATCTCCACAATAGAAAAAGAAAAACTTCGAATATATTTATCCTTTCTTCCATTTCACGAAAACCAAAAAGAAAGGACTGTACAGAACTCCCAACAAATGCTTAGCAAGATTTCAAGACATTAAAAAGGATTTTGAGTTTTAGAGAAAAAGGATCAAAAGGTAAAAGTTAGGGGAATAATCACTTGACATCCATCTTAATGCACAAATCTTTCCTCAAATGAGAGTCAAGGTCCACTATATTCTCAAATTGAACTACATTACTAATTTTCTCTATCCATATCAGTCTATGGAAGGGTGGCCTACTGCAACTCAAAAAAAAATTATGAACCAGTGATAATAATGTACATATCATGAGCTCATCCAGTATCCTATCTAATTAATATTCTTCAGATTTTATTGTAAGCTCTAAGACTCTGCCACGTTCCCAAATTGAGTTCATGTAAGAGAATGGAAAAAGAAAAAGAAGTTAGGAACAACAAAATAAACCGTCTTTTAAAATATAATCAAATTAAGAATACACAAAGAGGATTGATTACACCCAATAAGAAACTAGTAGTCCATTAATCAACCCCAAAACGAGCTGTAATTCTTCTGCCCTTCAAGCATAAACAAACTTCAATAATTAATCAACAGGGTCAATGACATCAGAGAAAGTGTCAGAAACAGACCACCATTAGCTAATTTGAAAGTTTTAACAAGTCAGTAAAAAGGAAGCCACAAAATTGCAATCAAAAACTTTTTTCCCCCTAATCATGATCTAATTAATCAATTTTCAAATTTACTGTCAGACTTTAGGAAATGAAAATTTCATATTTCATATTTGTTTGAGATATTTAAGTAAGTATACCAAAAAAAAATTAATTATGAAAAAATATATATATTTCTTACCTATCGGGAAGGGCTCACCTCCTCCTATTCAAAGGCGATTCCTCTCTCTCGTTCTGTACCAAGCTTAGTAGTGGGAGGAACAAAGTTCCATTAAGAGATAGGTTCCATGCCTTTCTTGAAAATAAATTTTAATTCCTTTAAGTTCTTTAAATTTTTATGCATTTAGATTATATCTAAATAAATTGATGATGTGTTTAATTCGAAATTATTTTTGGATTTCAATATTATGATCTTTACTGATTCAAACTTTTGAAATATATATGGAAGAAGAAAAAAATGTATTATTACACATTTGATGTTAAATTACTTTAGGTTATTGGTGTATTATTAATTGATTTTCTTTATGTTCGCATGATAAAAGTTGATTAATTGAAATACTATTTTTTAATATAATATTTTCATGTTACAATTGAATTCATTTACTACCATTTAATCATGTGCAGTTTTCTTATGATTTAACCATTTGATGATAAACGCTCTATGTTAATTTAATATTGATGCTGCAAAAAAAAAAAAATCTTAATTTGAATTGAACATGAGAGGGTCGGTTGGGTCTGATCCAAGTTAGGCTAAGAACTAGATTCGATCAACCCAATCACATGCACTTGGTTCCAGTCCAACTATAAAGCCAGACTCAAGCCAGCTTGCAGATGCTGTAAGGCCTAGCCTACTTCTCTTTCCCATGATTGATTTAAGCCCTATATAGTTGACTCATAACTGCACCAGACCGATTGATCAGTTTTGGTTCAGAGTGACTTCAGATCAATTTGATCAATTCAAGTCCGTTTAACTGAAATTAAACTAAATCAAATCTAAATTAGATAAATCTAGGATGATTCCAGATATGATATAATTAGACCAGTCTAAATTCAATTGGAACATGATAAAATTACATTAAAAATTAGCATTTCAATTTAATCAATTATCATCATGCGAACAAAAACAAAATCAATTAATAATACTACAATAACCTAAAATAATTTAACAATAAACATCCATATATATATATATATATATCAAAACTTTTGAATCAGTAAAGATTATAACATTGAAATCCAAACATAATTTTTGAATTGAACACATCATGAATTCATTTAGATCTAATCTAAATACATAAATATTCACAGAACTAAAATGAATAAATTTTTTTTTTAGAAAAGATAGTGGAGCACTGAGAAAGACGGACATGTAGATGTGGTGGGTGCATCCATGTTAGACATGTCTCGTATGCAGAAACGTAACCGACATGGTCGAACACATGTTTGCTTTCATATATTTTTTTTAGACATGCATATCCGTGTCGGAATACATCTCCCACGTCCTTCCTCATTGCTCACTTGTCCAATGAATCTGCCTCACTGCCTCGAGCCCACCTATGTGATTGTGTCTAGTGGAAGGTTGAAGCCACCATCATGCACACTTAGCAACCACAACCCATTGTGTGATGCTCGCCTCGGTGACTCACGACCTCATCGACACCCTTCGTAAGATGCACGTGGCTATAGCCTTGACAACCCCTAACATCAACTGGCATCCGTCACGTGACCCACGCCCTCGACGACTCACACCCTTGGCGGCCTACACACTCGGTGACTCGCGACGTGCACCACGACTTGTCGCATATCACCGGATGCCCTCGGCATCCCTCCCACCCTCAAGGATCCGTCACCTATCACCGGCAGCCTCACTCGTGCAAACCTCGACATCCCTTTCGTCGACCAATCGCTTACACCGGCCTCAGCGCCTCGCTTGTGCAAAGTGCAAACCCACAACCTTGGCCACGAAGGTACCTTTTGCCTTATGTTTCATTTTAGGATTTTTTTTTTTCGAAATTGATCACCACATAAAGGATATTTATGTTTTGATATATCTTTGTCACAAAACTATATTGAATTGTTAATTTGTTAGTGCCTCTTATTCTAATTAACTTGTACTATTAATTGTTTGTGTAATGCATAACAATAGTGAGTTATGTGGATATACGTTAGGATTTTATTAAAAGATACCTACAAAAATCATGTTAATTAGATATTATATATATTAAAATATATATTTATCCTTGCCATATTTGTGTTGTAATTTTTTTCAAAATGACATACCACTGTCTGTCCCATGTCTGTGCTTCTTAGGTGAAAGAACGAGGAAGAGGAATCTTGAGCCTCCCCAATAGGTAAGATTATATATATATATATATATATATATATATATATACTTTTAATAAGTTTACTAAAATATCTTATACAAATATGGAATCCAAAATATTCATTTTCTAAAATATTATTATAGCCAAAATTTTAACCCTAAAAGGTAATAGAATCTAAAGAAAATATCTCATACAGCTCAAAGATCTATAGAACAAATAATTTAACGCATAAATGATTTCAAAGGAACCCGACCAAAGGCTGGCTCCTCGCCCATCAAAATCCAAATGCAAGACAAGCAACAGAAATAAAAAATAGTAAACCCTAAACCAATGCTTATAAAAATCCGAGATTCATTGCAAGAATTAACTAGATCAAGAACAGAAACCCTACTTTTCTGTAAAAACAGAAGACTCGGAAGGTCTCGCACCTGAATTGAGGTTGGGCTCAAAAACACGACAACCTTCGATCGGAGCGCGTAGAACACCGATCTTTCCTGTTGGAAGATCTCGCACCAATGGCTCCGAGAGGACTTTAGTCATAGCCCTGTTGGAAGCTCGATTGCTGCTGGTGTGAAATCGACGGCCGTGATCTTTCCTTCTACAAGGCTTCTAGATTCGTCCGATGATTCAACGAAGCATAAGCTTCCTTCTCACTGAGAGCCACACGAACGAGGCCAAGCATCTTCGTGTTAATACCCGCGTTATGGTTGGAGAGAACATTTATACGGGTCCCACATGAATCAATCACACTATCGAGTAAGCCTCATGGGTACGTTTAAGAGTAGGTTTAGCGGCCACTTCATCGCCATCTGTCACCGTTGACGGCGTCAGACAACGGATACCACCCCTAATTCACGGAGGATTCTGGAGGTGTACGATCACCTTCGCGAAGGGTCCACCGAATTCGCCGCCCTTCTCGATTCGGGTCGGTAACATCACCGATGGATACGCCCAAGGCGCTCGGCGACAATAAATAGGGCTCCTCCCCACGCCCTCTTTCGCCGTTCCAATTCCAGCCTTTCCAGTCCAATCAAATCTTTTCGAAGCGACCCTAAAGGCTTTAGCTTTCGTCTCTCAAGGTATGTTTCATTGCCTTTCTTCTTGTTGTTGACGTTCTGTGTTTGACGAAGACGGTGTTGATTCACATAGGAGTGGTGATCTTGTTACGTGTTTGTGTGTGTGATCTGTTGATCGTTCTTGTCTACGATCTGAGGTAGATTCAATTTGTTTCGATGAATATTCTATCTTCGGCGTGTTGTTTGTTAGGACTTGATGGTTGTTCTTGTTTAAATCTGATCGCTATTGAAAACATTTCTGAATATTTTTAGATGTTGATTTGATCTTTTGCTATCTCTTGCCTTCCATATACCTCTGGGTTTGTGGGTTCAATTGTTCGAACAAAGGGTTAAAAATTGGTTCCTTTTTAATGGTTTATCTCTTCTTTCTTTTGTTTTCTGCTTTAATCGTGTTTGATTGGCGTTTATGTCTCTGACTTTTTCATATTCAATTATTTGCTTCTAACTTTTCGTCTTTTCTTTACAAAACAGATGCAGATCTTTGTGAAGACGCTCACCGGGAAGACGATCACCCTTGAAGTCGAGAGCTCGGACACCATCGACAACGTGAAGGCCAAGATTCAGGACAAGGAGGGCATCCCGCCGGACCAGCAAAGGCTCATCTTTGCCGGCAAGCAGCTCGAGGACGGCCGCACCCTTGCAGACTATAACATCCAGAAGGAGTCCACTCTCCACCTCGTCCTTCGGCTTCGAGGTGGGATGCAGATCTTCGTGAAGACTCTTACCGGGAAGACGATCACCCTCGAGGTCGAGAGTTCGGACACCATCGATAACGTCAAGGCCAAGATTCAGGACAAGGAGGGCATCCCCCCGGACCAGCAAAGGCTCATCTTTGCCGGCAAGCAGCTCGAGGACGGCCGCACCCTTGCAGACTATAACATCCAGAAGGAATCCACCCTCCACCTCGTCCTTCGGCTTCGAGGTGGGATGCAGATCTTCGTGAAGACTCTTACCGGGAAGACGATCACCCTCGAGGTCGAGAGTTCGGACACCATCGATAACGTCAAGGCCAAGATTCAGGACAAGGAGGGCATCCCCCCGGACCAGCAAAGGCTCATCTTTGCCGGCAAGCAGCTCGAGGACGGTCGCACCCTTGCTGACTATAACATCCAGAAGGAGTCCACTCTTCACCTCGTCCTTCGGCTTCGAGGTGGGATGCAGATCTTCGTGAAGACTCTTACCGGGAAGACGATCACCCTCGAGGTCGAGAGTTCGGACACCATCGATAACGTCAAGGCCAAGATTCAGGACAAGGAAGGCATCCCCCCGGACCAGCAAAGGCTCATCTTTGCCGGCAAGCAGCTCGAGGACGGTCGCACCCTTGCTGACTATAACATCCAGAAGGAGTCCACTCTTCACCTCGTCCTTCGGCTTCGAGGTGGGATGCAGATCTTCGTGAAGACTCTTACCGGGAAGACGATCACCCTCGAGGTCGAGAGTTCGGACACCATCGATAACGTCAAGGCCAAGATTCAGGACAAGGAAGGCATCCCCCCGGACCAGCAAAGGCTCATCTTTGCCGGCAAGCAGCTCGAGGACGGCCGCACCCTTGCTGATTACAACATCCAGAAGGAGTCTACCCTCCACCTCGTGCTTCGTCTCCGAGGTGGCATGCAGATCTTCGTGAAGACGCTCACCGGGAAGACCATCACTCTGGAGGTGGAGAGCTCGGATACTATCGACAATGTGAAGGCCAAGATACAGGACAAGGAAGGCATCCCTCCGGACCAGCAAAGACTCATTTTTGCCGGCAAGCAGCTCGAGGACGGACGCACACTGGCCGACTACAACATCCAGAAGGAGTCCACCCTCCACCTCGTCCTCCGCCTCCGTGGCGGTTGCTGAACTCTCCGCGTCCCTCGGCGGCGGTGTTTGATTCGGGGGGGGGGGGGCAGTTACAAGTCCAGTTTACGAGTCGAAGCTTGTGTAGGCTTGTCCCCGTTCGTGCGATCTTCTTCTGCTATCGTCGTGCTATTTGGAGTGCTCTCTTTGGCCGTATGCGAATGCTGTGTTCCATCTAATAACAAGTGAACTATAAATATTATGCGTTTCTTTGCTATTGTTATCGTCTCTCTGTTGGCTTCGCCATGCTCAGTCAAATGCCTTCCGATATAATCTTTTTGCTGAAATCATATCAAGACTTCGTTTGTATTCACATTTTCATATTGTGGATTATATTATTATATATCATATTTGTTTAGAGTGGTAAAATTTTATTTCTGTATTCCTTAAAGCAAATAGTCGAAAAAAAAAAAGGAACTCTCAGTTGCAGGTATTTATGATGGGTAACTTACTGGAAAGAAAACTGTTAATAATGGAGTTTTACATATAGCATCTTAGTATTTGAATTTTTCTCAAGGCTGTTCTTTAAATAATTTATTGGAATTTTTTTATAAAATTATAAAAAAAAGATAATAATTATCTTTGATTATATTTGACTTTTTTTTTAAAATTTAATTTGTGTTTTAATAAATAGAATCAAATTGATTTAATTAAATCTTAATTTTTTTAAATTTAATTAAATCTTAAATTATATTTTGATTTTTTTTTTTAAGATTATCCATCTCTCTCTCTCCACTCATCTCTTTATCGTTATCATCGTCTGACACATGTAATCGTTGTATGGAGTTTATATCTCCTTTCATCCTTGTGTGTTTGGATAAAAGTTCAAAAAATATTTCACAGAGAGGAGAAGCGTGCGTGGATAAAAATAAAAAGAAAAAATATTTCACAAAGTATTCTCCTCGCATGAAATAAATATTATGTTAGATATAAAAAATACAACTTTATATTTTTTGACTACTCATGTTTACATCCAGAGATTTAGGATTGTGAATTTTTGAATTTAAGCATTGAACTCAATCTGTGTAGATGGCATTGGAGGCTTGTTGTTTCTACCTTAGATATACCTAAGACCAAATAGGGACTTACCAAAAAAAAAAATAAGACCAAATAGGGTTGGATCATATTTTCCTCTCATCAGGATATATATGTATATTGAACTTTGATGGCACTAGTAGTACTACACCATTTAGGTAATCCAGGTTGGTTAGCCTTCTCCGTAGATTCCATTTATTTCATAAATGTCTGTAGGAGTCTTTTAAACCCATCAGTTTCTTTAAAAATCCAAATATTTTTCTTTTCTTGCTCCCCTAACACACACACATAAAAAAAAGGGGGAAAACTTTTGTTACCTTCCCACAATCAACGCTAAGTTGTATATGTTTCTCCCGACAAAAAATTGTTGGTAGAATACAGAAAACTTAATTCACATAATTAAGACCATGAATTAGAAATTGCAGGAATTTTCAGATTTTGAACAATGGGACATGAGCATAAGGAATCTTATAAACCACGTTAGTTTTTACAGAGAGAAATCTTATTCATAACCTACAATAACACAAAAGGCAATTTAAACCTGGTAACTGATCCCTGACAGCTATCGACTATTTTCAGATAAGGTCCAGGAAATATATCTTAAGAAACTAAACATAAATCAGCCCAGACCAACATATACCCCATTCTGCAGCTAGATTTCCAGGTTGCTTATGCAACAGGTGGACACTTATCTGCGTCCTGCGACGTATCGACATCAGCAGGGGGCATGAATTGCCACATGGGAAAGCTGGGGTAGCCGACGATGGGAACCATGAGCTTGTGTCCAGCAACCTGCCCTTGGGCTGGGAAGAGGCTTGGAACCAGCGGTGGCTGAGGTACAAAGCTCGGTCTTGCATTCAAGAGCTTTACTTGCTGCTCCAAACTCTCCTTCTCTGCCTTCAGCTTCTGCTTCTCCTCACGAAGCTCATTCTTCTCAGCCTGCAGAGAAAGTAACTCTTGATGAGCTCAGTGGTGAAGGAGTTGGTCAGAAGACTTAAAAGTTCTAACAGGCATGCAAAAGCAACTTAAATAATGATAATAAAGTAAGTAATCAATTGAGCAAAGAATAATGGTACAGCCCGAATCAAGGAATTGGCTTAACACTTGTGTCCTTTAAGTTACACCATGGGGAATGCCCTTGTCATCTTATAAGAGAATCCACATTGCTACAAACTGAAACATAAGTAAATTTATAAATTTCTGCCATGTCAAAGATATCTCACAGCAGATATTTCTATAAAGAATGTTTTATAATTTGAAATAGATAACCAAAATGTTGTTCAACTCCCATACTACATGTTTCACTTGTGTTGCACTCCCTGATCTTGATAATCTATATTAAATTCATATCAGGACTCTAAGATACTAATTGATTTCAGAAAGACAAACAGAGCAATCATAAAACATATCCTATTACTACTAAATGTTGGTAAGCAAGCCTGATTAGCTGCTCTTTTCTTTACTAGGAGAGTCCAAAGAAATGGTCAATCCACTCCCATTCAAGCAAGAATTGAGCCTTTCAACTCTCCAAAACCGTGGTGTTGTCCTGCGATTGTGAACCATGTACGGTTTAGAATCTGACTGATATCTGAAGTTATGAACAAGATGCATCCTAGATTCATGAGCCTTGTGAACTCTAAAATATACAAATCATTGGCCACTTCTAGAATTCAACTTCGAATCAGATCTATAGAAAGAGAAAAATCCAAACCAATTCATAAGCCCCTAGATGATATTCATGAGAAGGAATCTGGAATCTGCTGAACCCCTAGATGATATTCATGACCAAACCAATTCGTTGAGACAAAAGGAAAAGAATCCAAAAGGAGAAGTTTAAATAAAAAAAATAGATCATCAAGGTGAAGAATTGTGTCTACTAAAGAAGGAAAATTTGGGGACTTCACAACTGACCAATCTACAAAGGATAATGGTCCAAGAGATGATTAAGATTTTTATAAAAAGATTGATGCAACAATGGGCCCCTGCATTTATATAAAAGAGGAGAGACAACATATCTGCATTGCTCTAGGACCTACCTACTCTAGTTTGACAGCAAACAAGGTCCAACCAAGAAATTTTGATTGATGTAGGTAAGAGTGTATGCAATCATAGAGCTATACGAATAAACCATGAATGATTATGAGACCTGCATAGGGTCAATAGTTCACTGGTCGGACGACAAGTTTAATAAGTATTTAATATGAAAACCATACTTTTATAACAGAATATATAAAAAAAACATGAAGTGTCTCCATCATAGTATGTACACAAAAAACTTGATGGCTAAAAACAGAAAAAGAAAAATGCTCCAATGTTTGGAGGACAGACAGTATAACAGCAAGGGATGTAAGATCACTGAAGAATAAAAAACAAGATGATGAAAAACAATGAGGAAACAAGAAGAGGCACAGGTGCTGAAAAAGACTAATAAAAGATGGAGCCTAAAGAAAAAAAGAACAGCAGATGATAATGAGAACAAATGAGGACGACAAGAGTAAATGGTTATGAGAGGGAAGAGGGTCAATGACAAAGATGATTAAAGAAAGAGGACCAGAGTAGTGTACCAAAATTTTCTCTCATGAAAAAAAAAACTGGAATAATCTCAAAACAGATCAAAAGGATGATCACAATAAAGGGCATTTTAGTCATATGGATCAAAAGCAATCCAATCAATAAACCAGACTGACCACAGGTCTAATTTCCAGTTGTTCAGACAGACCAATCCAGTCTAAGTTTTGTACTTATTGAACAAAACAGCAGTTGGGGGAAAAATGAATTCACCAGTAGTTAGACATGAAAGGATTGAACAATAGTTAGCAAAATCATTAGATAAAAACCGAAAATGACCTTGAGTGACTTAACATTTCATTGAAGATCATATAGATTACAATCCAAATTAGTAATCTAGGAAACAGCTTCCAAATAAACAAGATGGATAAACAAGTCTTAATCATCCCAACACAAATACTATTATGTCAGTACCAGAGCAAACGTAAGCTACAAATTGTTTACAGCAGAAGAACATGTCTGGATAACAATCAAGAGGGGGAAACAAAAGGTGAGAAGGGTCAAGTTTCACCCAGGAATGTTCGTTTGTTGTGTGAGCAACATTCCACTGGGTGTTTCATAAAGGAGTCCAAGAAATATCACTCATTGCAATTTTTCAAACACAACAAAAATGCGGAGAAAACAGTCACTAGAAACTTAAAAGTGCAATATGAGAAGTTAGAACATAAAAATTCAAAGACACAAGAGACTGACATTAGAGCTGGAAAAAACAAATTGTAAATGAAATTGATTCTAGAAGAGTCAAACATTTGTCAACTTTGGCAAAGTGTGGGATCTTCAATATTGGCTTCAAAGGAATCAGCCACACGTGAAGAACATGGCACAACAATCATAAAGCTAATTAATGGCCAAGATAATAACACTGATGGCATGTAGTAGCAGTCGCCTAGAAATTCTGCACCATTCCCTACATGTAGCTACTTGCTGTCATAAGTATTTGCTAAAAAAGTGATCTCAATCTCAAATTAATATAATAATGCTGCAGTAACTATTCTGAACCATGACATTTTATTCAACACTACTAAAATAGAAAATATAATTTAGCTGCCATCCTTACATGAAAATTTATGATTCTTAACAATCAATAAATTCTGAACAACTTAAACAATATTTTGATTTCAAAGTCATACAAGAAAGAAGACGAAAATAAATACTGACAGCACACACACACACACAAATATGGCATAAGCATAACATGAAAGGAAAGGTTGCCTTCAGTTCTTTTATCTTTTCCTGGAGACTTTCATTTGAATCTTTTAGCTTCTGTGCTTCGTTTCGTAACTGAGTCACCAAACGAGCAGCGTCACTTAAAATAGCTGCTTTGTCTGTCTTTGGTGGATTCCCAGGATCAAGGAGAGAGCTGAGTTCCATGAACCTAAAATTGAGAAAATGTGAAAACCCTGAAGGCATGCAAGAAGGATGATAATCCACAACATAAGCAATAATCATGTGATAATGAATTAATTTACCTATCATTTAACTTTTCCCTTCTCATCTTCTCCCTACAAGCTTTAGAGGCAGGTCTACTGCAGGATTCTGATCTGACACTGCAACTCATAAATGCTTCGCGATTACAAAGTTGATACACACTGATGTACATAAAGTAATGTAATAAAAATCCCTAGTATCATGCTCAAAAGGACTCGAACCGTTTTGCAGAGCTTGGTTCCTTGAGTCCATCAGAATTTACAAACGGGCTATCAATATCCACACTGTCATAGAGAACACATAGGCATGAAATTGGAATATCAGAAACAAGATGGAACAGTATAGAACGAAAATTGCATCTAAAAAGTATGTGTTCCAGTGTGGCAAGAGGATGCAACACAATGGTAACAATTAAAAGCAGAACAAATGCAAGGGTCAGTTAAAAGACAGCAGCGGGTACAGAATTCTTGCAAGTCATGGACATCTGACAGCAAGTTCTAACATTGGTGATATGGATTTTAACACAAAATATATCAGAAAATCCCAAAACTATTGAATATTTATTAATTTAAAATTCACTAATAGGCACATACAACAACTTTTTGGCTTGAAATCCTGACAGCATACTGATGGGAGACACAATTAACCTACAGAATCTTTTATTAGAAAATGAAAATAATACAAAGCAGAACTTTGGCTAAACCGCAAATAAGCAGAGGGATATAGCACTGCACAGGACAACAGGGAAGGTTTGGGCCAAGCCAGGACAAATGGAAACATCAACTCCCACCACACCCCAAAAAACGGAAGACAAAAGTATCAGATCGCAACATGTCTATCATCACTTTCCAATTGTTAGCACCATCTTGTCTGTTGATGTTGCCTTGTCAGTGCATGAGTTTGCCTGGTTGATATGGATGAGCAGATTGTCAATATAATTTTGCATCAACATCATGTCATTGAGCGCCTTGATCATTATATAGGAGATCACATAAGCTTAACTCATCAAGGGAAAAATAGGCGGTAAAAGAGCAATTGCATATGGTGGTCACTGTAGAAGTTTTTAGAAGCAGTAACCAAAGATGCCCTAAAATAAACAGTTACAGATAACATGCCCTAATCAATGCTTCTCTAGTTTAAGGAAGAGAAGAAGTCTCCACAAGAGACTAGAGAGAAAAAAGAGTATTGCTAGAAAATAGAGAGTGTTGTCTAAAAAGATGCTCTACCTTTCTATAAAACTTGTTTGATTTTTCTATAATATAATAGACTAAAAAGTTTACCCAAGGAGGTTCACAATGCCCTTATATAAAACTTGTTCTACCTTTCTCCTAGTTATAATAGACTAATACTAGAAAGAGAATAAAAATCTATGCAACAAAAGCTAATCTCCATGCTTTGGTGTGATCAAACAATCAAGGTTAGACTTCTAAGTTGGTCAGACTTTTGTTTGGCTGTGTTAGACTTCAGCCTTCATCTGGGCCCTACAATGACACTGAGCAGCACGTTAAGACAATCTAGGGTTCATTTCCCTTGTCTTGTGCCTAGTTAGATATCAGAAATCCCTGAACAAGTGTTAGTCTTCAGCCTTCATCTGAATCCTATAATGACATTGGGCAGCAGATTGAGATGATTTAGGGTTTAGTTCCCTTGTCTTGTACCTAGTGAGGTACCAAAAATCACTGAATGTTTACAGAAATAAGGATATTCCAATCTCTTGTTCACATGAGGATAGGGCCTCACCAGGTGGCCACTGGGCCTTGGTGACCAATACCTAGTGCTGCAACTGTTACTCATCCTCATCTGCTGCTGCTCCTCTAGGTGAGCCAATACATAAACTGAGTTCATTTATTTGACTTGATGAGACTTCAGCCTTCATCTGGGCCCTACAATGACACTGAGCAGCACGTTAAGACAATCTAGGGTTCATTTCCCTTGTCTTGTGCCTAGTTAGATACCAGAAATCCCTGAACAAGTGTTAGTCGAACCTTCATCTGGATCCTATAATGACATTGGGCAGCACATTGAAATGATTTAGGGTTTAGTTCCCTTGTCTTGTACCTAGTGAGGTACCAAAAATCACTGAATGTTTACAGAAATCAGGATATTCCAACCTCTTGTTCACATGAGGATAGGGCCTCACCAGATGGCCACTGGGCCTTGGTGACCAGTACTCAGTGCTGCAACTGTTACTCACCCTCATCTGCTGCTGCTCCTCTAGGTGAGTCAGTACATAGACTGAGTTCATTTATTTGACTCGATTGTATCATAACAGCTTACTCTTATTTCTACTGCAGTAACTGATGCAAAACTATGTTCTCAAAATTATCAGATGTGAAGAAATGACAACCTATATAGACTCCAGCTCCCTAATAGAGGTTTAAGGCATGAACTGCCTTTTTCAAATTGACTATCCTTCTCTAAGGCATATGAGAATCATCCAACTAAAAACTCTCTTTTGACCAAACAAAAAGATATTCTATCTCCTGCACCAGGCCTCTTCATTAAGCAGAAAGTGCCAGTCCAATCAAGATTCAGCATGGATGAGACCTTTCAAAAGATAATATTCTACATGTTCTATAATTAAAAATATTCATTGGTTCATGTGTCTGATCTATTTATTTGCATAACAAGGTTTTGATGATAAGCAATTAAAACAATTGTAAGGATAATATTCTATATGCTAATTATGAGACATCCCAACAAACATCTTTTAAAACAAAATTGGTTCCCTCCATGAATCTACCACAAACCTAGAACTTAATTGTCGTCCTCTTCATTATGCAGTCTGATGACCTTATGTATTGGATAATCACATCTCTCCACGTATTAGCTCACTGATATATTCTTCTCTTAGATGGGAACACATGATGCAGGACAAGAGTTGACAGTGAGAAAAATTGCGGATTATAAGCATAAAGTGCATAATTTTCTCCAACCAGACCAACTAACCTAAATTACCAACTCATATAAAGCACCAGGCATTTCCTAGACAATTGAAATCAAATGGATTATCAATCTGCAATGCCTTAAAAACCATAGCTTAGCTGTAAATTTATATGATACAACATCAAGTTGCTGATGCAAATATATACTTTGCTTCACAGTTTTCTAGACAGACGATGAGGAAAAATTAAGATCCTATTAAAGCAGCATATTATCCCAGATAACACTAAGAAAACAGGTACCATTATACCAACTAGTACATATCATCAAACTTGTTCTCAATCATCCCAACAGTACAAATAAGTCTAAGCAGTATAGCAGGAGAGATCATCCGTAACCATGAACAAGTTATTAAAAGTCTTCTTCCAGATAATTGTAAACCCTAACAAACAACTACAGATGGTTTTTCCCTTAAATCAAACATGTTTATCACTATATATATATATATATATATATATAGAAGCATCAACCAAGATGCATCAATAGCAGCACCAAGCATTAGATCAAGCACCACACTATATAAACGAACAAGGGAAACAAAAGATATAAGAATCAAATCTTCCGAAGGTTAACAAGCGAGATCTGGGTTCCATCCAACATGCAAAGCGATCGGGACAGTGTAAGAACCAAAGAACCCCCAAGTCTCCGACTCGAATTACCTAACACTGGAAGAGGGGTTGAAGCCCTGAGGGGGCCAGCAGAGCCCGCCAACATCGTTCGCCGCGAAATCGCCCCCCGCGTGGGGGATGTCATCGATCAGGGAGCAATCCAGGAACCAATTGGGGTTCTCGGAGGATCCCATTCTCCGATCCGTCACCGGAAACCTAGATTTCTCCGGCAGGGCACGGGGACACGACTCCGGTATCGATCAGCCGTTGCGCCTCTTTTTTTCTGCTTTAATTATTCGCTTGGTCGTCTTGAAGAGCGAGAAGATAGGGTTCGATTTTTAAAGCAGCGACCGAATCACAAAGCATGACGTGGCAATAATACTTGGGTCGAGCCCAATCCAATAGGATTTATGTGGGACTAGATTGGATGATCTGAATTATATTTTTATGGGGTTAAGGTTCATTTTATCGATTGTAATTTTGATCAGATTATTTAAGTTTTTATGATTTATTTGTATCTTAAATAATTTTTATATTTTTAAAATATAACATATAAACTCATTTTATCAAGTTTTAGTTAGAATTTTATTAACTCATAATAAACTATTAATATAATAATACATATAATTTAAATAAGAAAAGAGATCAATTTTAGTCTTTGATGGTTTTGGTCATGGACCACTTAAGCTCATGAGTTTAAGGATATTAGAGGCTACTTAAATGATGTGTTGACTCATAGTAAATTAGTAATATAATGATACGTATAATTTAAATTTTGAAAAATAATCTATCTTGCCAAAAAAGAGAAAGTGACGGAGGCCGTAATGATAAACAAAGGCAAATAGCCAAAGATAGAAGTGTTAGGATAAAAGTGACACTAAGAGGGTAGGAGTGAATCAGTGCTTATGAAAAATTTATATCGATTTGAGTATTCGTTCGATAAAGCTTGAATCCGAAAATTATGTAAATTTAAAAATATTTGTAGGACGATAATGATTAAGTAAATTAATATACAAACGTAAGTAAACAATAGATAGGAAAATAGAAGACACACCAACTTATACTGGTTCAGTCTCGTGACCTACGTCCACTCTTGATTTCTTCTCCGTTGAGGTCACTAGCTTTCATTATTGATCTTATATCAACAGGTGAAGATCAACTATCATCTTACAACTCTATTCTCCTTTTATAAGTTCAAGAGATAACTTTTAAAATTCTCTCAGCTCTCCCTTAAATAAAAATCACACAAGAGGAAATGAGAGGGAGCTATCAAAGAATTATAATAATATTTCATAAGTATTTTGCTCAAGTGAGAATGAGTGGGATATTTATAGGGTCCAAATAGCCTTAAAAGTGAAGCCAAAATTTAAATTTTTAGGGATTTCGAGGTTTTAGCAGCTGCATACCCTTGGAGACTATGTTCTGACGATGGTACTACTAGCTTAGGCGATACCACCACCTGACATAATATGAGAGACTATGTGCCTAATACAATTTCAAAGACTATGTGTCTTATGAAATAAACCTTCTAATAAGTCTAAATCAATTCTAATTAAGGTTTAATGGATTCGTAATTGAGTTGGTTATGTTACATTAAAGCAAACTCAATTAGAACTCTAAACTATTTCGATCTTGATAAATTATTATGAAGTATTAATTATGTTATCAGGTAATTTGTTCATATGAACCCTTGACGCATCATGCTCTACTTTCATATATTGTTCGATCAATTGACATGTTGACTTCTATAATATTTGATCCACTTAGTCTCTTGATTTCCTTCTCTCCGGCTTTAATGTTTCGTGTTATCGTGCTGTAGTTTCGTTTGGTGTGTGGCTCATTTTCTGATTTGTGATTAGGTTTTGGAGCTAACTGGGAATGCAGCGAGGGACATAAACCACTTGAATTTATTATAAGATTTTAAGAGATTTTTAAGTATATAAAAATGTTTTTGAAGATTAGAGTTATATTGTTTTTATACTCTATTTAGAAATAATATAAATTCATTCAAAAAGAATAGAACTCTCATTCTATCTTTTTAAAAGATTCTTAAATTTTCAGAAAACCTTGTAAACACTTACAATGCCTATATGACCATTTTTTTTCTATTTTTTAAACCATTAAAATAGACAAAATTTATATCAACCCTTAAAAAGTATGAAATTATGGTTTTTATTATTTTAACCAATTTAAGCTGAATTTGCCTTAACTTTAAAATTAAAAACCACCTAAATATTATTATAAAATATTATTTTGAGATTTTTAAGGATATTACATACAAGTGGAAAATTAGATGTAAGCCATCATCAAAGTCAAAATGGTATTCCCATTCTGCCCTATAAAAGAACTAGGAAGTCTTTGTTATTTGGAAGGATTCCAGAAAGAAAACTATTAGTAAAATTATTTCCTAATCCTTTTTTAACTTTTGATTTCTCCTAAACATAATCATGAACAATGAATTATGAAGTTTTCTTTGTCTATTCTCATTTGTTAGCTTTCTCAGAACACTTGCTTTCTGTGAGGATAAGTAAGATATGTGCTGTTTAAAAAATAATACTAAAACATGGATACATGAAAATTTTCTAAAAAATCAATAAATTGCTGTAATGTTCAAGAACAACAATATTTGAAAAAGAAGACATGGGTCATCCCATATCAGAAAGGTAAAATTTATCTACTGTACATCTTGTTCATATTAAGACATTGAACCTTTGTGTTGCTTCATAGGAAAGAGAAGAAATGCCACAATTTTGGCAAGACCATACCTGTGGCAGTCAAAATCTTTGTTACATCTCATAACAAGGGATCTCATTGCCATTTTCGTATTTTTCGATATAAAACATACAAGTGAAGAAAAAGAACAAGCACTTACAACCCAATTGAATACATCGAAACAATCCAGAATCTAGAAACGATAGTCAGTGTACACAAGCTAATCAAAACAAATAAGAAGCCAATGGATAATCTGGTCCTATGGAATCACAAAGTCAAAGTTTGAGTTATTGTGCTAATTATAACAAAGTCATAGATAGGAGCCAATATTTGGGCATAAATTGTCTATCTTCAGGCTTTTTAGGCAGTTTTTTCAGGTACAACACCAATGGCTACTTTTGACATGGACAGTTTAAGGACATATCCTTTCTTTTATTGGAGTCTTTTGATTGGTATTTGCTAGAATTGGATGGTGAGTTCCTCAAGTCTCCTCCCCTTCAAACCTTTAAATTAGTTTTGCTGCACAAGTTCATGTATAGCTTCCTCCCCCTCTTCCTCTATTCTTCTTCTTCTTCTTCTTCTTCTTCTTTGCTCATTATAATCTTTCTCCATGATCAGGAGATGTGTCAAGCTTTATCAGATTATCTTCCCAACATCATCCCCTGAAATGATCAGGAGTTGTGTCAAGACCTCACTATGGCTCTTGACCCAAAGGAATCACCACAGCAATGCATCTTCATTTGCATGGGAAAAACCTTGTTCCGGGTGGATCAAGTTGAACTTTGACGGAGCTTCCAAGTGCAAATTCAGCAACGCCAGCATAGGTGGTGTGTGCCGGGACCACGAAGGGTTGTTCATGCTGGGATATGCTGAATGCATTGGGCGGGCGACCAGCTCCGTTGCTGAGTTAGCTGCTTGTAAACGAGGTCTCGAGCTGGCCTTGCAGAACGGGTGGCACAGTATCTGGGTCGAAGGCGATGCAAAGACGGTGGTGGATGTTTTCACGAACGAGGTGAGATTGAAGTCCAAGGAAGATCTAAAAATTGCGAGAGAGATTAGGGTGCTGATTCCCCAGCTGAATGACTTCACTGTATCCCATATATACAGGCAAGGGAACAAAGTTGCTCACAACTTTGCAAAGCTGGGATACCGATATCAAAAGCCACAAATTTGGCGTGGCATTCCGCCCAATGAAGTAGAGCGACTTCTTCGTCATGATGCTGAAGCTAAAGCCATCATTCTGAAGAAGTAGATTTCTCTAAAGATGCTTCCTGCATTTCAGTAAGATGAGTCTGAGTCCAACTCGGTTGAGACCATCACATGTAAAACAAAAGTTAACTTAAAAGCTTAAACTGTTAAGCTATGGGTTAAACTGAATATATATATCATCTGACCCTTTTAATCATTTAGCTTTTTCAACCCTTAGCAATATAAGACTGTGATTTAATTTCTTTTTAATCTTCATCCTATACATAAATATTTTCCTAACATCTACTTGTTCATGCCTGAATTAATCTATCTTCCCTGATTTGACATAGTATCTGGCTCACTTGGCTACAATCAACATCTAAATTTATTTTACTCATTTCTTTTATCAATCTTGGGTCTGATGAGTTTGAGCCAAACTAGGTCAAGACAACCATACATGAGATTGGATACTAATGAGAACAATGGGTTATTAAGTTACAACTCACACATAACTAAATATTACCCATTTCTTCAAATCCTTAGAAATGTGAAACTATTATTTAGTCTTTATTTAATCTTTATCTCACATATGAATATTTTTCTAATAGTAGATTACCTAGTTGAAGATGTCGTAATGCCTTCAAGACAGTATCCTGCTTACAAAGAGTTCACTTGAGATTTTGAACTTGTTAAAATCAAACAAAACTTAGAAGGGGTAATTCCATAGATTTTCAAGCACTTATGCAATAGAGCCTCTATTGCATTTTGCTTTAGTGGATTAGATTTCGAATACTACTACTAAAACACCTCAATGCCATAGTAGATCTTGCAATCATATCTGTCTACAAGTGTGTATGGGAAGGTATCGAAAGGTTCCACGTGCAAGAAATCTCACCCACCATCACGATCATCATGATCACTATATCCACCACCACCAAATGAGATATTACACATTTTCCTATTTTTTTTTGTGGAGAATAAATTGGAAAACAAAGATGAAATTAAACGCTTCCTAAATGCTTCTTGGGTATCATAAGCTATTTCTCTAATCGAACCATCTGTCCCACACCAGCAAATCAGCATATCAGTCTCCTTGCGTAGCTCAGATGATTGTAGGTTTTTCTTTACAAATACAGAGACCCATCTTCAGTGTTTTCTAATACATTTGATGAACCTGCTAACTTCAGCTCCTTTTGGAATACCGGGACAAGAAGACATTTTTATCAAGAATCATCAATTTTTTAAGATATAAATCAATATATTATGTTTCATCTAATGACTTCAACTTTTAAATGAAATTATGACAGTGAAAAATAGCACGCATTATGTGAGGATGAGCATTAAGAATATAGCTCATAAAATCATGTCTCAAATACTGGTTTAAATTTTTAGAGGAAACTACAAATGTAACTTAAGAGGCTTGAGAAAAAGAAAAAGAAGAATCGTCCCTAACCTGGCGAGTAAGTGAGAAGGAAGTCTTGACATGCTGCTCTCTTTTCCATGTTCACACGATGGATCCAAAGAGCTCCCCTCTTCTTCTGTTCAATATGGTTTCTCTATTTTGCAATCGGCAAATTGCTTTCATCACGCTCCACTTTCCAATATATTCAGTAGATTGTTATCCTCCTTCAAAAAAAAAAAAAAGTATCAGCTGCTAAGAACTGAAACCAGATCTCATTACTCTTTTGTTTTTGGTAGAAAAACTAGAAATATTTACCTAGTTCAAAATCCATAACTTTGCATGTAGAATTCCCTCACCTGCTTCCAACTTTCTTCCACCATTAGTCCCACTTATGACTGCAACCTAGTCCCTTTGTTCAATGCACAAGGAGAGGCATGTTACCTGGCCTTCATCACTGAGAAATTGCACAAGGATCATGGGCATGCCAGGACATCGTATCTGCTTCCACTCGCCAACAAACTACCTGTATCTTGGGTTAGTATTTTGAGTCGAATGGTTCGATCCTCCTTGGTCATGGCAGTTTTAGCTGCATTTCCTCAAAACAAATTCAAGGCCAACACCACCCGATCGTACACGCGACATACATTTATCAGTGAGATGCTGCATTTTTCGAACAATTTCAAGCCCAACTCCGCCTGGCCACACGCGCGACAGACACACGTATCAATGAAGTGCTGCTGCATTTCCTCGAACACCTTCAAGTCCAACGCATAAATATTAAGGTGCCTCATTTCCTCGAACACCTTCAGTCCCAACTCTCACTCGACCACACATGGCGCACATTTTTATCAATGAAGCGCTGCTATTTCCTCGAACAGCTTCAAGCCATACGCCACCGGACCGCAGACGGCATACATATTTATCGATGCAGTGCCGCAAGCATATCAATTAAGAGTCCGGGAGACCACCGTCACCTTGATGCCGTTGCTCCTCGCGTGGCCGTGGCCGTGGCAGCGGCAGCGGCAGCGCTTCCCCTGCCCCAAGGGCTCTTGACAACACGAGGATGGGCCCCACGCTGCGGTCCACAAACATGCGGTCACCTCCCTGAGTGGGTAAATGACGGCACTTTGACTTCACAAGTCAATCGTCTCCGCCAAGCCACTAATGACGCCACAACCCTCGCCGACTTCCGTCACTCCCCGGTGCTCTTACCACGACCTTACAACATCATCATGCATGGCATTAATAATACTAATAATATTAATAATGTACATTATATCGTTATCGAACAGAAATCTTTACAAATCTATCATGCAAAATCTTCAGACAGACAAATTTTTGTGTTGATCATTCATATCATATAAAACATTACATTATTTTTCAATTTACATAATAATTATTCTGATCAATTTTTAGTAATTTGAATATCGGTGAATGCAACCTTATTTTAATAAATTATTTTTAAAAATAAATTGTCACATAATACTGAATAAAATACTGAAACACAAGAGGGGTAAGTTCCGGAGGCGGTGATTGGATCTGGCTGACCAAGGTTCCCGGACTCCAAAGCATACCGTTGAGCTTACGGACGCCAGCTCAGTGGCTTCCTTTACGTATCCTCGGTGGCGCGATTCATAGCGCAGCGATCTGGTTCCCCGCCGGCGATTGAGAAGGAGCAGGACTCTGGTAGCCGATCTAGGAGGTGTTCGCAATGGCGTTAGCCGAAGTCAAGGCGGGGACGGAGGGGAAGGGGTGGGGGATTTGCCGGCTGCCTTTCTTCGGCGGCGGGGCGGGAGGTGGAGGAGGTGATGAAGGATCGTCGTCCAACTCTTCGTCGACGTTCATTTTGACGCATAACCACCATTACCGATCACCGGGGCGAGGCCAGACGGGGCAGGTGGAGGGAGGGGCCGCGGCGGCGCCGGCCGGAAGGCGCAGCTCCGGCGCCAGCCCGGTCTCGTCGGTTGCCAGGTCGCTGCTGCCCACCAGACGCCGCCTTCGGCTCGATCCGCCCACCAAGCTCTACTTCCCTTGTGAGTGCTTGCTCTGGTAACTATTTTATGGGTTCTTGTTGTCGGATTTTTCAATCTTTTCTCGTTAGATCTCTGTTGAAGCTTAGCAAGGAGTGATTTTTTTCTCTGTTTTTTGGGTGTTCGCGGATCTCGAGACTTTTGGGGGGCCGAATTGGCCGAAAATTGTGGCTTTTGCTTCTGATTTGGGTCCTTCTTTCTCGTAAAAGTACTTCTTTTGGTGGCTACTGTTTAAATTTAGGTAATAAAAGGTGGATTAACTTCTAAATCTGTAGATTTGTTCTTTCGATCCATTATCTCAGATGCGAGTAATGGAGACGCAAAGTACCCTATTCTTTGGTCTCTTTCTATGGATCGTAATACAATGTAGACATATTACACCATTAAATCCTGTAGTTTTACAGCAAAATTGCATTCTTTTTTTCTCCTGGGATACCAATTTCTGATTGTTATAGTCATTTGCTAATTCGATACTTTCTTATGATCTGTTGTTATAAAATTAATTGCTGTAATATTAGTCTTCCTTTTTCTGTCTCTCGTTAACCTTGGTTGTTGTTACAGAATGATTCAGTTGCTTAGATCTGAGTTTTGACGTTTGCTTCTTTCCCCTAAAACTTTATGCCTCATTAACTGATAAAAGGTTCTTTAATGTGTTCAAGTAAAGAGGTTGTAGTATAGTTTTCTACCATTGGACTTTAGTCAATAAGGTTGCTCCTTTTTTCTTGTCTGTGCTATGCTTTTGAGTATTGTTTTTTTCCTTATGTTATTCTGATGTCTTCTTGTTTGGCCAACGAAAACTGTGCTTCTAGTTTGAGAATTCTTTTTGAGAAGCTGTCTGTAGGAGAATAAATGTCAGGGTGTTCTGTGATTAACCTTCTAATTTATATGGTTTCTTTGTTGAAGATGAACCTGGAAAACAGGTGCAAAGTGCAGTCAGGATAAAGAACACCAGCAAGTCTCATGTGGCATTTAAGGTGTGTGCTCTTTCATCTTATTCTAGCTTTTACCTGTTTTCTGACTTATTTCTAAGTAGTAATACACAGTATTCAGCTTAATAATATATGTTCTTTGTAATAATTCATTCTGCTAATTTTTCTTTTATGTTTTTCATCTAGCATGATGTTTCTGTTTGAAATATCAACTAAAGTTACAATGGCCTACTTTTCTTCCATGTTTCTGTTACTTTTTCTAAAATATTCTTGGGCAAATTTTGATTGTTCTAAGTGGATTTAGTTCCAAACAACTGCACCAAAGAGCTGTTTCATGCGTCCTCCTGGAGGTATACTCTCCCCAGGGGAGAGTATCATTGCAACTGGTAAATTTTTTTTTCCCTCCTTATGTTATTCTTAAATGATCTCTCTAAAGGATGGAATAATCAGCTCAGATTGAGGATGTATTTTTTTTAAAAAAAAAATTTCCATTCCGGTGGCAGTTTTCAAGTTTGTTGAGCAACCAGAGAATAATGAAAAGCCAATGGATCAAAAGAGCAAAGTTAAGTTCAAGATTGTTAGCTTGAAGATGAATGGTCCTATGGAATATGTAACAGAACTAGTAAGTCTATTTTGTCTCTTCCTTGCAGCTTGATTGTATATGTCTGTTTCTCTGTGGCTGAGCTTGTGTTCCATTTTGCCAAAACTTGAAATTTTAGTTTAATCTAAATCAACTCATTAAATATGAAAGTTTGGTTGGTTTTTAACTGGATATGGCCCAATCCATTTTGGGTCTCATTTCACCAGTCTATTAAAAGTTTGAAACAGAATATCTTCTTCTAGATCAGCTCTTCCAGAGGATATTCTATCATTCAAATTTTATTTCCACTTTCATGATGCAGAACATTTAATAGGGTACTGTTGCTTCAAATGTGTGGTCATGTTGAAAACAAGAAAAAAAAAGCATCCATGATTATGTTGAAATTCTATTCTCTTCCAAGCCATTGAGGATATCTCTACTAACTTATTAGCTATTTTAGTTTTCTAGTGATACAATATGGTGGGAGCTACTTCTATTTATCTATCAAATTCATATATCAGAAAACCTCGGTGTAACATGTGAAAGAAAAATGTGAACAATGTGGAGTAATACAAATATTTAAGTGCACAGATATGTGATAAACTTATGGACTTTATATTACAAAATTTATCATGAGAAATGAATAGTGTGTTCAATTTGAGTATATTTTTTATATTTTCATTTTTTATCACACAGGTGTATAGAACACAGAACTATTTGTCCATCCAAAAGTTCTTTTTTGTTTCAGAATTATGTTGAGTATGTTGAAATGCTATGAGTATACCAGAGCTTCTCAAAAGTGCTAGATGAGAATGATGATTTGTAATGGGCATCTTCACTCCTGAGTTTAGTAACTTAATATCAAAATTGCAAATGTTCATCAGCTTTTTCTGTTTCTGGGCCAAAATGTCATGTGAAGCAATTGCTGATATATATACCTGTTCAACAGTTTGATGAACAGAAAGATCAGGTTGCAGTAGAGCAAATTCTAAGAGTTGTCTTCCTGGACCCAGATCGCCCCTGCCCGGTAAGCCAATCATGCACACAGTAATTGTTCTTATCATGGACTAGTGGATGACTTGTGGTGTAAATTGCAATATACTTTTTTGAAGCAAATGGAGAAGCTGAAGAGGCAACTGGTTGAAGCTGAGGCTGCATTGGAGGCACGCAAGAAGCCCCTTGAAGACACAGGTCCTCGGATTGTTGGAGGACTGGTTATCGATGAATGGGTAATACTCTTTTTCCTTGCTATTTGGCTTCTAATGCATTTTCTTCTCTCAAATGAGCATTTTTTTTTGCCATTTCCTTCCTTTTTTATTTTCAGAAAGAAAGGAGAGAACGATATCTTGCTCAGCAGCAGCAGGTGGAAGGGGTTGATTCAGTTTGAAGTGTGATTCCTTTTGTCAATGTAGCTCTTGTATCTTCTTTTGCTTGTGTTGTATTGTATGATCTGTTTTGTTTAAGAGAAAAAAACATGTCATTTGTCCCCCCTTAATGTTCAAGACTATGAGGAGGGTGAAATAATGGAGTTCACATATCATGATCTCTTTTGGCTTTGAAAATATTGTACTTGAATGAGGATATCATGCCATTGTATATAATGGTATTCATCTTGTCAACAAATAAAAGACAAGTTGGATGGCAAGGTCCAAGAATTTTCTCCTCTTTGTTCCTTTAGGTTCTCAAATATGACCAGTGAGTTGAGGTTTATGTTTGGCATCTTTTTATGTGGATCTTGTCTGCACAATTTACTACCAAACAAGTTATCAACTCATGTTTCACTTTTCTCTACCATATCTTTGTCTGAATGCATACAAAGCTTTTCTTCTAGGTGTTGGCAAAAGAAATTAATCAGTGGGAGCTATTGTGGCTGCTGTATCAGATTAGCTGAATTGTAATTGCTGAATGATAGGCAAAAGAAATTAATCAGTGGGAGCTATTGTGGCTGCTGTATCAGATTAGCTGAATTGTAATTGCTGAATGATAGGCTAACATCATGAACCAAGGATATAAAACCATTGCAGGGAATCCATTATTCTTTTGGCACACAGCAAATGACCTTTATTCCTTGAGAGTTGGAATAAGTTCCTCCTTGGAAGAACAGTAAGATCTATTGAATTATTTATTGTAAATTAATAGCATCTTGAATCCCTGAGCCATTCCAACTCTCTAGATGGGCATCTTCATTGCATCTGTGTGAAGATGTGATTTAAAGAGGATAAACATCAATTGCATAGTTTTGAGTAGGAACTAAACTGGTGTCATGATTAAGTCCTCATCCAGACCATGAATTGAGAATTATATGATACTGATCTTACTACAAACATTCTAAATGCAGCTTCAAGATAATTTACACCACATGAGGAAGAATGATGTAATACCACTTAATAAAGAGTTGTAAAAGAAAAGCAAAACTAATCCATAGAGAAGTTTAAAAAAGGGAACAAAGTTTTTCCATAAACAAAAGATAGAAAACATCAGCTGACAAGGAATCAACTACACACTAAATAAAGTCATGGCATGTACATTGATTATTGTTACCAGACCATTATTTTAGATGTAAAATATAAACCTTTTAACACTTAAATGAGTGCATCAATACATCATCATTAGATTAATGTTTTAATGTTTTGAGTATAGTAGTAGTATATTTGATGATTTAATTACTATTGATTCTAAAATCAGATGGGAAAAAAAATATATCAAGGAATGTATTTGAGCATTGATTTGTTGGATATGTTTGGTTGTTGTTGACTCCATACACACTCTCTTTGTGTAGTTTCAAAGAGATTGGTAGTCTGTAATGCAACTTCTCATTGTTATCATTAATTATCAAGTGACACTTGTTTCCACTTGGTGGAAACAAGCAGCACCTACTTTACAAGTCAAACCTCCACCATCAACACAGGGATGGACCAAAAGGAGCAGCTGCCTTTGGTGCATGCACATATCTCAAGACTTCAACTCAGGAAGTCTTTTTTGAACAGGTCAAACTTTGACTTTAAGCTGATACCAAATTCATAGTTGTCATTGTTAATTCTGAAAACCTTTTTCTAATTCCAATATAACCTACCAATTAGTCTGTACCAACTTACAAAATTGAGTTTTGAAAGTCTGATAGCAATCTCATAATATATTGTTTTGATAGGAATATATTATAGGTGAGAGTTACCTCTGTATTGCAAAGTTGAATAAATCTGAACTCACTCAGGAGAAGACACAGAACAACACTACTAAAAGGAGGAATAATAAAATTAAGAATACATGACATTAGAAGACATTCATCCATGATACACATAAATATTCAGATATGAATCCAATGGATTCATCATCTCATTTCTGTTTGGAGGAAACCAACTTCTATTTCAACAACTTGAGATTCAGGAAGGCCACAGAGGTGGGTCATTATTACATATCATTTTTGAGTGAGTTCTTTGACCTGTTGGTTGCTGTCAGATAAAAGGAAAAAAATGCAAGTTGAAGCTTCATCTACAATTTTTATCCATGAAGACCTAAAAAACTAAAGGCAGGAAATTCTTTTCAAACTAATGCAAAAGCATAAAGAAACAATGAATTCCACACACCCATCAACTGAAAGTTGATGCCAATCATTCTTAACAGTAAAAATATGAGGGAATAGTCAAAAGCAATGTGCCTGTCAAATAACCTGGTAAGGATGACTCCCCATTTGGGCAAAGAAATCCATGCAACAGGTTATCACTGTGGGAACCAGATATCTTGTAATGAATGGAAATATCTCAGGATGCATCAATGAAACAGTGTAGAACTATTTTAGGGCAGAAAAAATGAGTATTCGATAATGAGCTACTCCAGAGGCATCTCATTGCAAGGCTCATTCTTTACCAGAATCCATTGGCAACAACAAGAAGAAGCCATGATGTCTCAAGTATTCATGGTGAAAGACATAAATCTTTTTCCATTATATAACTCTGTATAAAATAATATCTCTAGTTAAATAAAAAACATTGTTTCTAATAAAATCTAAGACTCTCTCTTATTGGATCATTAAATAATAATCAATTTACCTTGTTCAACCACAAACATTAACAATGTCAACTAAATCTATTAAATAGCATGTGTGCTTGCAGTTAATGTGCATAGTGAACAAGATCATAGTAAACTTTAATGCTCATTTATCAGACAAAAGTGTATTTGATATGCTGAGATATAAATAAAAAATAAAAGGAAACAATTATAGCACCAGATAGGCAAATTGTGCAAAATAAGCACAATATCCATTGAATATAAATATGAACATAGTTTAATTTAATTACAGCAATGAGCATGGAGGAGAAAAGGATATCGGAAACAAAAGAAAACAGATTTTTTTTGCAAATGACAAGTGATCGGGAAAGTATATGATCCCACAATCTTGCTACGAACACTCAAAGTGTTTACACATCCTCAGAAAGCAATCTAATTGTTGAATCTGAAACAGCATACATGGTTTAGGTGGCATATACAGAGTACACCACAATGGTATCAAGAAGCACCAGCACCAGGTTAGTTTGTCGAGACTATATCTATGTAAAAGCATACATTTGTAATCTTTACATTGAATAATAATAAGGAATAGAATGAGACCTATGAAATCATGAACTGAGTGTCATCCTCATAGATTCAAGCAGTAAAAAAAAAAAAAAAAGACAAAAGATCCATTTTCACATACCAGCCCATTGTTCAAACTTGCATTCAGTGATTTGGCTTCCCAAGTTGTACAATAATAACAGAAGGTAACCAAAAAAGAGAGAACTGTTGCGAGAGGAAACACTCTATAATGAAGAAAATACGTATTTTCCACTGGCAAGGTGACAGAATGCTTGAAATTCAAAAAATGGTGCACCAATGTGAAACAAACTCTTTAAAATGATGCACCAAGAAAAACTAATGCAGAAAAGATCTTGATACAAAAGAAAAGACAAGAAACGAAAAGAAAAAGGTAACAGAAGTACACATCTAAATTCTAGAGTATGATTGTGGGAGTGTCACCAAATTGTCAAGTGTTACACATCTACGGCATAAACTTACATTTAGTTTTTATTGTTCTAAAATCAGTTCAAAGATAACATAGATTTGCATTGACATCCAAGATCGTCTCCAGCAGTAGACAACATCAGATTCATGGTCTTTGTGAACAATTATCTCTTTGACGAAACTTACCCATTGGCAAAGCAGCATGTATCAAGCAGGTACAGAAATGATCTTTCTTTGAACCGCTGCAAACATTTGGTTAGCAAATGCCAAACTTGAATATCTACAAAGAACAGAAGTCTAAATCCCATGACAAAAAAACAAAAGGGTCATAATTTAATTATCTCTTTGTAGACATCAGTCCGACAATAATGATTGGATTTTTTTTGACATAATCAATCAGAACTTGGAACCTTTGTAGAAATGAGCATTTGATAATTTCATTATCATTAACTTTACAACTACAAGAACATATTGTTTCATTGAGTATAATGGAAGTATATAGGAGAAACTGGCCAGGAATTTTCCTGATTCAACCTATTACAACTCTCCTTGAGGTGAGTTAGACTTTATAATAGACTTCCCAGTGAGTAGGGATGAACTTGTTATCATCATGACCACTCAAAATTATCTGTGCATTCACAGATGCCTTTGTAAAGAGCGAGAGTTGTGACTGAAGAAAATGTAAGGAATCACGGCAACCATCCACTGTATTCTTAATGTATTCCTCTACCATAAAGTCCTTGGAAGTGATCACCATTAAAGACTTGAGAACACCAGCCTTACCCAATAAAAATCTCACCAACTGCATCTCATTTCTGTGCCCATTGAAGTTGTTGATTTTTATTATTTTTAGGTACTTAAGATCAACTTCCGGAGGCTCCTCCTTTGGCACCATAAGGTAATTCTCCACATAAGGGTCATTCATTGTGGTTGGAAGCTGCAAGAGTACATACCAACGAATTAGGAATCGTGTTGAAAGATAAAAGTCCTGCCCTAAATTTGATGAACTAACCTCTATGAACAGTTTCTCCAATCTAGGACATTTGCATATCCTAAAGAAGGTATAGATGTTCATTAGATTGTCAACAGTCATCATATCCATCAGCAGCTGCAGCTCTCTCAAGTTTCTAAAGTTGTTGCATTCTCTGGTTGCATTCCCACCTTCGATCGCGAAGTACTAGGATGAAGAAAGAGGAAAAGGTTCCACTTCAACTATCAAAGCTCTGACCAGAAACACAGATTCCATATCAATTCTCCCAGGAATGCATATCGATTACCTGAAGCGAAAGACTACAAAGGGTCAAGACCCTGATGTTGGCTAGCCCGCCAAGGGCCTTCACCCAATTGCTCGGCGGGAGGCACGATGGAGGGCCGCCCGAGCTCATGTACACCTCCTCCAATCTCTTGGGGCTGTCAAAGGAGTAGCTCGTGAGGTAATTTCCGCTGTACCTGAAGCACCGGAGATCCGGGGCTGAGACAGTGACCTCCAAAGCTCTTGGACAGTCGACGATCGTAAGTCTGGTGAGCCGACTGTTGGCAGTGATCACGATCCGACGGAGCTTGCGGCAGAGCCGGAGATCAAGAGACCGGAGGAGAGGGCAGGCAGCAACGACCCTCCTCAGGGCCGCGTCGGTGACGTGCGCCGCATGGAGGTCGAGAACCTCAAGGTTGGAGAGCCGCTTGATGTTCGCGCCGGGGCTCGAGAGGCGGAGCCCGGAAAGGGCGAGCCGGGTGAGATTGGAGCACTCGCAGATGGAGTGGAAGAAAACGGAGGAGACGGCAGCGCGTTCTTGTCTCCGGAGACGCCGGCCGGGGCGGGCAGAGGTGCCGGCGAGGGACGAAGGCGAGACGACGAGGCGGAGGTCCTCGACGCTGCAGGAGGCGGCGTACTCGATCCAGCGCTTGATGTCGGCGTCGTATCGGCGGGCGGGGGGGAGGGCGACGAAAAGGGTGTCGATCCGGCGTCCGCGGCCGCGCGCGGAGAGGAACCGGTCGACGCCCGCGACAAAGTCATCGGCGGAGGCGGCGACGGTGTGGGGAGATAGGTCGAGGACGGCGGGGTGGGGCCAGCGGTGGCGCCAGAGGCTGCGCCACCGGGAGGAGAGGAAGCCGGTGCGGATGGCGTCCTGGAGGGGGAGTTGGGCGAGGATGTGGAGGCGGATGATGTCAGGGAGCTCGGTGAGGCGGTCGTCGCCGTCCTTTTCAACGATATCGCCGCCGCTGCCGTCGGAGGCGGAGGAGGAGGAGGAGGAAGAGGGAGGGGAAAGGGAGAGGTCGGCGGCCCAGCGGGCCTTCTTCGTCTTCCTCATGATGGCTTCGCTGCGAGGGCAAAGCTTGCGCCTTTCTCTTGCCCTTCTCGGCTTTCCTGAGTCCTCTTTATGGACGGAAGAGGCGGAGTTGGGGCTTAACCATTTAATTAAGTTAATGCGGTAAGGGAATAAAACTGGCGGAGGAGACGGTAGTGGTGGTGACGCCGTGGTAGTGTCGGGAACAGGTGGGATTTAGGGAGGGTTTTATTTTTCTCCTTTTTTTTTTTTTTTTTTTTTTTTGGGGGACAAGATTAAGAAAGAAAAAAAAACAAAAAAAAACAAAGAAGTAGGCATCAAACCCTTGCCGAAGCAATCACCCCTGGAAATCGTCAGGGATGATGTGGATGACGTCGTCACCAACGTCGGACCAGTGGACCCCGCTCGTCTGACATCTGCCAGGATGGTTTCCTCGGCTGATTTGCCCCCTTCCCGAAGGGACAAGGTGGTATGGTTTCAGCCATCCGCCCAGTAGAACGCTGTTTCAAGTTCAATAATGCGTGGGACCCACGTCATGAGACGCCATACGTGGAGGTAAACGATCGGTAGTAGTAGTAGGATCGAGGGGCGGTTTCATCTCGATTTCGATCCGCACCTTTTCCCGATTCAGGATACATGGTACGAGCCCAGCCTAAGGTGATTTATTCCCACGCCGTTGAACCAACTGTTTGGTTTCGTTCAACGAACGTGGCGGCATTCGAATCAATTTCTTATAGTGCTTTTGGTTCATTGAACCGCGCGTCGCCTCTGAGCCGGGACATGTGGCGTGTATGTGAATTATTTTAGTACATCTGCCAAATATTATGTTCCCGCCTCATACCAAAATAATACGAATAATTCATGCATCATCAAAAGCGATTCAAGGCTCAATTTTGATGTCACCAAATTTGTTCCCATTCGCAATTTGGATGTACACGATTCTGTGGAAAAAACCAATCTTTACTGTCAGTAATTACTACCACCTCAATTTGTACTCTACTATATATTATATTATATTATCTTATATAAAGAGTCCTTTACAAATTATGAGTTGTTTAATATTAGTAAGATAGACAAAATAAAAAGGCACGTGAGGATCTTAAAAATATTATTATAACGTCACAAATTATATATATATATAAGAAGTTTGGATGCTAACTCAAATAAAGTCTAGGGATACTGATTTCATAATAGACAAAATATTAAATAATTCAATCTAAGCAGTGGGATAAGGTACCAAGCAAGCATTCTTGTATGGTAGAATCCCTCCCCTCTAATCATTAACAATTATGTTTGTGGTTAGTAAGTACATTCTTGGAAATATAACTTTGTAAAGATGCATTTATAGACATACCATTTACAAATAAGCTGCTCAGAATTAAACATATCCAGTGTGTCAATAAGTGGCAATTTGCACGAGCTTAAAAATCCTACTTTTTATATTATTATTGATTGCGAAAGCTGGTCTGTAGTGGCTGCCTTCTTCCATTATGGAATAAATTAAAAAGGGTTAAATAATTTTACTCTCAACTCGTGTCCTCAAAAGACCAATACCTATGAATGAAAATTGAAAAAAATAAATCCTAATTTCAAAATCTATTCTAAAGCTTGCTTGTAAGAGTTTTTATCTATTTTTCTTTGGAAAGATTTTTCAAAAATATCATTCTGCCATGATTTATAATGGGCGTCAAATGGACATATAAGACATTTTATTATAATGACATATTCTGCTGCATGGAAATATGATGAATTTAAAAAAAAAAATTAATGGAGAAGTCCCTTTTTCATATTTCTTATTTGGTGTACTCCCAACCAATCTCAATGATTTATGCTTGGATTTATGATTATTTTTATTATTATTATTATTGGATTTATGATTAACTTGGTGATACAAAACTTTTGGAAGATGTACATATTTTATTTGGATATAAATGTTTGGTTATTTTTCTAGGCAAGAGATTGAGGATTTGAAAGATTTGGGTACATGATGCCTATGCTTAAGTTGGTATTAGATGAGATTTTTCACTACAAAATCTTTTAATTACCATCTAATCAAAGAATTAAGTCTTCTGCATGTAGAAACTGCCTTGATCAGTGTCTAACCTATTCCTATTGAAGATTAACAAATCTTGCTTTTCATTTTCTGACAAGTTCTAAGTTAGATTAAATATTGATGAAGACAATTTTTTTTTATAGTCTAGGCTATAGAATTTTATCCTTTGATGTCAAAGATTGTTCATAATTATGAAAATGATGGTTTTCTTAAAGTCATCTTATGAATTTATTTTATACTTTTTATTTATTTGGAATAAGTATCATGAATTGTTTCCCAAGGTGTTGTTATTTTACAAGCTTTAAGTGCTATCTTTGCATAGCATTCCATATTTTTCATGGTTTTTACAAAGGTAATTGTCTTTATCAACTTTCGTATAAAATATTCTTTTTGAATTTGGATAATTATTCAAGAGTATTATAATCCTATGCATCTATAAAGAATATGATTAGAATATTATCTATACTCAAATATGTCAAACTTAGAGCTAGACTTATCCTTTGACTTAGTCAAAGGGTCATATTTTAATTGAGAACTAAATATATAATATAACTTAATCTATACCTATTTAGCATAAGAGGAATAAAATAAGTGTCGATTGGTTTGGTTGGTAGAGATTTTGATGGTTGGTTGTTTATTTTTTATAAAAAATATAATTTTGAGCAACAATTGTTTTGTGCAACAACTTCTAATCCTGTCAAATTATATATATATAGTAATAATTTCTTTTTTGGCAACAATATTGGGTGGAAAATGCTATGTTAGATAATTATATGAATGTTATGGTAAGTCTAATTAAATATAATTATTACCAATTAATTCCTAATGGTACCCTCAAAATCTAGCTAATTATATATTAGCTCTTATCCTTATACCTTCTTAGTATTGTAATCTTTATAGTTTAAATGAAATCTTCATAGTTATGAAAATGAAATAATTCACCTCATTTTTTCAAATGTCATCAGCTGACGAAAAATATAATTACGTATTGGATTAGCATCAAATCGAGGGGCAAAATAGTTTTTTTTTTCCCCTTCTGTTAGTTAACTCTAATTTGTTAGGGTTCTGGACTTCCCCTAGGGTTTCCTTCTTCCTTCCTCCTCCTCTTCAGAAGGGTGATCGTGAGGCGATGGTGGAGCACTTGGCTTTGATCTTTGGGACGGAGAAGGACCGGGTGAACTGCCCCTTATACTTCAAGATCGGGGCGTGCCGCCACGGTCCGCGTTGCTCGCGACACCACACCCAGCCGAGCATCAGCCCCACCCTCCTCCACTCCAACATGAACCAGCGCATCGACAACGCTGTCACCCCTGGCCTCGACTCCCAGGGCCAGCCTATCGACCCCAGCAAGATCCAGGAGCACTTCGAGGTCCCTCTTACCTTTTATCTATCATCTTCTTATTCTTCTTCTGTTGATCTAAAGATACGCATCTTCTCTCATCTTATTCGTCAGGATTTCTTTTCATTATCTCCCTATATGGAAATAATGCAGGTATACTGCTTGTAGTAATGTTTATGGGGGAGAAACAGCACGACACTTTGAAAAAAATTCATCATGGATTTCATAATTATTGACTTTAGGGTAGATTGGTTGCAATGGTTACAAAGTGGTTCAAGATATACCAAATTATGTTAATTGATGGTCTGCTGAAATTTACATAAGAGATAATGTCAGGGTTTTCTTTTGCTTCTTTATGTTATAATTCCTATGTGGAAGGATGTACTTTAATTGTTTGGTTAGTACGTAATGCTTGCACTGATGTTTTTTTGGGGAAAAAAGCTCAGGCACCTTGAAGAATTGATCATGGATTTCATAGATACTGACTTCATGGAAACATTAGGGAGTAGATTGGTTGCAAAGGTCATGAAGCGTTTCAAGACATACCAAACCATGTTAATAGATGTTCTGCTGAGAATTTCAGGTTCTGGATATTCAGATTCGCAACATGTTTCATCCACTAAAGATACAATGCTATACTTAATCACCTAATATGTGCAGTGCCCCCAGAATTATGATGAAATGGCAGATATTTGCAGTTTTAGATATAAAAACAAACTAAATAGGGTCATTCCTATTTATGCTGATTTGATTAAGCAACATTCGGAAGAATAAGGGAACATCACGGCTATAAGTTATTATGTATGTGTTTGTGGTGATTAAGATTTTCCATTTTGATTATTAATTATCAGTGCCCAGAAGGAATGCAATGAATATCTATGAAGTACATGTTAGTTAAGTATTCTGTAGATCAGTATTTTCAAAAGGCATCGGGGCACTCACGAAGGCGCTTATACGAGGCGTTTCAGTGAAACGCTGCTCAGGTGCTCGCCTATGCTCATTCGTCGAGTGCCTTAGGCAAGTGCCTGAGCCAAACTAGGTCGACTTCAATCTTGGGTTTGATTTAATAAGTAAGTTGGTTCAATCGAACTAACTTATGTAGTTACCCAAACACTCCCTCCCGTGTCCAACCCAACGAAAAAAAACTAAAAGTGAAAGTGAAATCCTATGTTTGTCTCCTTTGTACGCTCCATTCGCCATTGTTGACAACCTTGTCTATCACCTTCATCCGCTTCGTTCGTTGCCATTGTAGCTTTGTTCGATACCCCCTTCTTCTGGCACCTTTCTCTACGATCGCCTACTTCTCTTCTTTGTCCACTCTTTCTCATTTTAATTAACTTGCCCATATTGAGGTGGTGCACTATTACTCTGTTATGAGTTGAAATAGTTTAGCACCAAATTGAAAACATTATAGCAGTTTAATTTGGTAATTCTAATTTTATGTGTCATTTTTATTTTTTTGATCATATTTATCAATTGTAATATATATATTTTAAATTTTGATATTCGAGTGCGTCTCGCTTTGTTTAAGCTCGCCTAGCACCTCTGGTGTTTTGGGACCTTGGCGCCTAGCCGTTTTAAAAACAATGCTATAGATGATCATTAGGAGCTATAACTAGGGATTGTGGAATATAGAATTGATCCCAAAAGAAAGAACATTAGCCTTGTGCCATGGGTAAAGATATAATAATGTTTGGCCGGGAGGGAAATCTGTCTTTGATATTTAGTTGATTTTCACGAGCAGATATAATGGGGTTTTGCTGCCTAGATATTAGTAACTAATGCATGGCTTTGATGTTGGAACCTTGTTCTTTGTCTCTGCATAGATTTAAATCTCCGAAAGATGCTTAACCAACAAAATCAATAGAAAAGCTTTATCATTTCTCTTGGATGCATTTTTCAGTTTTCTTGAGATGGTACCATAGATTTACCTTAACAAGATAATCTCACTTAATTAAAATTATTAATGTTTTGGATACTTACTGCATGTTTCTTATGAGAAAAGCATTATGTGGCATCAAGTAGTAATGGTCAAGGACATATCTTGCTATTTGTTGTATAGTTTCTGTTGGTTTCACTTTTTTATCATTTGTTGGTACCTAATAAAGGTTTTGTTGGTAGAATTTATATCAGAATATTTTTTATGAGCTAAGCAAGTTCAGAACAATTGAAAGCCTGAATGTTTGTGGCTAATCATTTGGTATGCAACATCTTATATATGATTGTCTTGGTTTACATTATTTGGTTAAGGTTCATTTTAGTTTTTTTAGTTTTGATCATAGATCATTTAAGCACTTATGATTTACTTGTGTCTAAAATAATCTTTATATCATCAAAAACATGACATATAATATCCTTCGTCAAGTATGAGTTAACAAACGTTAGAGTCTGCTTACTTGGCATGATAACTCATAATAAACTATTAATATAATGATACGTATAATTTAAGTATTAAAAAAAAAGATCTATTTCATGGACTATTTAAGTTCTTATGGTTTTATTCGTGTCTAAAATAACCCATACATTTTTAAAGATATAGCATATAGGCTCCTCCTATCAAGTCTGAGTTAATAAATACTAGAGTCTAATTACGTGACATGTTGACTTACAATAAATTATTAATATAATAATATATAGTTTAAATTAAAAAATTAAGACTACCATAAATAGTGCGAGGAGGCGTTGTTGTGGAAGTGACCACCAACAGTAGCACCAAGCCGCTACTACCTAGCAGAATGTCGTAGCTCAGGAGCTTCCGGTCCTACCTCAGGTGGATGTGCATCGATCAGTTCGACGCTCAACACACAATAGTCTCATGGTCTCTCTTCCTCCTCTTGGGCATCTTCGTCCCCATCGCCTCGAACTTCGTCCTCTTCGGTGCCCTCACTTGTTGGGCCTATGATGTGGTGGTCCAACTCTCTCTCATCTCTACCTCTGGCTTCTCCTATTTTTGTCTCTTTGTCTTCATTCATTGCTATGACATTCGCCACTTCCTCTTTCCCGATAAGATGAATTTTTTTAGTTTAAATTATACGTCATTATATTAATGATTTATTGTGAGTCAGTATATCACGTAAGTGGATTCTAATGTTTATTGACTCAGACTTAATAGGAAGGGTTTATATGTTACGTTTTTGAAAATATAGAGATTATTTTAAACACGAGTAAAACCATAAGGACTTAAGTGGTTTATGGCCAAAACCATAAGGGTTAAAATGAATTTTAAAAAAAAATTACATATGTTATTATATTAATGATTTATTATGAGTAGGCATATCACGTAACTATTTTTTAATGCATGTTAACTAAGACTTGACAAAAGATACTTGTATACTAGATTTTTAAAAATATATGGATTATTTTAGACACGAGTAAACCATAAGAACTTACGGAGTACATCGTCACAATTATACGACTAAAATGGATCTTAATCAAATATTATTTTATCTTTTTTCAATGTGTTGTCTAACACTCTTAAACCTCGTTTACAGGTTGGTAATGTATATATTAAATTCATGGACGAGGATGATGCTGCAAATGAAAGGAAGATATTATGATGGTAGTTTCATATTTAGGTGTTTTATCTCATGCTGAATGCATTTTGTCTCTTCTTTGTTTGTCTATAACCTGCATATCGTATATTTCTTTTCTCTTTTTCTCAAATGGGGATTTTGTTTGCAGGACATCCTATTATTATTGATTTCTCCCCTTTTACGGATTTCCATGAAGCTAAGGATAATGCGTGTGACCGAGGTGGATACTGCAATTTTATTCACATAAAACAAATTAGCTGGTATCTTCTGTACCTATCATCCACTACCTTTTGATCGGACAATTCTTTATTTTCTTTTCTGATAATTGTCGCACTATTTCCAGGGAGTTAAGACAAATTATTTGAAAGATATAGGAGGTAGAAAAGAAGCCTTAGTCCTTATGGCAGCCGCCACAGTGACAGGGACCAGTGCTATGAAGGGAGCCTTCAGCCTTGCTTACTTACAAGAGGAACCGCAACAGAAGCCCTGTCAAAGAAGGAAGTGCCGAGTGGAGGGCCAGAATTGAACAGTGGAACAGGGAAAGGGAGCAGGCAGATGATGATGGGAGGAAGAACAATGAGTCCATCCAGAGTGGTCGGCTGCATCATTACCAGCATCAGCAGGATAAAGATGAAGAGGGTCAACAACCAACCTCTATGGCTTTATGGTTAGTCTTGTGCTGCTGTGCCCACCATTATTCATGCGGTCATACAGAAGTCAGTTTTTCTTTATACGACAACTCACCATTTTCCACTGTGCAGGTGGTGTACAGGTCCAAAGTCCTGTTCACTGGAAATATAAAATCAAATTTCTTCAATGAAATTGAATGCCTGCACCATTTGCTTTTAATTTGATTAAACATTGCTTTTTAGTTATTTCTCAATTGCAAGGAATACTCAGGATCATATTCATCATTTATGCATATTCTGCATATGTTTCCTTTTTAGCCGTACTAAGGATCATATTCATCATTCTATTTTATCTGCATTTGTTATGACCTACAGCCCTGTATAAAGTAAATGCATTATAAAAAAAAACCAACTTTAAGTGTAAAGGCAAGAAAATGACCTTGCATAAACATGTGGCTTCAATTTTGTTTTTTTTTAACACATGAAATAGATAAATTTGGCGCTCTCCAACTTGTTGTCAATTTTTAACACATCAAGGAGGCTCAGTGCATAGTAGATTTCACATCATTTAGAATTGCATGAAACTACACTTGCTAGCTAGGATATAACATCTCACAATATGGGGTTGGAATAGTCGCCCAAGAATGGATGAATAGCCTGTTTTAAATATCGAATGCTAACAACCAATATACAATCAACTCCCTATAAGAGAGTATAAAGCTCATGCCCCAAGGAAGAGGGGAAGTATGTAAGAGTCTTTATACTCTCTATTTTTAATTTACATAGTTTATATTATTGTCTTCTTCATCCTTCATCTTACGTTGACTTAAGCATTAGAGGGGTCGAGTTGGGAAGCCCTCCGATGTAGACCTGTTGAGTAGGACCACCAGCGGTTAGGAGACGACCTTGTCATCATGAGATAACACCGTTGCTTGAAGACGACTCGACGGTTAACATCAGGATTTGTTTGTCGTTCATTTTCAAACTAATCAATTTGCTCTTTTATAGATCTTTTGGGATCTAATTGAGGTTACAATTAAGTTAATCCTTTGTGGGCAAATAATGCAAGGGTGGTCATGACTTAGGCAATTCTAGCTAAGTTTATGATATTATGATATCAAAGCAGATAAACAGTTTGAGTAAACAATGAAATTTCATAATCTCATCATGGTGATGCATCGTGGTGAATTGAGCAAGACGGAACAAATCAGACCATTACTCTAAGCAATCGTAGGTGGGTTGCAAGTGTAAACTCGCTTTTAAGCTGTTGGAGCTGCTCAAGAAAAGCACAATAGCAAAAATGATGAGCAAGAAGTTGGTTATTCTCTGCGAACGGAGGAAGCATAATCCAGAGTGCTAATCGGGAAAAAAAAGCCATAAGGAGAGGTTTACAACTATGGAAACTTGTCTTGACGTTCTTTAAGCGAGTCTAGAGGAACTCAACTAAGGCCAACGAAGGCTTCTTGGGATATAAAACTTGTAAAATGAGGTGGAATCTCATATCAATTAACGAAAGACACTAAAGACTTCATGGAACACCTACACAAAGTCATGGTGGAACTCATGTCTATAATTACATTACTCATAAGGGATCTTAATGCAAGAGGGAGCAACACTCACGTTGCTCCACCATAAAACTTGAGGGCACCTGAGCTACACTACTACGAGGATTCCATGGATGCGAAGGAGCTTAAGAATTTTATATTCAACATGGAATAATACTTCCAAGTTACAAGGCTTGATTTTATAGAAACTAAAGTTTTGATAGGAACCATGTACATAAATAAGGATATAAAACTTTGGTGGCGAATACGTTAGTAAGAGATCAAATAAGGTTAGTGTTGGACACATGAGAGGACTTGAAGCGGGAGTTGAGAACTCAATTCTTACCCAAGAACACATAGTTCATCATGAGAAGGAAGTTAGATAATTTCCCCAAAGCACTTCCATTCGAGATTACATAAAGTAATTTTCTGTATTAATATCAGACATGCAAGACATGTCTGAGAAGGACAAATTGTTCAGCTTCCTCGATGGCTTAAAGTCATGAGCACAACAAGAACTATATCGAAGGATTATCATCAATGTTGGTCGAGGCAATGCGAAAAGGCTCACCGACTTTCTTTTATCAGAGGACTCAAGGAAGAAGAAACAACATTTAGAAAATCACCCATCTAAGTATTCCCGAGAGGAGTCCGCAAGTGAGCAGAAGAAAAAGTGTTCCCACAAAAGATCGATCTCAAAAGGCGATGCCCCAAAACTTGACATATGATTCTTATGCGGAGGACTACACATGGTGAGAGAGTGCACTCAATATATTGACAGCATTAATCCATCCCATCTTAGATGAGCAAGGTTGTCATCCTTAGTTTCAGTAGTTCAAAATCTAGCAACGATAATAAGGAGTCGCAAGGACCCCAGACGGGAGCAATGCATTCCTTGAATGTATTACGAGGTCAAGTGGCGGAGAATATGAAGATGAAGCAACAAAAATAGTAAGTAACAAGCTGATATATGTGGACATTAAGTTAAATGACGAAACAACCTATGCAATTGTGGACATAAGCAATACCCACAATTTCATTGTCGATCGAGAAGTAAGATGACTTAGGCTGAACTTAGAGAAAAGCCCAAGTCAAATGAAGACAGTGAACTAAGAGGCTAAGCAAATATTCGGACTAGCAAAGAGGACCCCCATTAAGATTGGGACGTGGAGCCAAAGCACAAACATGGTGGTGGTGCCATTGGATGGCTTTCAAGTGATCCTTAGAATGGTGTTCATGCACACGATAAAGTTGGTGTCGATATCGTTCCTAAACTCCTTATGCCTAATAGGAGGTGATGACCTACATGGTTCCTATTTCTCGAGGAGGAACCAAGGACCTACAAAAAATATCTGTTTTATAACTAAAGAAGGGGGTGTAAAAAGGTAAATTAATTTTCATGACCACAATAAAACTAGTCACTTGATGTGGAGGCCACCCATGAACCTGTTATGGTGGTAGATGTTTTGAAAGAGTTCATTGATGTTATGCTATCCGAGTTGCTAAAAACTCTACCGCCACGTAGATGCATGAATCATCGCATCAAGTTGAGTCGGGAGTGAAGCCTTCAGCAAGATCACCATGCTACACGACCCTTCTAGAGTTGGCAGAGCTCAAAAAACAATTAGTTGAACTACTAAATGGTGGCACATCTATAGTTCTAAAGCATAATTTGGAGCTTCAACTCTTTTCCAGAAGAAGAAAGATGCGAGCCTCTGACTATGCGTCGACTATTGAGCCTTAAATAAGGTGACGATGAAGAATAAGTATCTCATCTTGCTCATCGCAGACTTATTCGACCAATTGGGTAAGACGAAGTATTTCTTCAAACTCGACCTTTGATCAAGTTACTGATAGGTGCGCATTGCTGAAGGTGATAAAGCAAACCAAAGTTACTAATAGGTGCACATTGCTGAAGGTGATAAAGCAAACCAAAGTTACTAATAGGTGCACATTGCTGAAGGTGATAAATCAAATACTACCTATGTGACCAAGTATTGAGCGTTTGAGTTCTTGGTGATGTCTTTCGGTTTAACCAATGTTTTAGTCACATTCTGCACCCTCGTGAAGCAATTGTTCAAGGAGCATCTAGATAAGTTTATGATTGTCTACTTGGATGATATCATCATTCACAACCAAACGCTTGAGGAGCATATTGAGTTCCTCGAATAATTTTCAAGGTTCTTAGGGAGAACACTTTGTTCGTGAAATTGGAAAAGTGCTACTTTACTCGGATTGAGATTTTATTCTTAGGGCATCGAATTGATGAAGGTTTTATTTGAATGGATAAATCAAAGATGCAAGCTGTGGCGGAATGACGAATGCCAAAGTAAGTATCAAAGTAGAGATACTTAGTTTTGTCAACTATTATTGATGCTTTATAGCTAGGTACTCAAAGTGCACACTCCACTAACGGAGTTGCTGAAGAAACGACCTTAGTGATAGTAAGACAAATATGAAACAACATTCCAAGACCTAAAGGCTACTATGTTGGAAGAACTGATACTCAAATTGTTATGAGATGCCTTTTGAAGTCCATGCAAATGCTTCAGAGTTTGTTATTGGGAGAGTACTTATGCAAGAATGTCACCCGGTGGCCTACAAGAGCCATAAGCTCAACAAGATCGAATAATGATATCTAGTGCATGAGAAGGAGATGAGAGCAATGGTTCACTATCTATGAGTTTGGCGGTACTACCTTCTTAGAACGTAATTTATGCTAAAGATGGATAATATCGTGTTGAGTTACTTCTAAACTCAAAAGAAGCTCTCCCCAAAGTAAGCACGATGACGACTTCCTAGTTTAATTTGATATGACAATGGAGTATACGCATAGAAGAAAGCAAATGTCGTGACTGATGCATTGAGCAAAAAAGTGAAGTTGGTGAATGCCATGCAATTGAAAGGCGGAGGCCAAACAAGTCAGCTATACTCTACTATCCTTTTTAGGATTAAGGATGAACTATACAATGATCCTTAGGTAGTAACCATGATGCACCTGATCAAAAAAGGCAAGACATGATGATTTTGGGTATAGAAGGGACTCCTTTATACCAAAGGGAATAGAGTTAATATTCCTCGGACGTATAATTTGAGGCGTGAACCCTTAAGAGAGTGTCATGATTCCCTTTAGATAGGACATCTAGGTATTTATCGAACATTGACTCTCATGAAGAGGGCCTTCAATTGAACAGAGATAGGGACTGATGTGGAGGAATATGTTTAGACGTGTCTTATCTTCCAACAAGAAAGGTTGAGTAACAAAAGTCGATGAGACTTTTGGAGCTGTTGCTTGTACTAAGAAGGCCATGAGAGAGCATTTTCTTGGACTTTATATCAAGCTTTTCGGTAGTACAAGGACTTAGATTGATACTCGTAGTGATCAATCAATTTTCAAAGTATGCAATATTCATTACTACACCCTTACATTGCTTAACAAAGGAGGCAACCAAGTTGATGATGAAAAATGTGGTGAAGTATTGGAGAGTCCCATAAAATATCATCAGCTATCGAGACATTTGGTTCTTGGGATGATTCTAGATCGAGCTGTTCAAATTTCTGGGGTCTAAGTTATACTTCTTCATAAGCCTCTATCTCTATATGGATGGCTAAACTGAAAGAGTAAATTTGCTCCTTGAGCAATATCTTTAGCAGTATGTAAGTGTCAATCAACATGATGAGGTGAAGTTGTTGAACATTGCCTAATTCTCCTACAACTTACAACGAAACTCTACATCCAACAAAGAGTCCCTTCGATATCATTACCGATAACAACCATTGACTCTTCACACCTTGGTGATCGGTTATACCGATAGTAACTCGTCAGTATATCACTTTACAAAGGAATGATATCGAGATGCAGATATTGTCTGAGCTTACTTAGAGAATGTGGCTAAAAAGATGAAATAGTGGGTAGATCTAGGAAGGCAACTATAGGAGCTGATGTAGATGAATATGTTCGGACATGTCTTACTTACCAACAAGATAAGATTGAGTAATGAAAGCCGATGAGACTTTTGGAGCCATTGCTTATACTAGAAAGGTCATGTGAGAGCATTTTCTTGAACTTCATATCAAGTTTACCGGTAATACAATGACTTAGATTGATACTCATTGTGGCTGATCGATTTTCAAAATATACAATATTCATTGCTACACCCCTACATTGCTTGGCGGAGAGGCGACCAAGTTGATAATAAAGAATGTGATAAAGTCTTGGGGAGTCCCACAAAATATCATCAGCGATCGAGACACGTGATTCTTGGGATGATTCTGGACCGGACTATTCAAATTATCGTGGTCTAAGTTATACTTCTATATAAGCCTCTGCCCTTATACGGATGGCTAAATTGAAAGATAAATTTACTCCTTG
The DNA here is from genome assembly GCA_029747655.1 of Ensete ventricosum. NCBI lineage: Eukaryota > Viridiplantae > Streptophyta > Magnoliopsida > Zingiberales > Musaceae > Ensete > Ensete ventricosum. The sequence continues at coordinate 7,733,975 of JAQQAF010000001.1, read as the reverse complement.
AACAATATCTTCAGCATTACGTGAGTGTCAATCAACATGATGGGGTGAAGTTGTTGGATATAGCTCAATTCTCCTACAACTTGCAACAAAGTTGTGCATCAAACAAAAGCCTCTTAAAGATCATTACCAGACAGCAACCATTGACTTCTTATACCTTGGCAGTTAGTTATACCGAGAGTAGCCCATCATCATATCACCTGCAAAGGAATGATATCAAAACATAGATATTGCCCAAGCTTACTTGGAGAATGCGACAAAAAAAAAAGAAATGGGCAGATCTGGGAAGATGACCATAGGAGCTTAAAGTCGACGACTTGGTGTTAGTTAAGTTTTAACAAGCATCACTCTAATTCTTTAGGTATAAAGTATATAAGGGATTGATGTGCAAGTATGAATGACCCTTCCCAATTATAGTAGGGCAATCAATGTCTCCTACAAGTTACACTTGTCTATTTGAGTTAAAATTCATAATATCTTTCACACGAGCAACTTAAAAACTTACTACTCAGATCCGCAAGATGCTTCCTGAAGTGTTCTAACTTGGTGACCTCACACTATGGTAAGACAAAGATATCCATGAAACAGAGAAAATCGAGTATATAGTGAAGTGGCAAAAGCTCCCTGAATAGAAACCAGTTGGGAGTCTAACGATATCTTACGACATGAAGAAGCGATCATCAAAACCTACCAGCAAGCATCGACAAGAACGTCAATAGTTTAAGTGGAGGAAATGTTACGGAGACAATCGTCATGCACTCATAGCACCCTCATCAACAAACCATTCGTCACTTTTATTTACTTGTACATATGCTTGGCAATATGCTTTACCTTATTATTATGTGTTTTTGCTTAAAAACTATGAGCAAGAATAGTTCGCAAGGCTGTAAAGTGACCATTCACCGGAATGGGCTACCCCAAAATGATCCAATTTTTATGTACCATGACCTGTTTACTGCAGGCTATAGTGCAGAGAAAAACGTCAGTCATCTCAGCACTTAGAACCCCCACAAGTGGTACTTGGCTAGATGGGGATCTAGAGTAGTGTTGGGCATTGATTTAAATCACAAGTTCGCACGTTAAGCCTATGCGAACTTGCCAACACACCCGACACCTAGTGAGCAAACGATTGCAAACTTATGATTGCTTGTTTGCTTTCGAAAGTCATTATTTTCTCATTTCTCTCTTGCGCACCAAGTATTTCCTGAATTACTTGTAAAGCTACCATCTCCACGAAATGCATCTAGTAGGATATTCAAAATTGAACTGAAGTTCTATGGATAAACTATGTCAAAAAAAATTCACGATGTTACGAGTACATTGTGATATCATTTAATCATTGGATGGACTAAGGACATGAAAAGAGTTAATATCTATTGTAAAACATGAAATAGATTTGAACTTTAAACTTAAAGAGTAAAGATGCTAATTCAAATTTTGTTGAATGCAAATGCAAGATCACCTGTAATTGATACAATTGAAGCAGACTTATGTACATGTAGGATCACTAAAAGTACAGCAGCTGTTTCAAAAAAACAATATGCAACTAGTCTCCTATTGGGCACTTGACATATCAGTATGTAATGGTTGAGGTGGCAGAGGCTTGAGCAGAGATTTCAAGGAGTCCATGATACTAGAAAAAGGAGGTCTTTTCCATGGCTCACTGCAGTTCAACAGATCATTTTAAGAACAGAAGCAGAATGAAGAAGAGTATAAGAAGACTAATTAATTGCCAAGGAATTGAACTGCCCACATACTTGGCCCAACAGGACTCAATTATAGCAGCCACCTGTGGATTTACATCACTTGGAATCTCAAGCCTTCTTCCTTTAAAACCAACTGCAGCAACCACCTGTCACATGACAATTTATTTCATATATTGGTAATTGTAATGATGGCAGGCACATTTATGTGTCTCAGCACATGTATTGAATAAATGCATTTGCTAATTGGCAAAGACACTGACAAAGTTCAAATGATAGCAAATTCATTGAACTAAATTAAAGCCCTCTAATCTGCAATACCAATGGCATAAGTACAGCTAACCTGAGCAGGATTTAAATTACTCCATGGTTGTTGCAATGTCATAAGCTCCCACAAAATCACGCCAAAGCTGTAAATATCAGACTTCTCATTTGACGGTTCATCTCGAAGTACTTCCGGTGCCATCCACTCAGGCTAATGTGAACAAAGAAAATCAAAGTTGAAAACCAAAACAACTCAATTAACCTATTGTAAATCAACCAAATGGATTCAGTCGAAAGCATGTCCAGCACGAGCAACTTACGGTTCCTGCAAGAGACTTCGATGAGAGAAATGTGTTTGCCTTCAGTCTTGAAAGACCAAAATCACATACCTGTAGTTCAACAGAAAGCTATCATTGCGGTTGAAATTATTGGTATACAGAAAAACTAGGTATATACAGTCAATCGCAGTAGGATAAACCAAGAAGGAATCCGAGTTTGACAAATTGCATCTGATTGACATGGTTGTAAAACAAAGAATATGAGACATGGACATTGGCAACCCGACAGAAGACACAGCACGTATACAAAAATGAGCACATATATTTGATATTTAATACGAGACCTTGTGGAATATCGATCTTCTACGATCATCACACATGAAACTTTATAAGAACCATAACAACCACTTATACAATTAGCAAATATTTACAAAATACCTTAAACATGTATACATAATACCAGTCAAAAGTCCGAATCACATGTATATTGCCAATATTTGACATGTTTCTTAGCCTTTAAAGATATGATACAAGAGCCCTACAAGATACAACACATTACTTTAGAGTGTAGATGACACAATTCGTCTTAACATGCTTTTAAGTACCAACACATGGTGGAAAGTTGCCCGCGTGTCATAGACATGACACTGATATGACAACAATTTTGCAGGATCTCCTAGTATGAAGCAATGCAAGTTTTAAGATAGAAATATCATCTTGGCAAGGAAAAAAGAGATGTCAACAAGCCATAAGCATTCATGACAGAGAATACAAAAGAAATAATTCCACAACTGGGTAAAGGCATAATTGTCTATTTTTTTTATCAATGCTAGACAGAAATAATACCTGTATCATACACCTATTGGTGCAAATATACATCTTTTGCCAAATGCCAAAAAGGAACATTTATATATTGTTAGCTTCTACCAGCAGGTACATATCATACTGGCACATGAAGCAAGCTTGCAAATATAAAATCCTTCTATTTCAAGCCTTATACATTCGGACTCATACCAGTCAGACCAATAACTCGCACCAGCTCTGGTACCAAAATTTTACACCATGAACAAAAGCATAACTAGAGCCATAGATATTAAGCAGCTTATAATAAGAAATAATTTCTGCAACCAAAGTTCAAAATATGTGAATACAATTCTTACTTTCACTGTGTACTTTTTGTCAACGAGAAGATTTGGAGACTTCAAATCTCGATGAACAATAGGAGGATTGCGTCTGTGAAGATAATTCATTCCTTTTGCCTGGGAAAGCAAATACCCATTAATAAACATGTACCTTGCATCACTGCGAAAGATTATGAGATTATAAAGTCAACAAAATAACCTTTCTGATCGCTGTACTTTAAAAATTGTGCTACGCTAAATGCAACTTATGCAAAATAACTGAAATCTAATAAGGTAAAAAGCATACCACATCAAATGCCATACTTAATCTGCGCCTCTCATCTAAAACTTCCCTTGCTCCATTTCTATGCAAAAGCCGATACAAGCTGCCTCTGAAATTCATCAAAAGAACTTATATGTACTGACTTCACCGAGTAGTTTGATAGGTATGATTTTGTGAAATATATAAAAGCACAAGATGAAGAAAGTGGAAAATACCTTGACAAATATTCAGTGACAATAGATAGGTTCCGAGGCTCGGTAACAGCACCCATGAACAAAACTATATTAGGATGCCTTAGGCTTTTCATTATAGCAACCTAATGTAGAACAATACAATGATCATGAATCTTAGGTGAAAAATAAAGATAAAAACATTCACATGCTGCTGTAGCATTCTTATGAAGCCCCAAAAAATATCTCAATGTACATGTCTATTGGCAATGGTGTTCGCGAACTTCCAGAAAGATGATATTGATCAACATCTTAACCCAAATGCAGACAGTTCATTGTATCAAGAGAATCTGATTATTCAACATGTCTAACTATTTAAACCCTTTTCTTATAGAGGGGAAAGGGACTCGCTTTTACATTTCCAGCACTATATCTACATATATTACTTCTCTAAACTTCTGATATCAGGAAAGTCCTTTGGTCTCACTGAAGCTTTCTAAATTTCTGTTATGGTATGGCCATTTATCCATGTATAGAGGTTAAGCAGTTAGTTCTAGAACCTTGCATCAGCAGCTGTACAGATACGATGTGTTCCTACATGCAACCTCATGGTCAATTACATTTTTTTTGCCTTCTTTAACATATCTTGATAATGAGCTAAGCATTGAATAGTAATGTGCCATAAGGTTAACTTTTCTGTAATATATGCAGCTGAAAAGTACAGAGATCTGAGTTCAGTCAAATGATTGACTACAATGCTTAAACCAGATTAAAAAGTCAAAAAAGGATGAAAACTGGAGCACAAGACTGCCCAGTCAAAAAAGGATACATGTGAAAATCACAATGCCAGAACATGTAGTCTTAGCAGTTTATGTGATTAATGACCAAATTCCACCCAGAGACTTCATGCATAATGTACACATGTTGGAATAATTGATCAAACAAATCATAACAACAAGGGCCTGACCAGGTTATTAGGTAAGCTGATTACTATGACTTATGCTTTTGTAATCAACAGGCAGCAATGAATTTTGTAGAATAAAAAAAAAATCAGTGTGACATTTATACAGAGCAAACAGTTACATATTTACTTGAGCATACCTCTCTTAAGAACTCTTTTAAGCGCTCAGGATGGAGATCCTGTTCCATAAGTATCTTGACAGCAACATCCTACAGGTAAAAACTATCTCATAACTTCAAAAGAACAAATTCTGCTTTTAAAGATTCAGAAATAAGATTTTAAGTTTAAAAGCACAAAATATAATGTCTTCAAAATCGAACATAAATTTCATCGTCTATGCTAGGTGACAGACATCGCAGGTTAAGAGAAGTATGGGGTAGGAATGGTGTGGGCTTCTGAATGTGCACCACCTAAAAGAACAAATTCTGCTTTTAAAGATTCTGCAATAAGATTTTAAGTTTAAAAAACATAAATTTTAATGTCTTCAAAATTAAACACAAGTTCCATCATCTAAGCTTCTGAACTGACACCACCTAAGTGTTGAGACATGAAGTACTTCTTTTACGTAATTGCATGGATACAGCAAGAGTCATTGAAGCATTGGTGGGCATAGAACCATTTTCACCTTTACTTTCTTAGTATAATTTAAAATTTGATTCTTCTGCAGTTGAAGTGATGCTGCCCAAGGCAGGAACACATTAGTATTGTTAAAGTGATTTGTAAAGCCAATTGTCAATTTAAATAGTTGCGGCAAGTACTGATGATTAATGATCACGTTACTACAATGGTAATGCTATGATCGTCTTATAACCATAAAACCATAGGATGTTAAAGTAGCTACTCAATTTACAAATGATAGTATCAATATCCACAATAAAATCAACGATTAGTTGTTTATAGCAACAATTAAATTAAATACTCCACAGAAAATATGGCCTAACGTAGATCATGTTTATGGAACCACTTCTGCTGAACTTCGGAAACTGAAAAACAGATACTTTTCCTTTATAAGCATATATAACAGTTGATGATCATCAAAGAACATACCGAACCATGCCATTCAGCACGATGGACAGTTCCAAAAGAACCTGAAAAATAGCTCGGTTACAACACATACAATCTAGTTTCTGCATATGGAATATGTTCATAGAATATAGATAATCAGAAAAGAAGTGCATTTACCTGCTCCAATCCTCTCCTTCAGGACCAGTTCACTCCATGGAATATTTAAGTCATCTACGGCAAAGCTTATCTCGTTGTTAGGTCTATTATGGCCCTGTTTAGAATCCTTTGTAAGCCTGAAATCCTTCTTATCAGCCTTTGGATCAGGAGGAATGATATGGAGAACATCTCTATGAACAGCTTTTGATGGCTCTGGCCGAGCAACCTTTTGAATGTTAGGCAGAGGTAGCTCACAAAGTTCAGTTCCAGCAGCTGCTAGTGGTGAAGATATCACCTCTACAGACTTCTCATTGAAAGGCCTAGAGGAAAAGTCCACAACATCTCCTTGAGCAACAACAGCACCTTAAATAGTACAACATGCAATGTCAGTTGAAGCCCCTTGTGATATTACTCAGAAGAAATTAGTTGTCATAAAAGCTCATGCTGTTCAATAGATAGTGATCAAAATGGTGACTATGAATTGTAGCAGCACCATGAATTGTAGTGACCAAGGAACTCTAGAAATTACAATTTAAGCGTTTAAATCCAGTCTAATAAACAATAAAAATCAATTGAAACCACATAACAATGAAGAAGAATTACAATAAACCACGGAATTCACAGTTAAAGACCTTTGTTCCAGTCATAGCTTTCAAAAGTAAACTTCAAGCATTAAATAAATTTTCATTGAATTAAAGGTACAACGAATAGACTGATGTGATTATGCTCGAGTCCACCATAAAATTTTGTAATCAAAGCACCTGATGAATGGGAAGATTTGACTTCAAGCACCAAACAAGCAGTAATGGTGCCCTCCAATTGTGATGGGACATAAATTGTAATGTGTTAAATAGCTTATACAACTACAATGGAATGTACTTCTCAATCCATTAAGCTTCAGTGTTTTCAGAAGAAAAAAAAGATGCATTAGGATAAAGAAGAAGAAATCTCAAGTGAAGAAAGTTCAGTACTGTGCGGAGAACAGCCAAGCATCATGACCATTTTAGATTCTCGAGGTTATTGAATAGTCAAACAAATACTAAATGCATAATCTCCAAGTCTCATTGTTACCAAAGATTTGTTGGATAAACAATGTTAGGACCAAGGTTTGAAATTTCGAGCTGTATTGCCCGGTATGGGTGGTACATACCGGTCCGTCAGTTTACCGGTACGCAGACCACCCACTACCGGACGGTACCACCAAAAATCGACCGTCGGCGGTCGATTTCAACCGTCGGCGACCGATTGAGGGAGAATCGACCGTCGATAGTCGATTGAGAGAGATCGGCGGTCGATTGAGGGAGATCGGAGATCAGAGAAAAAGGGAAGAAGAAGAAGAGGAAAAGAAGAAGAGAAGAAGAAACAGAACCTCTATCGTCGCCGCCCGCAGGTCGCTCGCGCGCCGTCGTCCGCGCCCCGCCGCCGCCCACGCGTTGTTGCCGTCTGCACCCACGGACGATTTTTCTCCCGCGCGAGGAGACTGAACGTCTCCCCGCGCGGGGAGAAAGATCCGTCTCCTCGCACTGAGAGAAAGATCGAGGCGACGTCGCCCCTTTTCCTGATTTTTTAAATATATTTAATGTTTTAATATTTATATAATATAGTATTATATAATATTATATAATATAATATAATATTATATTATATTTATATTATTTTTTTAATATACCGGGTGGTATGCACAGCGGTATCGGTACCGTATTGGTACCGACAAAATGTCAACACACTGATACAGACATGCAAGTCAATCCTTGGTTAGGACATCTGGTTTTCAAGCAAGCAATAAAAGCACCATGAACTGGTAGCAGAGTTAAAAGACAATGATACATTCAAATCAATGTTTGTGTTATATTCACGGAAGTCACCTGCTGAAGCGTCATTGAAGAAGAGATTAAGTGATTGACAGTCCAGAAGATATTGCTTGGCCAAGGTTCTAAAATTCACAGTTACCTCGGTTGATTTGGCTTTTGGAGGACGCAAAGGTGAAGATATTGAAATGGAATAAGGTCCATTCAGCAAGGAATCAGGTTCACACAGATTTCCTGGGTTCCTAATCAAATCAACTAAATATTCCCTGCCAATAGAGAAATTTTATCAATCAGTTGGCTTAATGAATATCAATCCAAGATCTGTGAAGGTTGCAGAGTTAGGCACTTATACAATCTAGTAAATGCTGATACTAGCTGTCATGCAGCATGAACATGCTATGCGACAGTGTCTCAAATTAAAATCAGTTACAAGAATACGAGTGTTTGACTGTCTACTAACCTCCATTTTGTACAAGGAATTACAGATAATATGAGATAGTGCAGTGAGATCTAACTACTCTAAAGAATAACATAAACAGCAATATATATACACATATATATATATATAATAATAATTATCGACATTTGTGACCTATCATGGAAAATCTAGAGTAATAGAAGTTATGATGAAATTTCCAAGAGCTCGTGAACACCATGAAACATTGTAATTTTAGCCACTATATCTTTCCTATTTGCACAAAGAGACAATATAGTTTAGGTCCCTGATCATAAAACTTAAAAAAAAAGATTAGGAATAAGAATTAGTAGCATAAGAGGCGCCTACAGATATGTTTATCAATTTAGTTGGCTACTAGAAACCTCAGAATCAGACTCTTAGGGTATCTTAATTCTCAACAGGATCTAGTATCTCACTCACTCACTAGATATGAAAGGATATGCAATGTGTCTTTATATCGGAATAAAGGTGCCCTTTATGAGTCAGCTTATATATTTAAGTGGCCACTGAAGCAATTTGAACGAGATGCTCCAACACTATCAAGGTTACATTTCACTAGTATATTTCTCTTTTTTTGCAACTCACTCACATGCAAATTGTTGCCTTGTTGCACTATTCCATGCTGTATCTGGGCCAGTAGTGCACAAGCAACTCAATTGCATTATGCTGTGATCATACTGGTCTATTGAAAGTGCAAAATTATACATCAAGAAATTCTCTGAGGCACCCATCCATGATCAGTGCTGCCATGCCACAGGCACAATGCAGCAGAATAAGTATAGGAAGTTATCATTCCACACACTCGCTAAAGTAACAGTTCATGATTAACATAATAACTTGGAAAATAGAGTTGCACCTTTCAAGACCGAAGCGCACCAAACATGAGGAAGCATCACCAGTTTTGCAATATTTGCAGCCTTTCGCAATTCGACATGGCAAATTAATTGTGTCTGCCAACATCTACAGACACAAAAGAAACGTGACAAATTAGAAATTAAAATCATCCAAACAAAATCTTGTGTCTCTTATGAATTTATTAATAGCAGAATTTTTTAGTTACCTTCATGCCATCAAACATACAAAGAGAACACAGAGCATTAGTCACCATTGAAAATGAGAAAACAAATGAAACGTATGATGCTTGCTAAGATGATATGTTATGTTCTCAATTAGTCACACAACAAAATTAACTTAAATATGTTTTTGTTTGTGAACAATTAAGTATCACTTTGATAGAGTATAAAATTAAGAGAGGTAGACAACGACCTAAGAAAACTTTAATAAAAACTATACATAAAGATTTAAATAATCTTAACATAACTAAAGTTATGGTTCTTTATAGATCTCAATGGCCGTAAAAGTTGCATGTAACTGACCCTAAATAGTTAGGACTTTGCGGCTTTGTTACTATAACAAAATTAGCTTAAGTGAACCTAAGTTTAAGACCTTTCAATTAAAAAAAACTTAATAATCAAGATTACATGAACAATGGTGCCTTGCAAAATCACCTTAAAAAGCAACGCACGATGCCTACAGAGACCGACTGATAGCTTCCCAATTGGAAGCACAACAGAACCTGAAGTAGCCTTGAGAGCCTCACTGCACTCTTTCCAGCGACGAAGAAGATCCTCTTCATTAAAAGCTATACCTCTTGTGTAAGCAAATACATACTCATTATCAAAGAAACAAAAGGATCATATAGGTCATCTACATGTAGGGCTGAGAGCAACTTACCCCATGCGGGAACAGACAAGGTTTGCTAGCTGATCGACCATATCTTTCGGTGTGGCACAGCTGCATGAAAGGCCAGCTACCACATTTTGTAACTGCCTCAGATCGGGATCATATTGTCTATCTACAAGAGCCACTTCAATTGATGAATCACAGGGGTGAACAGTTTTCAGTGACTCAATTGATGGAATCCGATTCTCTTCTTCCACATCAGTACATAGAGTCCATACAAATGGATCCATTCCCTGAATCAGGTAAAAGCCATCCAGAATTTTGTCATGGTACGATAGGCATCCATTTACCTGATGAAAATAAAATAAAAAAGTAAGTTCAGTGTCATGTACATGGATCAATATTCACAGAATTAAAGAGTTTCTGGATAAGACATAAGGAGAGAATATTCTTAATAAAGGAGAGCAGCAAATAATTATTAACAAGTGGATGCAGTTGACAAGAGGAAGAGACCTAATCTATGCCATCAATACACTGATAAATGGAGAATAACAACTTATAATATGTTTTTTATGGTACCAGCTGCCAGAGAAACCATGTGGATTACCTTAATATTTCAAGTGCAAATTAATTGGTAATCTGCCTTACATAAAATATTTGCAAAGAATATTTATGGAAAAAAGAATAGAAATCTTTGATGTTAGTCAATATATCTTGGTTTGTTTTCTCACTTGGAAAGCAACATCTGAGCAAATAATCATTTATAGGTTTTACCAACTGAACAACCACAGAAACATAAAGCTTGATAGTTATAAATTTATCATTTCCAAGGTCAAGCATGAGAATGCAATAGCAGCACCAAGAGGCCACTAGGTCGTGTGGTTTGTGTCTCTACAAACAATAAATGAGGACCATATACGTAGGTCGTTACGGATAATGGATAAAGATTCAGGAAGGATGTCTACTGAAAACAATGTGCATGTATTTTCAAGAAGAGAAGAAAATGAAAGAATACTACCAATTGATGATTCTCATGGAAAACCTTCTTCGTCATTCATGTTGGAGGATTCTAACAATACTAAAGAGGAGAATTTTTGTGAATAATTCTTGAATTAATTAACTATTCCAACTGGAGAATTCAAAGCAACAATGTATCTTGATGGTTTAATCCCACATCGGAAGTGGAAAGACTAAGATTGACTTAAGATGATCCAATAGGTATATTAACTTGGTATATGCATTTTGGGCTATTAGTTTAGACTCAACGAAATTAACACGTCAATCATGGTTCGCCTTACCGGTCCGTATCAGTGTTATCGACCAACTATCGGTATAGTACGTATCAAGCATATCGACATATGACTTATGGGGGCATACAGATGTTCCCCTCTGTATAAGTCCTTTGTCGGATCGGTATGTACCGCCTGTACTGAGCGATATATCATGATACGGCGAACCTTGATGTCAATTAACCTATGAGGTCAGACCATGACAATTGGTATCAGAGTCGAAATACTCTCATGGTGAGAGGCAAAAGTCCCGAATAAGAAAGGAATCTCCATGTACGAGAATGGAGGGTGTGTCACATCGTGGAGCCACTATTTGTGCAACCTCACATGCACCATATTAGGATCTAATTTTGAGCCCTTGATTTAGTCCCACATCGGAAGTAGGTAAAGACTAAGATCGACCTATAAGAATGTGATGAGTTACTATTGTTAATGAAACCATTGCAAACTTGGAGCTCCATGTAGAATGGTTCCAAATGATACAGGAAATAATAATATTTGCATCTTGATAAGCTCATTCATAAATTATATCATGAATCCCACCCAAACCTCTGATTATATTTCAGCATACCCTGACATATGTCTCCATCAAATTCTTGGCCTTTGACACTCTTAATATACACTATAAATCATATTAATCTGAGAGCTATTATTAAACATTGTCTAACAGATTCCGAAGAAGAAGTTGCATCTGTGTTAATGTGATTTATTGTGGTGAATCAACATGCCTTGGCAGCTTGGACTATGGCAAACTAGCTTCCACTGGGTTCCAAAGTCAAAATAAGTAACAATCCCAAACCTCTAATTATATTTCAGCATACCTTGACATATGTCTCCATCAAATTCTCGACCTTTAACACTCTTAACATAGTATTATTAATCATATTAATCTGTGCTATTGTTAACCATTGCAAACTTGGAGCTCCATGTAGAATGGTTCCAATTGATACAGGAAATAATAATATTTGCATCTTGATAAGCTCATTCATAAATTATATCATGAATCCCAAACCTATATGTCTCCATCAAATTCTTGGCCTTTGACACTCTTAATATACACTATAAATCATCTTAATCTGAGAGCTATTATTAAACATTGTCTAACAGATTCCGATTATATTTCAGCATACCCTGACATATGTCTCCATCAAATTCTTGGCCTTTGATACTCTTAATATACACTATAAATCATATTAATCTGAGAGCTATTATTAAACATTGTCTAACAGATTCCGAAGAAGAAGTTGCATCTGTGTTAATGTGATTTATTGTGGTGAATCAACATGCCTTGGCAGCTTGGACTATGGCAAACTAGCTTCCACTGGGTTCCAAAGTCAAAATAAGTAACAATCCCAAACCTCTAATTATATTTCAGCATACCTTGACATATGTCTCCATCAAATTCTCGGCCTTTAACACTCTTAACATAGTATTATTAATCATATTAATCTGTGCTATTATTAACCATTGCAAACTTGGAGCTCCATGTAGAATGGTTCCAATTGATACAGGAAATAATAATATTTGCATCTTGATAAGCTCATTCATAAATTATATCATGAATCCCAAACCTATATGTCTCCATCAAATTCTTGGCCTTTGACACTCTTAATATACACTATAAATCATCTTAATCTGAGAGCTATTATTAAACATTGTCTAACAGATTCCGATTATATTTCAGCATACCCTGACATATGTCTCCATCAAATTCTTGGCCTTTGATACTCTTAATATACACTATAAATCATATTAATCTGAGAGCTATTATTAAACATTGTCTAACAGATTCCGAAGAAGAAGTTGCATCTGTGTTAATGTGATTTATTGTGGTGAATCAACATGCCTTGGCAGCTTGGACTATGGCAAACTAGCTTCCACTGGGTTCCAAAGTCAAAATAAGTAACAATCCCAAACCTCTAATTATATTTCAGCATACCTTGACATATGTCTCCATCAAATTCTCGGCCTTTAACACTCTTAACATAGTATTATTAATCATATTAATCTGTGCTATTATTAACCATTGCAAACTTGGAGCTCCATGTAGAATGGTTCCAATTGATACAGGAAATAATAATATTTGCATCTTGATAAGCTCATTCATAAATTATATCATGAATCCCAAACCTATATGTCTCCATCAAATTCTTGGCCTTTGACACTCTTAATATACACTATAAATCATCTTAATCTGAGAGCTATTATTAAACATTGTCTAACAGATTCCGATTATATTTCAGCATACCCTGACATATGTCTCCATCAAATTCTTGGCCTTTGATACTCTTAATATACACTATAAATCATATTAATCTGAGAGCTATTATTAAACATTGTCTAACAGATTCCGAAGAAGAAGTTGCATCTGTGTTAATGTGATTTATTGTGGTGAATCAACATGCCTTGGCAGCTTGGACTATGGCAAACTAGCTTCCACTGGGTTCCAAAGTCAAAATAAGTAACAATCCCAAACCTCTAATTATATTTCAGCATACCTTGACATATGTCTCCATCAAATTCTCGGCCTTTAACACTCTTAACATAGTATTATTAATCATATTAATCTGTGCTATTATTAACCATTGCAAACTTGGAGCTCCATGTAGAATGGTTCCAAATGATAAGCAACTGACTAATCTGTGCTATTATTAAACATTGTCTAATAGATTTGGAAGAAGAAGTTGCATCAACGCGTTATGTGATTCGTTGTGGTGAATGAACAAGCCTTGGCAGCTTGGACTATGCCACTGGGTTCCAAAGTAACTAAGAACCGTTGAACCTAGTTATTATGGCACCAAATGGAATCAGATTACGAGAAAAGAACAGAGGGGAGCAAAGAGATGGGGCGGTTAAATACGAACCCAGAAGCGATGGGAGATGGACGCGGGAGCGACGCGTTCCGGAAGCACTGTTTGATCCAAAGCGTCCAAGAAATTGGGGTCGTCCGCGCACGCCGCCTCGGAGCAGAGCCGAAGCGCCAGGGCGAGCTGGAGCTGGTACGTCTCCTCGGTCTGCTGCGCCCAGCTCTTGGCCGACGACGACAACGACGCCTCCACCACGGCTCCGTCCTTCGTGCGGCCCTCGCCCCCTCCGGCAGACGTCAGGGCCGCCATGCGGCTGAAGGCGTCCGCGTCGACGGTCGCGGAGGAGATCGTGGCGGGCACATAGAAGTCCCCGCCGGAGAGGGAGCTCTCCCCGTAGCTGCTGCCGCTGGACTGCCGCTGCAGCGGCGCGACGGCAGGGGCGATCGACCAGTCGAAGGGGGAGGCGCGGGCGCGGGCCTTGTCGGTGGGCGGTGACTCGAACTTGGGCGGCGGCGGAGAGTCGTCGGGTGACTGGCTGAGGAGGGAGTAGGTGGATCGCCTCCCGGCCATGTCCATCCCCAAAAGGGAAAGACGGGGATCGAAAGGGAAAGATTGGAGGCTGACTTCACTCGATTATATTCAACTTGTTGTTTTCAGTGGATTTGTTTGTCTTCGGGGGCGGTGGCGGAGGTGGGCAGGGCCGGCGTCGAGTTGCTTCCGTCGATTCTGAGAGCCGAAGGCTGGAGAGAGCCGATCGTCTCCGCCCACACTAATCTCTCTCTCTCTCTCTCTCTCTTTATTATTTATTATTAGACAAAAAAACAAATATATCCCTATGCGCGACTAAAGTTGAGCTCACCTCAAGTTAGACCAGTACCATTTGTGACTTTATTGCAAGTATTAAAAACATTAATATTTACTGTAATTGACATTGCACACACAAAAAATGGTAGCCATCATATTATATTAGATCATATAATCAGTCAAATTTGATTTTATATAATATTTTTTAAATATTATGGCATCAAAAAAAAAAATATTTTTTAAAAAGATTTGAAACTCGATTATTTTTTTCATATTACTTATCTCGTCCTGTAAAAAAAAAAAGATTTCGCTCGTATTAGTTAAGACATGCTAAGCCAATTCTGATTTATAAGTTAGTGATATAAAATATTTTTAAAAATTTTAGAAATAAAATAATATATAAAAATAATTTATATGATATTGATTTTATTATCGTTTGTTTTTAAGTTAAAACAAGAAGTATCATATCAATGTATTAGAGCAAGATATATAAAGGTAAATATATTGTTTAGTTGTTACTCTTGAAAAATAATTTTTGGTGTGGTCTTGAAAAACAATTCTTAATGTTCCTATATTTCCTATCAACTTTATTAATGTTCCTATCTTTTCTATCAACTGATGGGGCGGATCTCCTCCTACTGGTTGCCCAAGTACTATGTAACTACAGCCGATCATTTAGCTCAGATCATAACTAAATGATCTGCTTGCAAGAAAGCTGTTCATTTCATATGACAGGGATTGCCACAAACTTGTGAAAAGATTCATTCTGTAATGATGGCTTGCTAATGCCCAAACTTCTATTAGAACCATTCAGTGAGGCAAATAATCATAGAAATCGTTTACTGAAAGGAAATTTATTAATAGACACCTTCCTATTTAGAGTTTTATATCTTACACATTTCGTTATTTGGATTATGTCTATCGAAGGTAATCAACTTCGTGAATGATCCTTTTGGTTCACGGTTCCATCAGTAGTTGTTTGATGAAAGATAGAACCCCGGGAACATCGACTGTCCATGCAACTGATGCAGGTGAATAGCCTGTCCAAGGATTACTCGTGGTCCACCTGCAAGAGAAGTACCTTAGGGAAAGTGGAGAAACAAGACTGCAAAGAGATGATCGAACGTAAGCTGGTAGAGAGAGCATTACTCTTTTAATCCATCGTCCATTAGTGTGTGGCCAATGCAAATACCCTGTGTTTCCACCCTCACGACCCCCTTTTTGAACGTAAAGAGATCTGGGCGGACTAATGCCGCAAAACTGACAGGATCATGAAGGAAAATACCTGCACTAACGATAGCTGTCATTTTTTATATATCCCAAGTGTCATTTGAAGTGAAGTAGAGAGTGAGTGGAAAATGGTAATCTACCATGAACACCCTCAGACTGAACGTGCCAGTCTCTGTAGAACTTGCACATCTCACTTATGGTTTGCGAGTGCCTTCCTTTAGAGTTCCTTAGCTCAGATAGATCCTCATCTGAAATCACGGACCTCTCAGTTTGTGTTCGTAAATGCAGGATGAGAAGAACATTGAGCTTTATCACCTGTAAATTTGACTTGAGTAGTGATGTTTATTCCCACAACAGTTATGTCTGCTCCACATGTGAAGACAATGTCAGCTGCCTCTGGATCTCCATAAATCTGCAAGATCAGGGTAGAAGATGTTTAGAACCTCACTAAATCCATGCTAGCTATTCAACAAAAGATTAGCCTAATTGGTACATGTAAAAGCATAGTTCACATCAATTTTCTAACTCCACTACGAGTAGTCTTATCATGTCCAAATATTAGATCAGATGGGCTAATTGGCATATCAACTTCATTTAATCTAAATCATTGGTCAAAATACTTAGACTGAAGTTGATAATAATATATTCAGCAGATTTATAAAGTCAAATCTTCATCTTGCTCATTTCTAATATGGGACTAATCGGGGTGCTATAAAGATATTGATGAAAGTTATAATTTATGAAGTAGTAGCTTTGGTAGAGTACTGAGTTGATGAAATTAGCTCTTCATTAAGTACTTTGTAGTAGGACATTGATGTTGTCTCTAGCTGGAGATATCTCAGTGGAAGCATCAATCATTAATGAGATCTCACTTGTCAGCATAAGTAGTATCTCGGTGTAAAGAATCAGTAGATATTGGGTTCCTTCTCATTAATAGGTTTCAAAAAATTACGGTAATCCTGTAGAGACCCTATAGAGAGCATGGAGATACTTCGTTAAGAATTAAGGAAAAGTTTCAAAAGAATGCTAATAAAGCAAGTTATGGCGGAAACAAAGCAGACTAGCACACCCAGTTTATGTAGGTGTACTGGAAAATGTGTAAGAAAAAAAAAGCCATAGGTACTTTACTGACTGAGTTCTCAGTCATTGCATACTTTACTGACATAGATAACAGATAACAAACAACATAAAAAAACCAAATAATCAATGCATAATTCATGTGTAAAATACTTTACATTTGCTTCGGCCGCGGGGTTGACATTTCCAGCAGTAAAGAAGGCCCCGCCAAGAATAACTATTTTCTTCACCTTGCTTGCGAAGCAAGGGTCTCTTTTGATAGCCTAGTCGTACAATCAAAACATAGATAAGGCAAATTTAGTTCGTTGTTTGTAAAAAGTTGGTCATCTGAACATTTAGACAGATGCTTACCAATGCTAAGTTCGTTAAAGGACCCAATGCAAGGATGGATACATCACCAGGGTACTGAGAAACCATCTCAACCAAAAACTCTGATGCATTTCTATCCATCTTTTCTCCGACCGGTGGTGGTAGAAATATATTACCAAGCCCATCAGATCCATGAATAAAATCAGCAATACTTGGCTCTTCTCCCTACAGGAAACAGAAAAGCACGCTTACCAGTTGTTGCAGCTAAATAGAGTTCAAACATGCAACTCCTAGTACAATCTAATTACACCAATACGAATAAAAAAACAGGTTTGGTTAAATTAAACAAGATATAAGATCAAACCATGTGGTTCTTCTTACTGAGAAGGTTTCGATTCATTCCAAACTACATGTACACAGGCCCTAATGCTTAATAAGTCCTCTTTCAGTGTGCATTCTCACCATGGAAATGAGAAGACATCAAAGAAGCCAGCAATTGTTAAGGTTAAGGTTCTTCATATAGATGAAGACGTGAACATATGCAGTTTATCTTTTACCAACAAGCAATACGAATACAGAGTACTGTTCGTTCGAGGTAAGTGCGTTAGGCAGTCATCCATCAAATAGGCAGCCATCAACAAGAATTATGACAACGATCGCTACCTTTAAAGGTACATGGCTTCCTTCTGCTACTGGGACTTGAGGGTGTCCTGCGATCTCACACTATCCTTTTTCAACATTACAGATTGTAAGTAGAGACAGATGTGAAAGGAAACCAAGAACATAGTCATCAAAAGGGAGGAGAGTACCAACAGCAAGGCATTGCGAGTGGCATCTTGGGTGCCCACGTTGCCAAATATTGTCGTCAGACCTAAGATTTCAATCTCTGGTAATTGAAACGCCATTAATATGGTCAGGCTGTCATCTGCAACCAAATTAAACACATGTATTCCACAGGTATGAAGTGTTTCTTTCACCATGACCATGTACAGTAAAAAGCATAAGAGCAGGTATGAATGTAATCAGTGCATCTTCTTATTCGTCATTTATTGAAACGGATCGGGGAAGTGTTTGGATCTCGAATCACGCAGTGGACAACATCTACTCGAGGAATCAAGAGCTATCGAGGGAACCAATCTGGCCCTTTTAACCGTTCCTCGAGAAACAGAGGGGAGGACGATCAGATCAACTTATGCGCTGAAACCCACTCTGTCGATTCATGCTGCCACCCCGCCCCCACTTTACATCCAGGCACGCAGAAAACATTGGATAGAAAAAAAAGATCGGAACGAAGAACGAATCATCAACCCATAAACATCAGGAAGAAGAGGAGGGAAGGGGAGGGCACCTATCCCGGGATCCGTGTCGATGATGACCTTCATGGGGCCGTCAAGACACGCGTGGCTCCCGCTGCTGCTTGCCGGCGATCCATTGGCGGAATTCGACTCCATCGCCTCGCTCTATCTCCCTCGTCGAGCAAAGAGATCGAAGAGGGGGGAGGGAGACGAACAAAGAGAGTTGGAATGGCGAGCGAAGGCAGTTCGCCTTTTGAAAGCAGATAGGGGCGAGGAAATGCCACACGTGGCTAACGATAATTGGATCAGCTAGACTCGCTCTTACAAGACTAACATCAAAATCGTAATGATACCTGCTTTGGTACGCACCCACGAGACAGCCACAGATACCGTGCCATGTAAAGGGGGGCAGCACGCGCGGGTGACGGGTGGGCGTGCGGAAGAGGAAGCCTTCTATCTTTATTTCGTCTTCGCGTTCGGATTTTTACAGACGTAGGTGGGAAACGATGGCGACGGTGAGTGACCCAAAGAAGGGCAACCTGGCGAGTGAAACACGTCCACGTGTCGAATTAGGGACCCACGGTAGACGACCCAATTCCCACGCGTCACGTGCAAAAGAGTTGGTGTGATCTTAAATCAGATTAAAAGAGAAGAAAACCTACAAATTCTCCCATTAATATCCATTAGCTCCCTACATTAAGATTCTCTTACAAATAATTTTGCGGTTAATATTCATCCAAAAATAAAGTATCTTCTAACCATAATTAGAATTAATTATATTTCCTAATCTTTATTTCAATAATAAGTTCTCAACAAATATGTCATTTATAGTTTTAACCAACTGCAAAATGATAGTTAGTTGATGGATAATAATTATAATATAAATAAGTAAAGTTTGTAAATTTAATAGAATATATATACCTATGTGAAATTTAAATATATAAAAATAAAAATAAATTTATTAAATAATAATAATTTTATTCATGAATAATAAATAAATAATGCTTCAATCAATAGATGATAAGATGAGATAGAAGAGTTGAAGTGATGCGAGGAAAGATTTAAAAAAAAAAGACTTCAAATTTTTTAATAAAATATATAAATAAAATTTAAATATTTTAAACTTAATTAAATATATAACCCTTTATATATCTCAACAGTGACAAAAGAAAAATAAATCTATATACGAATCACCTATTAAAAAAATAGAGAAAAAAGATGGTGATATAAGCAACTCTATTCTTTATTAAATTTTAACTTATGATTCGAGTTTTTGTTCAAAAAAAGAAATTCAAACTATTAAGATAGATACAAATACATTGTCGAACTTTCTTATGTTCAGTGGAAAACAAGACATCACCACCACCTATTTCATCTTCCTCTTTGTCATAGAAGTCCAGAAAGTGAACGATGGTAAGCATACATTTTGAACGTTGTTTGTCGCCATCATGGTGTGAATATAAGTTTGACACAGCTTCCCTACCAAGACAATCATATTATTATCAGTTGAGATATGCCTGCAAAAGGATGTGGAGAATAAGAAATAGTTGTCCTCTTGAACTTGATCAGATGTTTTTAATATCAAAGAGCCTGTGAAGCTTTTGTAGTGTATGCAGATTATAAGACTAAACCAAGATGCTAAAAGATATAGCTTCATTGTTGCACTAAACCTAATCCAAGACAAAGATTTAAGTATTGTTATGTCATCATCCAAAAGACAGCTAGAATTTCAATCTTTAGAAGAATCTTCTTAATCCCAATAACATGTTGAATCCATGCCAAATCCAACCTTTAGTGGACATCATCTTGCACTAACAAATGCAGTTTTCCATCTGATTTGCCAAGGAAAGGTTAACGAGCATGCAGGCAGACGGTCAAGTGGCATAGAGTGTTTGGTTAAAATACAGAGATCAAGCATCTTTAAAGAAGGGAGCTGAAAGCAAGAACTGGTGCAAGAATGGAATCTGTTTACTTCAGGATGTAGTATGGAATAAGATGACAAAAACCTAACAACAATGATTATGGGTAACTACAACAACAACTATTGATGGTCTATTAGCTAAAACATGAGACTTGAGTGTAGTCTCTGAACTTGGCTGGCTCAGGAAGAAGATGGGTTCATGAAGCAAGGGAAAACAAAACAAGAGAAGCTTCCAAGAACATAATAATATAATTTGGGATTTTTCAGCAGAGAAGTGAAATCACATTGCAACTCAAAGAAAATTGTAAAATGAAACATCCCTTCTAAAATGACTAATTCAAAATAACATATGTGGACTATCTGATGCAAGGACTAGGACACCAGCACAAACTAGCCATTACAATAAGAATGAATAACTAAACAGAACATGCATCAGGGCAAGAACACAATTCCATAATCAATTTCCCTCAATTTTTTCTAGAGAATATAGTAGCAAAGTTGAGTGTAAGTCACTCCAAAAGAAAATAACAAACCAAAAAACATATTTCAGTTGATATTTTCTTCTTTGTTAAAGTCGACTAGATGAATCTCTTGTTATGATTGATCTTTGTATAAGACGATATCTTTGACAGAAGATCATAATATAAACAAATATAGAATGACAACTTTGTATTTTTTACATGTTTTAATCCTCAATCAATCTATAATTGGAGGATTAATCATAAATTTGAGTACATGATTTGAGCATATGATTGAGATAAATCTCTCTCTCCTCACCTTTATAAATATGTATTATTAACTCAATGAATGAAATCATCTTTTTCACAATAAATTCTTTATAGTATGAGAGCCTTCATGTTTTAAGCAAGGCTCCCTCTTCCTCGCCCTCCCTATTGCTACTTTATGACTCTTGGTTTCTGCTTCCCGCTTTCGGATTCTGACAATGTATCGAAGATGAAGACACACGACTCCTCCATGCCGATCTCCTAGAGTGACTCCTCTGCAACAGATTTACTTCACCTTGCTAATATAATCAGTCTCCTCTAAGAATGATCAGCTTCTCTAACTATCCTTCATCATTGTGCAGTTTTACTTGGTGGGTGTTCTTTTTGCTCCTACCTACTACTTAGCATCTTCATCGGCATCCTCATCTCACTCTCATCAACTACCGAACTCATTGGTTCTCTGGATCTACAGTCGACCTCTCGACAATAGTCCATTGCCAACCACCACCCTCTCGATTGCGCCATTAGCACTCGCGACCAAGAGAATAACTCAGGAGATGAAGGAAGAGATCACCCTCTTCTGTACATCTCAGATTTGACCTCCTCCAACAGATCAGATCTCCACCATTTGTGCATCCAAACTAGATTATTAATTAGTTCTAGATTTTTTTTATTCTCAATATATCTTTGTCCTCTACATCTGATGCTCTAATTATTATTTCCTCATGAAACAATAGTTCATCTCAACCTACAGGACATGAATCTATTAGTGTAACAACTTTAATCCCCTTCAAGCTCTCAAAAGGCGGCAACTATATATCTTAACAAGCACAATTCGCTAATCTCCTCTTTGGATATGATCTGTTAGGCTACATTGATGGATCTTTTCGTTGTCTACTAGAAAAAAATATAAATATCAAGAGAACCCATCCTAATAACAAATCTTGATCACAAGTTATGGATAAAATAAGATCGTCTTATTCAATAAGTCATTCAAGCCTTAATTGCTAGCTTCATAACACTACTATTCTTTTTATGCAACACTATAGTAGAAGCATGGTCCAAGATCCAAACTACCATCGTCAATCGCTCTCGCACTCGCACTAAGTTTTTTATCTACTCTGATGAAAATAACATAAAAGGAAAGTATTATTACTGATTATATGTAAAATTTAAAAATTATTATAAATAATTTGACTTTAATAGGTCACTCCTTGAGTGATGAAGAAGTCATTGTTCATACTCTCAATGCTCTAAGAGGTGAATACAAGAAACTAACGCTAGCAATTTAGTCACGTGACTCATCAATGTCATTTGAAGAACTATATGATAAGTTGATTAATCATGAAACATATCTAAAACAAGAAGAGAGGAAGATAGGACCAATTATCAAAGCTTACTTTAATCAAAAATTCAAAGAAAAAGACAATCAAAACAACAAGATCTTCAATAAAAGACCGAACAAGAAGCCTCCTAGACATACGAGTAATACACAAAGCTATGATTCTCCATTACACTATCAACTCTCCAACCATAGTGGCAACTTTAACTTAAACAACTCAGGAAATAACTTTAACTATAATTATAAGTAGTTCTAGTGTCCCAATAATAATAATTAGCAAAAAATCATCTGCTAGCTCTGTGACAAATTAGATAGATAACAAAAATATATCGATCTCGACCCAAACCTACTACTACACCCAATTAGTCACAAGCTATAATGACTACTTCGCCTACTTATCCAAGCAATTGGATTGTTGATTTTAACGCTTTTCATCATATCACTTTTGATTCATAAAATGTATCTATCTACACCGATTATGGAGGCAATGAAGACATCATCATTGGTAACGGTAATAAATCCCTGTCACTCACACTGGTTCCATAACACTTAATTCACACACAAACACTTTTACACTTGATGATCACACCAAAAGAAATGTTATTTTTGTTTCTCAATTCTACAAACAAAATAACACCTCTATTGAAATCTTTTTTGACTCGTTTTTCATGAAGGATCTAAGCACAAAGACATCCTTGGTTCGAGGCCAGAACAAAGACAACGTCTACAGGTGGCCATTAGCTTCACAAAATACCCAGCCAATCGTTCTTGCTTCAATTGTTGCTTTAACCGAAGTGTGACATTGTCGCCTTGATCACCTATCATCCTCCATTCAACAATAGCTTTTGTCGATACTCCCTTCCACTTTCAAATCAACTAGAAAATAGCTTATTGTGATGCTTGCCTTAGTAATAAAAGTTATAGACTACCTTTTAGAATGTCTTTCATTTTCTACTACAAATCACTTGAAATTTACACTAATGTATAGGTCTCTGCCCCAACCACTTCTTTTGATAATTTCATATTTTATATCATTTTCATAGATTATTTTACTAAATATACATGACTATATCATTTTAAATATAAATCTAAAATCATCATAATCTTTACTCATTTTAGAAAAGTGGTCGAGAACTTATGGTTTACTATTAAAATAGTTTACTCTGATGGAGAAGGTGAATACTAAGCTCTAATAATTTACCTCTCGTCATGTGGTATACAATATCTCAAGTCACTATCATATATACCTTAACTACTAGGCTCTACTAAACGAAAGCACTGACATATAGTTAAGATTGGTCTCACCCTCCTACACCAAGCCTCTATATCCCTAACTTTTTGGTCAACAATCTTTCGAATTGCAGTCTACTTCATTAACCACGTGCTCACTCCAATCCTACAACACTAGTCATCGTTTGAAAAACTATTTCACAAAACCTCAAATCTTCAAAAACTCAAATTATTTGATTGTTTATGTTGTCCTTAGTTATGCTCTTATAATTCACACAAGTTAACACCAAAATCCAATCCTTAGATCTTAATTGAGTACTCCTTGAACATAATGTTTTTCGATGCTATAATCTTAAACTCAAAAGATCTTTGTATTATGTGATGTTTTATTAAGTCTATATTTGTCTTCCAAAATCTTACTCTTTTAGCAATGCGAGCCACTACAATAACTATCTATCACTGGGTTCAAATGAGTACACCTCAAACCTCCTCAAGTGTACCTCACTAAATTAATTAGTAATCCTCCTCTAGATCTGTACACTCTTATTACTCCAATTCAACAGCACCTCACCACCTCTGCAACTTCTTCATCTATCTCTAAATCAGCTCACCATGCAATGACCGATGAAAAAAATGCCCTCGACACCATAAATGATGTCTTTGTCCTCTCCTCGGCCAAGTGATATCAAAGTCAATCAGCTTGATCAGGTATGTGTCACTAGCTCTTCACTAATTCTCATACTTTAACATAATCAAATAAAACCACTAAGCTTAAACATCACATGACAACATGTGCCAAAAATGATATCTTTAAAACATGTTAAATCCTTAATATTCATACTACCACAACCTCTCCACTTGAGCCTACTAAACCAATAACCATTACTCAAGCCTAAAAATCTTCATATTGATGCAAAGCCATATGTGAGAAATACGATTCCCTACTCTATAATGTCACATGAACCCTTGTACCATCTCACCCCACACAAAATATCAACGAGTGTAAGTGAACTTTTCGAATTAAACAAAATTTAGATGGATCCATTGTTGGATACAAAGAACATCTAGTGGACAAAAGGTTTCACTAACGACCAAATGTTGATTTCATAGAGACCTTTAGTCCAGTTATTAAACATATGATAATTTGACTCATCTTGAGTTTAGCTATCACTTAAGGCCGACATATACGATAACTAGATATTAACAATGCTATCTTACAGAAGATCTTAACTAAAGATGTCTTTATGCAGCAACCCCTTGGTTTCATCGACTCTCAGTATCCAAACCATATTTATAAATTACGAAAAGCTATTTATAGACTTTGCCAAGCTCCAAGAGCAAACTTCGTTAACTCCAATTCTAACACTTCTTTATTCTTACAATAATAAAAATGTAATATATTATATATCTTCTGATCTATGTGGATGACATTATCATCACAGGTAATAATTCCATAGAGATCAAGCAATTTCTTAAGCAATTGGCAAATCGATTTTTCATCAAAGACCTAAGCAAGGTATGTCATACCGATCCGTACCGACGTATCGAGATTATTTCGATACGGTACGATATATGGTACCGGACGGTACGCACAGTATGTACCACCCGATATATTAAAATATATTATATTTTTATAATATAATATATAATATAATATTAAATATAAAATATTAATATATTAAAAAAAAAACTAGCGACGTCGCCTCGACCTTTCTCCCAACGGGAGAAGAATCGCCTGCGAGCAAGGACAAGTGCAGGCGACCCGCGAGCGAGGACGACGAGTGGGCGACCCACGGGCAAGGAATGCGCAGGGAAAGGAGGTATGTATCCTCTTCTTCTTTCTTCTGCTCTTATTCTTCTTTCTTCTTTCTTCTTTCTTCTTTCTTCTTTCTTCTTCTTCTCCTCTTCTTCTTCTTCTTCCATTTCTCTCCATCAATCAATCGCCGACGATCAATTTTGGCGATATCGCACGGTAGCGATCGGTCCGCGTACCGGTGAACTACCGGACCGGTATGTACCAAGCAGTACGAGGTCTTATCACTCGGTAATGCAAACCTTGGACCTAAGAATTTTAAGCTACTTTATGGGAGTAAAAGCAACATTTATATCTTTTGGATTTTTTTTATCTCAAAAGAAGTACTTCTGAAATCTATTATCAAAGACAAACATGCAGAATGTCAAATAATTCGCCACCCCACTCTCCACCCCAGAGTCACTCATAGTATTTGATGGTAGCCCTATTATGGATCCTATATAGTACTAACAAATACTTCATTTCTTATAGTATTTCTCTCTCATACGTCCAAATATTTTATTCATAATTAATAAATTATCATAATTCATGCATTAGCCCTCTACTATGCATTAGTCGACACTAGAACATGTTCTATGATATCTTAAAGTGACTCTCGATCATGAACTTCTTCTCCATAAACACTTATCACTTCCTCTCTATGCCTTCGTCGATACTGACCGGGTAGACAACACTGATGATAGAACATCTATGTCAGCCTACATTATCTTCCTTGGAACAAATTTAATCAGTTGGAGTTCCAAGAAACAAAACACAGTCGCAAGATCCACCACTAAAGTTGAATACCAAGTCATCGCTACCACCACTACAGAACTCGATTAGGTCACCAATTTGCTAAACGAACTTGGCATCACCTCCCAGCCCACTCCTACAATATACTGTGATAATATTAGTGCCACCTACATATGTGCTAACTTGGTATTTCATTCATACATGAAGCATATTATCATCAACTTCTACTTTGTCAGAGATCAAATTGTTAGATGTCAACTACATATTTCTCACATCCATACTTTTGAACAACTAGCAAACACCCTCACAAAGCCACTCGCACGCAAGATATTTCAATAATATCAATCCAAGATTGACATCCTTGATAGAAGCTCAATCTTGCAAGGGCATGATGAAAGACGTAATATAGGTAAATATGGAATTGATAACTTTACATTCCTATTCTAATCCTTAATCATTCTATCATTTGATGTTATTTAAATGCATAATTTAAATGCATGATTTGAACATGATTAAGGAATATCTCTCCCTCACAACCTGTATTACCTCAATAAATGAAATCATCTCTTTCACAAATAAATTTGTTAATTCTTAGTTAAATTTAAAATTAAATATTTATATATATAAATTCTGGTAAAGTCGGTTTAAGACCTACTAATATCAACAATCACATGAAACAATTCTCGTTAGTTTTATTTTCTATCAGAGTTACACCTGAGAATTTTCCGAGTAAAAGTATTTCTCATTCTATTTTGTAGTAACAAACACGACGTGTGTAGGTAAAGGAGGAGTGGCTTACGAGACAAAAGGGAAAAAAAATAAAACTTTCCACCAACTTGAAAGTCTAGTTAACTGATGGAAATGCTACTCTTGATGATGGATTGATACGGAAGCCCAATGGCCTCACCTGGTTGACTCTCTTAGGTAGAACCATAAAGCCAATTATTCCAATATTCTGAATCCCTTTGAATGCGCTGTCTTACATGAATTATTAAATGAGAGGACATCTTAAGCCTAAGAACAGAATATACTCAAACAGATTCATATCCAATGATCCAACATCAACCATTAAGTTTATACTGCCACTGAATCTCTTCAACCTAAATCAACAGGGAAAGGAAGCTGAACTTTTAGATTAAAGAGCAGAGCAAGGCAGGCATGAACCAATGAGTTCATGTTAGAAATACAAACTCTTTCTTTTCTGCCATGTTAATTAAATGCCTAACTAAGATCGAATGCATATTATGTATCAACAGAATGCGATCATGCTATCAATAAATCTCCCTCCTGAATCCTACATTTATCCACATTGATCTTCCGATCAAGACATCTAGTCGCCAAACACACACACATTCCGACACCAAAATAGCCATTGTAAGGGGGGCGGATCCCTAGAATCAAATGGAAGGCAAAGCTCAAGGGGTACCTACGCGTTGATCACCGGCGATTGCTCGGGCAAGGCGAGGCAACGCACTGAACCGCTGGGGAGGTGCCTAACGGGGAATAGGCGACCACACGGGCGGAGGCTAAGCCCTCCGATGGAGGACGGAGGTGGACGAAGTGGGATGGGGAGTTCGCTTTGGGAAAACAGTTCGTGGACTTTTCATAGGTTGATCTTTGAGTGGGTTTCATACGTGATGGACTAATTAGGGCCCAAAACGAACAGTTGTCGGACGACACATCTTCCTTTAATCGTCGAGCCCATTAAGTTTTTGTCCATTTGCGGTGACTCACTCGACCACTTTGGTCGTGACGCTTGATCGAAGTCGAAAATAATTCGCTTAGTCTAAACCTGACTCCAATCATATTCGATTCACGTCCCAACCCGAATTATTTCCTCGTATAATTGGATCAATCATCACTTTAGCCAAGAACCTATAAATTTTGCAAGGCTATATATATCACGTTAGCCTAAACCTCGCTACTCCATCTCAGTTTAATTTCTTCTAAACCATTTAACTAAATTAGCACCAACAGGTGCCATGCCTGTTCAATTAATATCATCCACAACAATTTGGATTTTCGTATTTCTATGAGCAAAAAGAATATGTATATTGTTGTAATTAATCGAAAGAAGCATTTGCTAAATTCATGACCACTGAACTTTGTCTTGTCCTTCTTGACCAATCCTTTTAATATCTTGAGTTAGGAATAGTTGCATATATATGGCCACATTTTGCCCTAAAAAGCACTTCCCTAATAATGTTCTTTGTACCTAGAAAACATATATCAATTCTTTTAGTGCCTTTTTGTTGCTAACAGTTCTTCTAGTTCAACAACAGCCATACATATATATATATATATATATATATATATATATATATATATAACAAGAAATGCCAGAGGCTACGAAGCGCCTCGCTCTTGCTTTTTCGGTTGAAGTATCTGTATGCATAAGAATTCAATCGTAATACAACATGCTTACATGTTTCAGGAGTCTTTATTTCAGAAGGCTGAAAAATGATCTTGCATTGATGGATGAACAATTTGCAGGTCTGTTGTCGAAGAGCCAACACTGTCATCTCCAATCAAGTTCCTGCTGTGAAGATATACGCACAGTAGTACTCATGTAAATGTAGGAAGCTATAACCAAATAACAAATACCAGAAATGAGTGAGCACAAGATGTTTAGAATTAAAAGCTAATGAAGCTAATGCTTCCGATTACCTGGGTGGTCAGCTGTACGGGTTCTACTCAACAATCGAGCTCTATATATAGAACAATGTTCCAAATGAGATCATCACCAATCAAACCCCCCCCTTTTTTTTTTTTTTCTCGTAAAGTTTTTCTCTTGATCCCCACATTAGTCATTCTAATCTATTCAAACTCATCAAACCACATTTTTTTGTTCCCATTATATCTTTCATTAAAGATATATGCACCTTACTTTCCACTAATGAGAGCTTTCTTTATTCTATCTTTCTATAAATCCAGATATCCAAGATGAAGTCATTGTGTCAAAAGATCATCTGCGTATACACTTGAGCAATCATATATGTATGCTTGATAGAAGCTTACGATGATCGCTTAACCGAGGAATTAACTATAGATAGCACAGATGGTGCATGTGTTAAGTAGAAAGAAAAAAAAAAAAAAAAACTAGCAAGCATGATTAGTAAACTTACTGCCGAGGCCGAGAAGCCCACAGGGAGCTCAGAGCACGTAGACGGGTATAGTACTCTCCGATTGCAACGAAGCATCTTGCTGCTTGTCTGCTTGTTAAGATCCGACGCAACTGGTGCAACGTCTGCTGCCTCAAGTTATCAGCCTGCAGAAGCACCAATTTTGGAGTTAGTGTGAGATGTTGTCGACATGCAATAACTTGTACAAGGTTAAAGAGAAGCATAAGTTGGAACCCCATATCTTGTTGAAGAAGGTTTGGGCTGTTTTAATTATAAAACATTAGGTTATTTCCATTACTTTATTAAAGGACAAAAGGGAATCCCCTCTATGTTATTCCTATCATGCTTATTGGGTGTGACCACCATTTATTGGAGCCTTGGCATATTTAACATGCTCTATCTTATGAAGATAAGATATTCACAGTATAGAGATGACAACGGGGCAAAGGCAGACCCAGTTGAATTTTATTCAAACCATCTCCCTCATCATTGACCTAAGTTAAAAAGGGTACTCTTTCTACATTTTTTTTTTCTTCTGTAGGTGAGTCAGTTCAGATTTATCGATAGATTTACTTTCAGCAATCACATACGTTAGATATAGCTGAGCTATTAGATATACACGCATACTAACAACATATGGTAAGTAATCCTTTTGGGGTTAAAGCAACTTTTTTGGTAATATGAGAGTAAAGACCTGGCGGACGAATCCTTCGAGGTGGGCAAGCTTCTCTAGTGCAAGGACCATGTGGCCCATATAATTCCCGACGTCGACGTCATCGCTGAGACGACCGCCGGCAACAGTGTCCCCCAAAGACCGGTGAAGCTGCTCGAGGCCCTGTGAGAGAGCCTCCTCCGCCTGCTGTGACGATTGCTTCAGGTTGTAGATCAACTGTTGCTCCGTCGACGGATCCAGCTGAGGGATCAGTATCTGCCCAGCTCATCAACGATCAGACGAGGGTTAGTCGTATTGCATACAGCAGCTTGAGTTGTGAAAAAGGAAAAGGAGAGAGTTTTAACCTGGAGAAGCTCAGAGGGCCTAAATCCACCCATCCACAAGAAACAGCGCTCTGCTGGTGTCATCCATGATCCACTCAAGAGGTGGAAAACGTCGCATTTCGCGACTTCAGCTTTCAATTGGAAGAGCTCATCGTAGTTCATGTTGCATTGATCTACGATTTCTCTAAGACTGTCTTCAGGAAGGTGAGCCTGCAACGCTCCTCGGAGCTCCGACATGAGCTTGCAGTTGTCGTCCAGCCATCGAGCATGTTCCAAGTTAAACATTGCCGCGCCTGCAGCGCAGAAGTTATATTACAACTAGCCGAAGAAGAATAACGAGATCCTCTCTCAAAGCTATCAAAATGGTGCAGAAACAAACTCGTGTCTAAATTGGGATGGGAAATAGCTTATTACCGGGACTGAGAGATTCATTTGTACTGCCTGCTACTCCTAAGAAGAGACCCTGACACCAAACAAACATAGTAGATTGAACGGCTGAAAACATTGTATAATGCACACGTACGAGTTACTATACCTGTGATCTTGCTCTCTGGAGTTCTTGCTCTAACTGCTGAAGTCTAAGTCTGCTGGACTCCAGTTGTTGGACATAAGCCTGTTTATTTGGGATACTTGGATACGTCCATCAGATCGATCCATTAAACAAATATGATAACATCAAAGCCAGGTTTGGTTTTTATCGGAGATTTGAAGGGTGCACCTTTTTCTTTAGTCGGCTCTTTCTCGCTGCCTCTCGATTTTGAGCTAGGCGCCTTAGTGTCTAATAAGGAAATAAATCTCAAGTAAATGAATTCCCACTAAAGAAAGCAAAGCACTTACCATATATTCAAGTGGGTTTTTCGTCTAGTATTTTACAAAGCACAAGCTAACTCCTTTTTTTCTTTTCTTTTTTTGGTTAGGTTGTTTCAATTAGGATTTTTCAAGAAACAACCTGATTGTTGAATCAATAATAAAATGAGTGCATTCATTTTAACTTCTTATCTTTCGACTCCAACAGAGGCACCAGAGAGAGAGAGAGAGAGAGAGAGAGCACCTTGGAATCAAGTTGCTTTCCATGTTTCCCTATAGTTGAACCAGTCATCTTTCTCTGCAACAAGCAATACATTATTAGTTGTTTATCTTGAAGTCAAAAGAGACGTTAAAATGGATGTTATATACATATGAGAGAAGAGACCAGAATATTTTCCGCTGTGCAAGTCCAGAAAAAGAATAAATAATAATGATATATTTAAAGTGGATGGATTACTGTTGACACTGATCTAAAAATCACTATTTAAGAAAAGAATCCCATAACTGGAACCGCTACAGTAGGAACCATGAGACAGGTCATGTCAGAACTCAAACTGCATGGCCCATAATAAAAAGATAATGTAATCAAGAAAGAGAGCAAGACCTACTGAGTTTATGACGGTAAAAAGGTCCAGAGAGGCAGCTCTTATAGGGATCCGTTTTGGCATGATACGAGTGTAATAGGTTGTTGGCTTTTCAGTCAACCATTCGTACTTTGCTGTAGTTTGGGGCTAGGACATGAAACTAAAGATTTTTTGATCTTACATAGGGAATTGAGCTGCTGATACTGTCTAATAAAGCAACCAAACAGTACCTTGTCTTGGGATGAGGGTTGAAGAGTTGGCGTTGTTCCTGTCATGGAGGCACCACTTGTCATCATCATCATCGTCTCCTGTATGTGGTTAGCAGATTGATCGGAATAAACCTTTCTGCTAGCTGTAGAGTCTGATCCTGGATGAGATGGTGTGTTTTGAGCTGTGCCTGAATCAGTGCTCCTTGCGGAATGTGTCTGCCCCTGGTAGAAATAGAGTAGGAGACATAAATCATAAATGGAGCGGCAAACCAGTTCTTCCTTTTGATTCATCTTTATACTTCTTCCCACATCAAAAACCCAGAAGGACAAGGCCTTACTCTGGGGGTTTGCTGGAATCTCGTTGGCCACGATGGGAAGATCTCCAGTGTTGCAGGCCTGGGTCCAAAAAAAGCTGCAGGAACAGGAGATGCAGATGATCAAAGATGTCTCTAAAAACGAAATAAAAACAAAGAAGCAGATGTTAGTACTTGAAAGGAAACTTATTCCTTCCTCTTGTAGGAACCACATAGAGTTCATGGAACTCTAATAAACTTGAGATGGAAGGTGAGATTCTATCTATCTGTCTAAGGGGAGCCATAGCATTTGAAATAAACACATGATCATTTAAGATATAATCTCTGTTACTGATGTGGTTAAAGTTGGAAGAATCACCAAGGAAAGAAAGAGAGAAGGCCTACACTTTCTGTCTTCGGTTTCTCTTATGCCATCTACTCCCTGCATGAGAGCCTCCTCCAACTCCCCAAAATAAGCAGCTCCTTCTTGGTCACTGTTGGGCAATTGGAACTCCATCTAACTCATCAAATTCAATTTAGACTAGGAACAAAAGCACAAAGAAATTGCTTCGTATCCAGGTTGCAGTTTTAGAAACTCAAAGAAAATAACTAAAATGGATCTTTTTACTCTATGAAAATAGAAAAAAGGAAACAGTAAGCATAACAAAGAAAGGCAGAGATGCGAAGAACAGAGAAGAAAACATACATGGATTAGGTCAAAACTTTATGAAAATGTTGGGCATAGGTGTACTACAATAAGAACAAGATATAAGATAATAAAGAGCCCACTGAACTATTTGAAAAATGGTACATGAAAAAAGATGTGGTGCCATGGTGCTAGCCCATTAAAGTCACTTGCTACGTTAAACAATGAATCCTCTGCAGTGACATGTAAAGCTGACATGATACTGGGGAAAAAAATGAGATCTGGCTAAGAGGTGTAAGCATAAATCTCAAGGATAAAGCTCCAACAAGAAGGAGAAGAACATAAGCATAAAGGAGGGAAACTTAGGAACAGTACAAGAAATTAGATGCGGCAAGACTGGTGCCATGAACTCCATAAGAAACAGATCGAGTTGAAGGTCCAGAATCAGAAAGGCCAGTTTCGCCGATTCTAGGAGTTGCCATCCATGCCTCTTCTTCTCCCTCTCGCACCATTCTGAAACTTCCAGGACACTTCATATATCGCTCTATGACACTCTTTGGAGCCTCTACAGGCATTTGCCAAACCCTCTTCCCTTCTGCAGTGATCAACAGAAAGATTATGGTGAGCAGAGCTTAAGAAAAAGGAACTTGTAGAATGATTCAGAGAAAGAGACTGAGTTCAAAACCAAGACAACCATGCTAACCCAGGTTTCTTGAATATAAAGAAGTGGTCTTCCCAGTTTTCCTTCAAAAGTGGCCCCAGGATTGTAGTATTTTTATATAGCTGAATCATCTGATGGACCATGAACACTCTGGTACTCTTCTTTGCTCCTGTGACTAGTAATTATAATCAACTCTTGAGTTCCTCCATAGTACCTGTCCTTGTGGGATTGTCTGCAGATTTCATGAATCCGAGAGAGAGAGAGAGAGAGAGAGAGAGAGAGAATAATGGTAGAAATTTGGCAGGAAGCAGCTAGTACTGTCTCAAACTCCAGTCCTTGTAACCAACTGTGATATCTCATTGGCTCTTCAGAAATATGAAGTAACAGCAAATTTGCATTGAATGGGAAACAGACAAGCCAAAATACAATTAAAAAAAAAGGCCAGAAAAATTCTAGCTTAGTCTCTCTATTATATCCTTTAAAGGGGTGAGTGAGTCTACTTTGACAAAAAGGAAAGCCATAGAGCCTGTTGTATGTGACCCATGCCCACCCGGACAACACACTAATATAAAATCAGCCAACGAGCAAGCCCACTTATCTTAATAATCCTGTCACTCCCAATGGATTTGTTTGAGATTATCCCTTCTTTCATAGGTCTACATCAGATACCTAAAAACAAGATTGATTACTTGTGGGCACATTTTGAGGGGTTACAGAGCAGTCCTGCATTATGCTGCTCGTCCATGAGGCTCTTTTCCTGTAATAGGTATGGGTTGTGGATCTGATACAGCTTCCTCAGAGATGATCATCAGCATTCATGGACTTGTAGCTAGCCATCTACTTAGAAGTAAAAAAAAAAAAAAAAATTGGGGAGGGTCGTTTTCAAACCGAGGTGGAAGGTTGATAGCTAATGCCGGTCGCATCCTCCACTTGCTCCATAAAATATGACGCTAGGAATAACCACATCCCCTTTCTTCTGCGAGAGAAAGCTGTTACAAGCATTAGCAGAAAAGTAATGGATTTGACAGGCGAATTTTAAGCACCAACAAGAGGAGAACATCACGCTTTCTTCTAAGGAGAACTGCAAGAATGTCAATCTTCTTGGATACTGAACCGATAACAGTAAGTAGGTTACGGATGAATGTAGATATCAAATGATCACATCCAGTTGAAGGAATTGATTGGAAACCTGTTTTCTCGTCAAACCGAGGGGTTAAAGTTGGTGTCATACAACAGTTTCTGCAATTCAGGACATTGTAGCATTCAGAGTAGAACTGCACTCAAGAGCATGATTTTTTTTTTTCTCCAATTCATGAGCATGATAGGATTGACAGTTGACATGGCAATTGAGAGCATTTCACTTTTTGAGTATATTGGGGAGTGCCAGTAATTTGTAGATGAATGTACAGAAACTAAACATTTCACCATTAGCTTGCAAACATTCCATATGCAGGAATAACCCTGCTTATAACTTTTTACCTAATCAAGTCCTGGCAAACGCATGCTGAAATGTATGCAACATGTTCCTGTTGCCTAAAGAAGAAAAGAAATATCAACACAGATGTCACTGGTGTATCTCCAACAACATGAAAACATAGAGAATCTAAAAGGAACAAACAACTGCCATTAGACAAGTCTATAAGATATCCAACAAGTAAACAACAAATTAAAGAAATTGAAATTATTGATGGAGAACCCCACAAGAAACCAAAATATAGGAGGTACCACAACCCACAATGATAATCCTCCAATAATTGTAGGCATGATCTAGTTCCAACCATCAATCTGAAGGCATGAATAATTTAGTTGATCAGTTCCTTAAATAAAAGATCAACTACAGCCAAAGAAAAAAGAAAACTATACATATCTAGCTCTACTCCTTTTATGTTATTAAAGATAAGAACCAAGCTTTCTCATTCCAGATTAAGGAATAAGCTCCCAAGTCAACCACTATTATTCTTTTGAAATATTTGCCGTAATATCTATTCAGCATGCCACAATAAAGAATAGGGTATCCCAATCAGCCACAGCAACTTGATTTATGTATCATATATATGAGGCTTATAGGCCAAGTCTCACATTTGACCCTTGGTAAGCTATTGACCAATATTCCTCTTGCCCCCAAAAGAGAGAGAATGTGTGTGTGTGTGTGTGTGAGAGAGAGAGAGAGAGAGAAAGAGAGAGAGGAAATAAGCTAGGTTTCTGCAAGGACCTGTAGGTCAAAACATGTGAATTTTGCAGCTCTAGTCTAATGAGTTACAGCCTAGTTCTAAAAACTATATACAGCCAAAAGTTCATTTTCTACAGCAGTTCATTTTTTCAATAAACAACTCCTGAGTGTTATTTCAATCAACTGAAAAAAATTAACCTAACTATTTGTAGATTTTTATGCTATGCCATTTAGTGCTTCACAAATTACTTCTCTCTTAACTCAATGGGTCCAAACCTGCAACATAAATCACTGGCCAAATTGAGATAATGTCATGAATCATGCCGCAGACAGAAATTAGGTGGATCTGTCAAGCTTGGACCTAATGTAGAAATAAAGAAATGTAAATACTACTTAGTACTAAATATGTCATTTGGTAATCCCAAAAGAATGGTGCTTACCAATAAGAATGATTCTTTGTTTGTCAACTTTTGCCTTCTGTAAAGAAACACTATGTAAACATTAAACAATTGATTGATATTAAGTAACTGAAAACAGATTTAACAAATAACTAAGAGAAATTAATAGATAAGGCATCCTTATATAACAAAGAATTAAATTTATACAGATCTGAGAAATCAATCCTTAAACAACTGAAAACATTACCAAAAATTTAATAAAACTAATTACGGAATCAGAACCATAAAGCATAGTTTATCTTATAACAATCATATAAAATTTTTCTTTCAACCTAAGAGGCACACAATGAACATACAGTACTCCTAATACCCATCTACTCTTTAACATTTTGCATTAGTTCCACAAATAATATCTTCATCATTCTCCCCTTCCTGTTAAACAATAGATCCAAGATATTTGAAACGTTTTTTTTTTTTTTTTTACTTTTTACCTTGAGAAAATTTTACTTCTAGTAGCTTCTAAGGTATCTTCTGTCAGGATTGCTAAAGTGCATTTTGCATATTTTATTTCAATCCCACTTAGATTAAACCCTTGTTTTCAAGTTTCATATCCATAATTCAAGTTTTGAATCAAACCGAACTAAATTCTTCACAGTATAAATAATATCAGTAGCAAACAATGAACAAGAAGTCTGTACTAAATTCGATGCAAACTTCCATTCTCCTGATAGTATTGACAACTTCATCATGTGTACCTTCTGTAACATTAGTATAGAAAGTAAACATTCTTCGTACCGAAGCTTGCCATAAGATATCTAAAGGCATTCAATCGTAGGTTTCTTTAAATGATCTAAACGTGTTGGTTCTTTGGATCTTAAGACATATGATTGGAAGAGATCGGATAACAGAAAATTAATTACATGAATCAGGTCATAAATCCTACACTCCTACTATCGAGCATCATTACCCTTCTCAAGAACAAAAAAATGGATATCAGATATCTAATTAACAGCCAAATTGCTTTAGCTACATTGAAATATCAATAACAAGAAACAATATGACGATCCACATCAACAATTCAATTTCACAACAGGAACGAAAGTATATGATTACGAGGGATTTCACCTAGCACAAGACCAAACTCGACATCAGACATCTAATTAACAGCAGAGTTGTTTTACCCACATTGAAATCGCAATAACAAGAAACACCACAACGATCCAACAGTTAAATCTAGATTACGAGGGATTTTACCTAGCACAAGACCAAACTCAACTCGCTTTGCCCCAAAAACTTCAAGACCGGAACAGGTACGGGCATAGTTCCAGTGATCGCTTTCCCTTCGCATCATATGCATCTTCTAGAAGTCAGATGTACATTCCAATCTAAGCCATTCATGAAACGAAGAATGAAGTGTAGAGGGGTACACAAACCGAGAAATACCAGAGCCGAAAGGCCCATTCCAACCGACCCTATCAGTCGTATTGCCGCTGCAAGAAGCAATCATCCCCGGGCTCCAAAGCCGGTCGGTGCGGCCGCCTTCCTGCTTATGAAAGTCCCTCATTCCAAGTCACCGTCCAAGACCTCCCATCGCCGCCGCATCCACGGACCGCAGGAGGAGCTCGATTCGATTGCGATGAAGGGTTCGGTGTTTGGATTCGAAGGCGATTGGGAGGGGAGTTAGGGTTTCGAATGACTCCGCTCTCGTTCGAGAACCGAACTTGGCGCGGGAAGTTACGTATGCGAGCGCATTTATTACCACCGAGTGCGTCAGGAGCCGTTCTTGAGAGCGTGGAAACGAGAAGTGATGATGGTGAGTTGGAGTCGCGTGGAAAGCACATGGATGCGAGAGTTCAATTACAGTTTTTAACGAAGAATACGCCGTTCCGTGATCGTAACAGACAATAGTAATTAACAATTATTTTCATAAATTTTAGTTTTTTTTTTATACAAAAGGGTAATAGCTATATATATTTAAAGAAATAATTACGTGAACCACTGCTAGCACAACAATGGTAATAAAAGGATAGCATGAAAGATTAAAAACATAATAAAAAAAAGACGAATAATATATAGTCTTTGGACCAAAAAAAAAACAAAAGAGTAAACAAAAAAAATCCCTCTCAAGTAGCTAGATATCAACCTTTGTAACTAAGAGGAAAAAGATATGGATCCATTCTTAATTCTTCTAATGAACTACAGAAATGTGTAAAACGATGAGTAATAGATTTGTTGGCTTTCTATCAGAAAAAGAATAATTATACTTCTATGAAATAACTTCATAGACTTGTAATTTCATTTACCATGGCCAAATATTTAAAAATTATGATTTTACTTTCCTGTTTAGTAACTTTAAGAGTCAAATCAAACATGGATAAACATAAAAAGAATTGATCTTAGTCTTCATGATACCACAGAAACTAGCTTGTAAATTCATAATAAAGGATTGAACCTTGAATGGAAATACCAACAATAAAATTGCATGCAAGGATACATCATAAACCTACCAAGTCATGACACGCTGAGATATCAGTATTAATAACAATCCAATCATGTTTTAAGGACACATTTGGTATTAGCAATTAGAAAGAAAGACATAGTTCCCAAATATAATTTACAACACGATTCTCAATATTGTTGTTTTGATGGTGGATAATAATTTACAATTTATATCATCCAATATATAAATAGAAACAATATTGATTAATTTTTCTATATTAGTAATTTACAATGGTTCCTTTCAACTCATAGGTCATAGATAGTAGCGTTTAAGTTGGTTTCCTAATCATACCCAATAGAGTGTCTTGCTGGATGTAAGATGCTTATTATATTTTTTTTTCTTAATCCTAAACAAGAGGAGTATGAGATGATTGATATTTAGCCAATATTGTCCTTCAAATCTCCATTGAATAAGTATACTTAAAGAATAAATGATATAATATTTTTTTTCTTATTGATAGGACAAATATTGGGTTCATCCCATCAAATCGGACACATCAACCCCGAAGATCATCTCAGCGCCTGAGGTGCAAGTCACCTCGACCACGTCAGCTTTCACAAATGCCCCGAGGTCGTCGGTCCTCATCGATGCTTGACACGGCGCCACCCATCTGGTACGGTGTCAATCGAGCTGATACAATGCTAGACAGTTGGGCATGAGTCCAACCAACTGAGCCCTTGGGAATCGACGATGACAATGCTCGATGCGAGGCTATACCTCCGAGCCGACCGAGATAACCGTTAGCATTGATGGACTTGGTACGGATCCCCCCAATCCACAAGTATAGATATTCTCACTATAGTCATTGCTTGGGTGGAGGACCGAATCTCTGAATCTCTCAACTCTCACACTCTGACAGCTAACTTAGCCATCGGAGAGACCTCGTCGGGCATACACTATCACGACCTAAGCCTTTTTGCAGGTCCCACCTGAGGGCTCGAGAGGCACCTCGATTGAAGTACAACCCAAGGTGCCATCGTAGAACGCTTCTCCAAGCCCAATCGAGCTCAACTGTCCTCTCAATCCAACGTGGACGATCTTACACATGTGGACCCGAACCGAGCCGTGTTGATTCCTCGGTCATAACATAAACTTCGTCAACACTTATTTAACAAATCAGAAAATTTTTGCATAACTACCATCACAAAAAAATTATGTCATGGGAAACCTTGTTGAAGTCATTGAAATCCTCAAAAGAAACCAACGTTAATGTTAATTTGAAACATTCATCTAACAAGTTAGGTTGAAAATCTAAATTTACGATGAAGAAAGTCTCAACATATTAAATCATAAGTCATTTAAAAATAATCTTCAACCTCATACAAAATGTCTTTGGTAGTATGATGGTTATGCATACTCTTTTGACAAAGTACAATGTTCTTATGAGTGAGTCTATTATTGATGAAAGCGTGTTGGCTTGCATCAATATTTTCGAGAAAAATATACTATATATTCTTTATTATATTGAAGATAAAGCGATAAATAATTTTGCATATGAAAAGGTGTCTAAAATCAACAAAAGTATATGGGTTTTATCTTTTGGAGGCTAAAGTATGAGAAGTAAATATTGACCTTACTAAATAATTTACTGTTTATAAAAAAACATTAGGTAGCAACAACAAGATCTTCATTGATAATATGCCAATATGGTTGAAAGAAATGCATCATTAAAACTATCTATCCCCAATGCTTTGTCAAACTTAGAGTTGAAAATAACCTATTGGATTTCATCTTGTGATATAAGTTAGAGAGTAATTGATAGAATGATTCAAATATAATCTTAGAGATCAAAATGAGACTATATGGAACTTCAATAAGGGGAGAGACAAAAAAGATTATGATATAATCGGATAACTTCATCATGTAGATAAATATCCAACACAAGCTAACTCTATTCATTTAAAATAAATAAAATATTATTTTTATTCCATAGAATATGAAGAGATATATGAAAGTAAGCATTTCTTTTACGATAACGTTACAATATTTTTATTGAAATACTGAAAACACTGTAAAATTATTAAAAGCACAGTAAGTAATATCAGTATCTCTTTGGGATCATTATGATACTAAATTTTTAGACTTAAGATTAGTTTGATCGAGACTCTGAGTTAATTTTCAAATAAGCTTTACATTGTTTTTATTATGATGATAAAAAAACTATAATAGGTCAAAACACTAGACGAAGCCAAAACACTCTAATGGATTATGAAAGTTAATTGAGATATTATTGGTACCATATGGAGAAAATAAAAAACAGAAGATTTCTATTGAGAAAAAAAAAAAAACCTTTTTTGAGGGAAATCACCCCGATATTGGTGGAGGGTTATATAGTGCTGGGAGTTTAATATTTCCAAAATTTACAAGGATAAATATGTAAAACCCCATTATTTATTTTAAATAGCTCAATTGACCGAACTCATGTTGACCCAACCCAACCCATCACACTAACGTCATGGTCCAATAAGGAAAGCATATCAGCCGTTGGATCCAAATCGAACGGCAAAGGTGGGCACTCGTCGCATCAGTTGCGCAGTCTAGGGTTTATAAAAGCATCGCGAGTTCTCGGGCGTTTCGCGATCCATAGGTAGGGCTTTTGTCCACCCGGAACTCTCGCGGAGGCTGGTGGTAAGTCTTCGTTTCCTGATCCGCTTCTGGTGGTGCTCGTCTCCAATCCCATAGTGTTTCTTTCGATCCATCTGTTCTTGATGGATGAGCTCATTAAATTTCATTTTTTTCTTGAAGGATCGAAGGAAGAGAGACACATCTGAGCAATGAGGTATCACAAGTTCTGATGTTTCTAATATAGCTTGATATACTTGTATTTGGCTATTACTTTCTTGTATTTTTTGGGTCAATATCTTGTCGAACGAAATGCTAGATGTTGTTGTAGAGAATCTTAGGAGCGATGCAAATGGTCCATTCTGTTATCTTTGTCTCGGAGAATGTAAGATACGAATTATGTGTGAGCGATTAGTTTCTCGAGCAGCGCGCTTAAATTCGTTGTCATGTCGTTACATCAATATGTGTCGAGAACTAGCAGCAGACAATACAGATAGTTCCTTTCTTTTCTGTTTAGCTTATTTACTCTCTTAGCACTTCTAGGCATACACATTCTGTTCTTCTTGTTTCTGTTCATGATATTTGTTCTGGTGTATCAAAGAAGCGATGATAGATTGATCACAGCAAACAGCATTTCTTTAAGGTTATTTGTAATTATTAAATGATTAATTAAAAATTGTTGATATTTTAGGTGTTACGTTTGATAAACATAATAAATAATTGGCCTAGTAGTAATCTTTTGTGCTTTGATAATATATAACATGCAATCAATTTGGCTTTAATTTTGATTTGTGGGAGACAGTTTCAGCCTTCTAAGCTGTGCTTATCATTGTCTAGAAGTTTTTTTCTGTTTAGTCATGTGAGGATTT
This sequence comes from Ensete ventricosum, assembly GCA_029747655.1. Lineage (NCBI taxonomy): Eukaryota > Viridiplantae > Streptophyta > Magnoliopsida > Zingiberales > Musaceae > Ensete > Ensete ventricosum. The sequence goes on along the minus strand of JAQQAF010000001.1, from coordinate 7,691,698 downwards.
ATTTTTCTTTTAAATGTCATTTGGAGACTCGTTACTGGTGATCAGTTGTTTTATCGCTTTCTTCTAATTGTACTGCATTTTTAATTGTGCAGATTTATTCATTCCTTTGTTTCATATTCATTTTTTCTATGTTCTAATCACTTTATAGATTCTGTACTGCATTAGTAGCTTCATCTTAATGTGGTTATTATGTTGAACTCACTTTTTAAGCACATTGTTATTATGACAGCAAGTTACAGAGTGATGTCCTGAGGGAAGCAATCTCCCAGGTTGTTGGTGATTCTCGGGAGAAGAAACGGAAATTCACCGAGACAGTTGAGTTGCAAATTGGTCTGAAAAATTATGATCCTCAGAAGGACAAGCGTTTTAGTGGGTCTGTAAAGCTTCCTCATATTCCTCGCCCTAAAATGAAAGTGTGCATGTTGGGAGATGCTCAACATGTCGAGGAGGTAAAGCATCTTGGTTTTTATGTATGTTTATGGATTTTTTTGTATAAGAATTATTTAGTGCCCCTTGTTTTAATGTCTCCTGATCCATTAGAGTTTTCCTATTTTATTACTATAATCATTAATTGGCTCATCGCCTACGGTATGGTCCTCTCTGTGAATCATGGATTCAAATGCTGGAAGGTCATGGTTTGTCATTTATTGTGGTCGACTATGTATTCTGTTGTGTTGCTCTGCTGCTGAAATGAGTGCCAATCAATATTACCTAATATTTTGCATCTACCCCCATCATTCATGCTGCAGACAAATTTGTGTTGTTTGCATGTGTGTGATTTCAGTGTAGCTCTTGAAAATTGGATATCTGCAACAACGAATACAACCTATATGATGATGATTTGAATGGAACATTTCAAATCTATTTTCACCCTATCTTGACACGGGAACAAAAATATTTTTTCTGTTAAATATCATGATCTCCATTTTGTTTACTTGTGGATGCTTCTAGTTCTGATTCTCATGTATTCATGCATATCTTATTGCTGCACATTATTCTAATGCTTGCTTTTATCGCCCCCAGGCAGAGAAGATAGGGCTAGATTATATGGATGTTGAAAGTTTGAAAAAGATGAACAAAAATAAGAAGCTGGTTAAGAAACTTGCTAAAAAGTACCATGCTTTCCTGGCATCAGAGGCTATAATCAAACAGATTCCTCGTCTTCTTGGCCCTGGTCTGAACAAGGCAGGCAAGCACTACTGCTTTTAACTTTTACTGCATCCTTAATGCATCTGATAGGACAGCTACTCTTTTATGCTGGTGGCAGTTTTAGCAAATCATAACAAGGTTTATGTTATCATATTTTAACAATTTTCTTCAATGTAATCTTGTTTGAAAAATGAGCATTTCAGTGACATATAACATTAGTCAATTAATGATTATCGATCAGTAGCAAGTTCCTGAAGCCATCTATTTAAGAGTAAAATATCATAGTAGAGAGCAATATTGAATTATTTTTTGGGAAGTTAAACAAGTGTACATAGAAGGGTATATTTTGTTGCAATTACTTCTTTTAATCCCTAAATAGCTTTTTGGCCCTTTGGAAATTTTATTCATTTCAATTGGTATACTTATTGGAATAAGTACTTTTAGTTTCCATATATTGAGAACATCATCATCATCATCAACAACAACAACAATATCCAGCAGTAATATTCCGACTTAGTTAGATGAATTAGAGGCTCTATATGAAAAGCAAAATAGTTTTGAAAAAAAAAGAGTGGAACTGACGTTAGTGATATTTTGTTTTATTTGAGGTTGGTTTTAATGATCTCAAACTATGCTCCATTTATAAGAGAATGTTGTTTGGGGTATTGTTAAGAAAACTATAATTAATCACACCACTTAATATTAATTGCATCTTAATTAAGAAAAATCTATCCTGATGCTTGATTGTTATTGTTTTTTGCCATGGCCCTTTGTTCATCTTACTGTTTGGATAGGTTTTGATCTCCATTAGATTCAACTTGAAATCTTCCAACAATCTTTTTGAAATTTGATCATGTGTGCACATGTTTTGCTTTTTTTGTTAGTTTATTGAATTTTAGATATCTGTATTCTAGGTTGACCGATATACACTTATGTATGTTCTCCTGTATGTAGTTTCTGTTCTATTATATCTTACCGATCTCTGGTCGTCTTCTAATTTGATTTGCTATGCAGGGAAATTTCCCACTTTGGTCACTCACCAAGAATCTTTAGAGTCAAAAGTTAATGAGACAAAAGCAATGGTGAAGTTTCAACTCAAGAAAGTTCTTTGCATGGGTGTTGCAGTGGGTAACTGTGCAATGGAGGAGAAGCAGATATTTCAGAATGTGCAACTCAGTGTGAATTTCCTTGTCTCTTTGCTGAAAAAGAACTGGCAAAATGTGGGTTCTTATCATCCCTGTTAGTTGATTTTTTTTCTCATGCTCTTCTATTTTCACTTAGAATTAATCATCATTCAAATTGGTAGGGTTATTTTTTTTATATTTTTATGAAGGTTTCTTTAAGTTTGATGCTTATAGATAATTTTGATACAATTTTGTAGAGAATGTAACAATATATTATTAAGTTTCTTTCTAGAAAACAAGTTTATTCGTCTTTTTACCTTAGCTTATTGGCATTAGCAAACAGGCTTAGATGTTTAGTTTGTTTGTATTCCAAGTTTTCTTTCTTATTTGTTGTAGTTTCATGCTAAAAAAACCTTGTATTGATCTGTAGTGACTGGTTTGTGTTAAAATAGACTGTATTTGTTTTCCCCGTTACTGATGTTTAGTGGTTTACCAGGTGAGATGCTTGTACCTGAAGAGCACCATGGGGAAACCATACCGAGTGTTCTAAGTTGGCCCCTTTCTCAGGCTGGTGATCCATAAAAAATCTAAATTCTACTTCCTCTTCAAGATTTTGTTTATTAAGCAGTATTGAAGTTGAAGGTCTAGGTTTATTAAAAGCTCATGTTCTGTTTGGTGTCAATGTCCATGAAGAGGTATTTAATCTTGTTATGCTTCTAAATATTTTGGTGGACAACTAGAGTTTTATTCATCTTTTTATGAGCATTTGCAGCCCTTTCCCCTGTGTAGGCTGATTAGTCTTAAGTGTTGGTGATTGAAAACTGAATAAACTTTTAAGAGTCGCTCCAAAATCTTTCTGTGGTTGATTCCGAGTGTTCAATGAAGATTAGGTCAACTACTACTCCGTGGTTGTTCAATGAAGATATAGGGAAGGACGTTAGTTTATAAGAAATTACATTAGAGTTGACCAGACATCAAAGGATCGGATCAATTAGAAATAGGGTGTCCAAAAGCAAGCGTTGATGCAAATGATTAAGCATACTGGCATCTTCGTCCACGTGGCGCCCGACATCGAGACGACGTCTCCACTACATCACTCCGCGGCGGAGCCGGTCGGAATCCCGAACCCGCCCAACATAACCGATCCTTGCTACCGAGAGCTCTCATACGCCTAGTCGCATGTAGCCATGGACGGCCGCGAACCGCGTAGGAAACGCTTGTCGTTCGATTCTTCACAACCTCCTAGGGCGAAGGGAGACGTCAGCGGCGATGGGGGCCATCGGCACGCTTGGTGATGATTGGTGGGGATCCCCTCCACCGCGCGCCGTTTGGCGCACCGAATCCGAGCGGGAGGAGCTAATGGGGATACCCTATCTACTTGTTACTCCTCCCTCGGTTGAGCCACGCCTTCGCTCGCCCGCTCTCTCCAAGAGGATTCCTGGTTCTCCTTCCCCATCTTCCACCCTCGCTCGATCTCACCTTTGGGTACCCAATTCCTCTTCTTCTTCTTTCTTTTCTCGGTTACTCCGCGTTCTTGTTTTGGTTGATCCATTTCATTTTCTGGGCTGCAGCAGATGAACCTGTTCCAACTGCTTATTGTCTGGTTATTAGTGCAATACTTATTTCTCTGGTAGGGATTTTGCCCTTTCCATGTTCTTTTCTATACACACGCAATGCGAAGCATCCTTCACAGAACAATTCCCCTCATATATATATATATATATATATATATATATATATATATATATATATATATATATATATATATATATATATTGTAGGACTGTGTGTGTGCGTGCGCGCGTAGGACTGGAAATAGGAAAAGGAATCCAAGTTAGATTGATGCGATGCCGTCAGTGGAAGTTTTGCAGGGATACTATGTTGAGAATCTTGGGGTGGATGCTTAGTATTGATGTCAGACACAATGGTGTGATCAGGGATAGTTATGACATAGGTAGATAAAAATTGGTTATTGATAGTAATATAGCTATAATGCAGCCAGAAAAGCTAGTGTAGCTCATGTCATCTTGCAATCCTTTGAAACTGCTGTTTGCCACATGCAAGTTTTGAGATCTTATTACGCAAAAGATGCAACTTTTTTGTGTGTACACTGATGATCAGGTTCACCAAATGCATATCTATTTTGTTTGTCCTCTAACTTATTCCGATTCGAAAGAAGCCTTGCAGGGCTATTCACCTTTGAAGCACCAACTTATAGTTTTTGATATGGCTTGTAGACAACTATTAGATTCTGCATATACATTTCTTGGAGTCGATACATTTCTCATTGGATCAAAATTTGGCAATTCTGTTGTTGTTTCAGCTGCCTGTGCAACTTGTAGTACCTTTCTGATGGATGTTCTTTTCCCTAGCAGTTAAACTGCAGTGAAAGAGAAGCACATAATTTCCGTAAGAATTAGATAAGGACTAATGTTCTAAAGTTGATCGCAGGGATGATGGCTCATCGCTAGGTCATCCATTTGCATTCTAAATTAGATTCTTGTTTCTTTTGTTTGAGGTTGTCATGATTAGTGCTATTAGATAAGGGATTTGAGAAGTGTTTCATACATGTTGTCAATGACAAAAAGACTGTTCTTTTTATTTCGGCGTAAATTTTCTTTTGTGCTATACATGTACAAACAGTGATTTAGGATTCCGATACTGAAAGAGAATATGACCGTGCACAAATATGAAGCTTCAATTGTATCTCTACCTGGACCTCATGCTCTCAAGTCAAGTGTTGCATGTGCATCACATCCAGAAACAATTGATTGGCCCTTCTACCGATCAAGCGCAGACAAATACTTTGATGATTATTATATATTCATATTCCTGCATTCAGTTCCTGGTGAAAGATGCTTAAAAAATAACAGAAACATAAATCATCCATGCATCAACCTGAGGACGATTGCCCACCTTTTTGTAGTACAAATGTATGTGTCCACTGGAAATAATAGATGCAAGACTGTATTATCAATCTATGAAACTTTGTGGGCCCTTTGTGGATGAAGTTGTGCAAGGATTCCTGGCTTGCCTAGTTCTGAATGTTCCGCTCTGTTGGTTTGAGCACTCAAGTGATATCCATCTCTTCATTAAAGTAGATATTCCTGTGCAACTATTAAGTCTTATCTGTGCACAATCATTTACATGTCTATTTGATCATAAGTGTCATGCTTTCACCTAATTGCACGTACCAAGTAGACGCTTTGATCTGGTGCCATAAAATACTAGTTCTTTAATGAACTGATTGTATTAGTTGTCTGTTGGATGAGCTTTGTCCAGTCAATATAATGATAGACTGTTTCTAATCTGTTTTGGGTTTTCAGGAGACACAATGGTGACAATTGCTCTCCCATCTTCCGGTATGCTCAAGAGCAGCTCCAAGGGCTGGCTTTCTTCTGCATTGATTAGGAGCCCATCCTCGCTTAGCTCCTTGAGGTGTATCACGAAAACATCAAGCCTGAGGACAACCAACCGCTTCAGGGCATCGGCTATGGCTGTTTACAAGGTGAAGCTCATTGGACCAGAGGGGCAGGAGCATGAATTTGATGCTCCGGACGATGCCTACATTCTGGACTCGGCTGAGACGGCAGGAGTGGAGCTGCCGTACTCTTGCCGTGCTGGTGCGTGTTCCAGCTGTGCAGGCCAGATGGTGTCTGGTGCTGTTGATCAGTCAGATGGATCCTTCCTTGATGATTCACAGATTTCGAAGGGTTACGTATTGACTTGTGTTGCCTATCCCAAGTCAGATTGTGTCATTCAGACACACAAGGAAAGTGATCTGTACTGATGGTAGTTGATCAGTTTGTCGTGCTTCTATCTTCTTCTGGTTTGAACCTTATCAGACTGTATTGTGGGTCAGGTTTTTGTTGCGTTCAAGAATCTGCTGTTTATTACAAGGATTTTAATCTCAATAGTTTGTTCCCAGCATCATATTTCTGTGTTCTACCTAATTCCAGATGCATTAAGTAGTTTCTTCTTAACTTGGTTATGATATCAACTTGGAAGTTTCCAATTTTGTTTGAATTTCTATGTAAATTATGATATCTAAGTATCATCTGTCACGAACTTAGTTGGTTTTGCTTAAGTCATGCAGGATCCTTACATGTCTATCCATAAAGGTCAACATCCCTTAAACCTCTTAAGGTCCCTTAGGACCTACAAAAAAGAAAACGGTCTGTAATGAACATTGATCCTTTGTGTGCAATGAAGAGATTGTAACGTCCATGGTTGTAATATGTATTGACTATATAAAGTGTTTACTAAAATGATTGTTTATGGTTTTGATGAAAAATGTTTTCTCTTTTATGGGTCCTAAGAGATTCTAGGAGGTTTCGTCCTTAAGAGACTCTAGGAGGTTTCGAGGAGGCAGATCTTTGCGGACGGACACGCAAAAGTATCGTGACAGATAGCTTCCCTAATATTTTTCCACTCTGATTTTTTTTTTTGTATAATAATCATTGATCAACAATAGAGTAAGATCTGTTTTGTATCAATTATATATATATATATATATATATATATATATATATATATATATATATATATATATATATATATAGAGAGAGAGAGAGAGAGAGAGAGAGAGAGAGTCATTTAGACCGAAAATAAAAATAATGTCATTCAATTATTATCAAAGTGACTGAACTTAACATTCAAATGCAAATTTTTAGATATGCCTATCCGCACTTGGATTCTGAAAATGTAGTAAAGATCATCGGAACAATGCAGATTCTTTTGCAACAAATAATTACTGGACCTGTTTATTAATGAAACACTCGGAGGTCTGTCTACTTTGTGCTCTTCTCACTATCATCATCTACTCTCAGAATGCTCTTCATCTGTTCCACAAGCTCCTGCATTTGCTTCCTCGAGTGGAGTGGCGAAGGGTAGACGCAAGCACAGTCGAGCTGCCCATCTCGGATCGTATCAAACACAGCGATGGAGGGGCCAACCCCATGGGCAGAAGCACAGCCAACATAGTCGTCCACGCCGAGCTGGTGCTGCAGCGCCGCCGACGACTCATACACGACGGGCTCTTCGAACACGGAGATGAGTGCAGTTCTGAGGGATGAGGAATTGGTGAGGTGGGGGTGGTCGATGGCCCTGCACATCAGGTAGTTCACCTCGCCAATGTCTTTGAGATGCTTTTTGTTGGCAATGGCGGTGGAGTAGGAGCATTGGCATCTCTCCGCGACCTCCCATAGTCCTTCTCCCTCATGAATGCTGTGTGTGTTGATGATGGCCGAGTGATAGAATCCTGCACAGATTAGACGGCGGCCCAATAGTTGAGCAAACTGCATGCAAATGTGATATCGAGAAACACTCAAATTCTTCATTCTGAAAATAATAAATTTAAAGTAAATTGAGTTTTTAATCAGCTCAAAGTCCTCTGGCATAAAAGAAGTTTAAGATCAAACACTTTTGAAACACCTCAAAACTAACACATATAAGATCAAACATCAATACAACTTCAAAAGTTTAACATATGTCACCCACTTGATCTTTAGAAATGTGAAGTTGTTCTTTTAATCCACCCATCTTCACCTCATGCACTTGAATATTTTCAACAATTCAATTAATTTTTTAATTTTTTTTCCTTATTCATGCAATACTATTCCAAATTGAACTCCATTTTCTCTCTCCCAAACAACATTTTTACAATAAAAGATTTAAAAGAAATGTTTGCCAACCCTCATAGTTATTGTCCATCTTAGCTTGAGGTTTTTGCCTTCTAGAATGTCCCCCCCCCCTCATGATTATTAAGATTTAAGACTTTTGAGTACCCAAGAGGAGTGAAAATTCATGAATTTTACACAACTTTACAAGATTTACATGCTTCGTGCTAGTTGCTAGTAAGAAACAGTACTAAAACTAATTCAATCGATCACATTTAAGATGCAATGGAAATTGCGTCCCGTAGTTATGATGTGCTTTTTTCCTTTAGAAATTTCATGCCAAATGATAAGATTATAATGGTTTGTCATACTGCAGAATACAGCGGTCAAATGACAAATTGTTGCAAGGTTTGTAGCCCTTACCGATGTTGTGATCATGCAGAGGGGGATCGAGATACTTGCGGCAATCGACGAGGGTGATGACCGAGTAAGTCTCGTAGTGATCATTCTCCCACTGTTTTGATGCACGCGTAGCCACCATTGCTGCAGCTGATAAGGCTCCACACAGCTTAATTCCCCTCTTTTTGCATGCCTGGGATTCAAAAACATTAAAGAAGTTGATATGAACATGGCAATTAGCAAGAAAGTATCATTTAGCATGGTAGGACAATGATCATACACGCTCGTAAAAGAAAACACCAAAAAACTCTTCTACGGATTTCAGTCACCAGACAAAACATCATCAAAATAAATAAATCAAAAACAAAAAAAAATAAAGCTCAAAATTGGTCTTATACATACAGATATAAAATCATCTTTATCGTTAATCGAATCTATAGATTAGATTAATTAGTTGGAACACAAGTTTACTAATTAGATATTATAATCCTGTATTATATTAGTAAGATTATAGAATATATAAGATAATATTATCAAAATAAATCTTATAATTGAAATAAATAAGAGAATATATTGAAAGTGGCTGATAGAGACAACAACAAGAAAGTAGAGATCTCATAGGAACTAAAGAGTAAACAAAATAATATCATGTCCTCCTGTTATATTTAAAATTATAAAAAATGTTTATCTTTGTAAAGAGTTTAGACATCTCTAATAACAAACAAAACATGAACCATGGTGACCTTTTTAGCTGGGGTTTTGCTTAGGCATTTTGCTGGAATCTGCCTCATAAAAGGCTTTCTACTTTCACAAGTCTTGTTTAGTATAATATATGTGGTGCATATGTTATTTATGTGGGAGGAGTTAGATCAAGATCATATTTTTTTCACTTGTTGCTTGTAAAGTTTAAGAAGGATCCAAGAATAGATTAAGCATCAAGTTTAGGTATATGGTGGGTCTTTGGAGCTTTGGTTAGAGAGGAGGACCTCACCAACATACCTGGGTGGACCTCTAGTGCTTATATTTTCTAGGATAGAAGGCTGGAAATGAGGAACTTTCAAGGCAGTTTTAGGATGGATGAACCTTCTTGTTCACTCTTTGGGTTTGGCCCGAAGACTTTGTCGGCTGAAAGCCTAAAAGTCCTGAAGAAAGAGAAACCCACACCCACAAACAAGAAGAAACACAGCAAGAGAGGAATCAGGAAACCATCTACATTGGAAACCATCTCCATTGTGAACAACAACAACAACAACCGGATAAGTTGTTTTGAGTTGCATATGTTCTTGGATGTCGACATCTCTACTCTCCTACCAAAGAGAAGAGCAAATTGGAGGAGTGACCACCACTCACTATCTTACTCGTCAGCCCCTGTTATACTCCAATTTATTTAAATTTCAGTCTAAATTAAATTCATACATTACGTGTCTTAAATATTTTATATTTATATATACTTTTTAACTTAAAAATAAATTTATTATGATTAAAATTGGTTAATCTTACAAACCTTGCTTCTTCTTTTTTTTCTCCCTTATAGGGTGGGAAACTATCTATCTATCTTAATGCATTAAATTATGTGAGGATGATCAGAGTCTTCGCTTACCGTAACGACCTCCCAGCATGGACGGTCTGAGATGAGGGATCAGACAGATCCTACGGTGATAATGCAATGTATAGTGTGCAGTATATGCAGGGTATCCGAGCGTATTAAGTAAGCAAAACAAGAAGGAGAGGAGACACTCACGGTGAGAAGTTTCTGGGTGTCGTCGGTGCCCAACACCAGCCTCGCCACCTGCGACCGCCGCTCCGAGGAGGCGTCCTCGAACCGGAGGGTCGATGTCCTCAGGGCGTTCAACGAGTAGCCGATCAAATCCTTCCCCCGCGCCCAGAACGGCTTCCAGGCGTCCTGCTTCGGAATCAAGTCATCTATCCCCCGATTGAACCCATCGGCCTCGCGATGGAATCCCTCCCCCGGAGCGGCCATCAAAGCCAGGAGCTCCTTGAGGACCGCCACGGCGGAGGTGCGATCGCAGACCGCGGTGTGAAGCCGGAGCGCGAGGGTGGACCGGCCGGGCTCGGGCATCTCGTAGAGCGTCGCGAAGAGGACCGGGTGAGTCGGGCCCCCGTCGGACCAGGGGTTCTGGTTGAACTCATGCTCTAAGATGGCGTCGAAGGGCGAAACCGACACCGCCGACGCCGATGCCGGCGGCGGCGGGAGGAGATCGGAGGAGGAGAGGAGCCGAAGGACTTCCGACCGGGTGGTGGCGATGGCGAAGAATGGGTGTCTGGAGGCGGCGGTGACGAGGTGGGCGCGGAGGAGAGGGTGGGAGGATTGGAGCTGGTGGAGAGCGGAGTCGAGGAGGGGGCGGGAGGCAGGTCGGGAGAGGAGGAGGGCGAGGACAGTGATGCCGGTCCCGCCTTCCACGGCCCGGCACCAGCTGTACTCGGTGCCGCCGACTGGCCGTCCGTCGGCGGTCCCGTCGCCCATTCCCGGCGAAAGGGTGGGGGGAAACAAAGTGGAGGGAACTCGATCGATGGCTCGCTTTTGCTGTTCTTATCTTACCCAAAGTACACTGTTTCTTCGTACGCACGCACGTCGTTTAAGCCGCACACTTTTGGAATGGGATATTCTTTTTTTTTAATAAAATAAATAAATAAAAATCCGTTACATCAAATCGACTCTCTCACATGGATTCCAACTGTAGAATAATATATTAATCAATTCGAATATTTTAATAAAAATAAGTGTATTTTATTCAAGAATAAATTTTATCTTTACTTCATTCTTGTCCTATGTGGACAATAATGAGGAATAGGAATATGAGAGGACCAATTATTGAGGTATGAAATTGTACCAAAATCATCATCCTCCAATCAAAATAAGATATATATATATATATATATAAAGCTATCCCAACATAAAAATCGATACAATTCACTGTCCCATTCAACACTCACTTCCTTACTGTGTTGTGATCGGACACAATACTAGGGATTTTTTATTTTTTATATTCTCACAAGTGCGTCAACTTTATAAACACCCGACAGCGAATTTGATTTTGATAATTTATAATAGGAACTTGGATTCGAATCCTATCTTTATTATTGGTTATTAAAAATAAAGTGTCCAAATTGTATGAATTGAACATAATCATTGGAGATATTTCGTGGCCCACTTAAAATATGCGTGTGTTACGTGGTTTGATGCTTTAATAAAATAAAGCATTGCTTCCGCACGGCTCGAGTGTGTCCGTTGAGTGCCACTTGAATCATAATTGAGCAAGTTAGATAAAACCGTTTTGGACAATTATTGGAGTTGTACAGAAAGAAAAAAAATTATTATGAAAAATAATTATGTATTTATTAATTATATTATTTTTTATTAAAAATAATTATGATACTATAGTCACTGGTTTTAGAATTGTAGCAAGTTTGCCTAATGAGTTTATTATTAATATAAGACCATTTATAAGATAGACATTGATAATTAATAAATTTATTAACTATTTATAAGATAGACATTGATGGTGTGCCTTATTTTGTGATGATATTATATTAATTGATTATAGTTTAAATGAAACTAATTCTAAACTTAAGTTACGAAGAAGATTATCTTTAAAAACTAAAGATTTTAGATTAAATATTGTTAAAACTAAATATATAACATAATTTTAGTTATATTAGGAATAAATATGAGGATATGATTAAGTTGGATTGACAAGAGGTCTGTTAACTAAAGACATTATACATCTTGAATTAATTTTTAAACAAGATGAATAAATTGATAAAGATATTGTTAAAATAGGATGATTCAGAAGATAAGAACCGTGAAGAGACTTATGTGACTCTTAATTACTTTTGAGATTAAGAAAAATATATTAGAGTTGTTATACCAATAACACTTTATAAATCTAAATGCTGATTAGTTAAAAAATAATATATACAAAAAAATTATACTCTTGAGATGAAAATATTGATGTGGATATATGAAGTTACTAAAAAATATAGAATTTTTTATTTATTTATGTATCATTACAATAAAAGAATAAACTAAGAAAAAAAACACTTAAGATAGCATGACCATATGCTCAAGAGACCTACAAAACAGGTAGCTAGGATTTTATGAGTTTATTATTATTATAGATAATACTGTTTTATCATAAATTTTAATTCTCTAAGCTGCTGAGAATTCAAAGCCAACATGGGTTATTGTGGAAGCTTATCATCAGTTTAGTATCAAGAGATAATTAGATTTAATATGGATTCACATAAAAATTATATCAATATATATTTGACAAAGTTTCTCTTATGTTTAAAATAGTATTTGGAAGTTAATATGATACCTAAGAATTCAGAGGGTCCCAGAAATTAAAAGTTGTACAGAGTCTCTCTTGTATAACATAATATTTATTATATATTATTAATCAACGAAAGTAAATGAGAGTTAATTAATATCAATGATTATAATCATGCGAGCCAACAAGATGTTCAAGTGGAGGTGCGACTATCCCCTTATATGGCTCATTTCTCAAAAAAGTTTATGTAAGTTTTCAATCAATATTTCACGTTTATTATACTAATATTTTGTATTTAATTCAAAGATGTTGCATTGAATATTTTAAATAAAACATAACGGGAGGGCCGTGAAATAGTTATTTAGGTATAATGCCACATTATAATTATATTATTTACTTTTATAGTTCTTTAATATCTACATTTACTATTTATTTTTCCTAATGTGCCATCTTCCATCACTATTAATCTGGCTATATTGTATTGCCATAAGATTATAATGCAAATACAAATACAACATGTACTTAAGTGATACGAAAATGATGAAAAAAAAAAATGAATGGTGGTGGCGGATGGTGACGCTGTGGGTGACTATTATGATGCTGGTAATTGAGAACGATATGATAGCGGTTTATTGTCAATGTCAATCCGAACATTGATGATAAGGAGAAAGATGAGATAGAGTGATGAGGCATTTGCGTTAGCATCAAAGGAGGAAGAGGAGAGAGGTGAGTCATTTGCATCGGCACTGCACTGCTCTGTCTCACCTGCCTCCTCTTCCTCCTCCCTCCTCATCATTAGCAACGTAGATGCTTCATATGGTTCTTCTTCCTCCTTCAGGGCCGATGTAGATGCAGAGCAAGGCCAGAGGAAGCAAAGCGGTGTGACACCGATGCAAATATCTCACCTGCCTCCTCGTCCTCCTCCCTTATCATCGTCGATGATGCAGATACCTCACCTGTCTCATCTTCCTCCTCCGATACCGACGCATATATAGAGTGACGTCGGAGGAGGAAGAGGAGGCAAAACGATGCAATATTGATGCAAATATCTCACTTGTCTTCTCTTATTCCTTCTACGTTATATTGCTCTGCCTCACTTGCCTCATCTTCCTCCTTCATTCTCATTATCGGTGATGCAAATACCTCACTTGCCTTATCTTTTTCCTTAGATGCCTCATTGAGAACAATATGAAGGTCGATTTCTTACGAATGTCAATCCGAATATCGACAATGAGGAGAAATAGGAGGTAGAGCGATTAGGTATTTGCATTAGCATCGAAGGAGGAAGAGGAGAGAGGTAAGTCATTTGCGTCGACACCGCATCGCTCAGCCTCACCTACCTCCTCATCATCGGTAACGTAGATGCCTCACCTGGTTCCTCTTCCTCCTTCGGGGCCAATGTAGATGCAGAGCAAGGCCATAGGAGACAAAGCAGTGCGACGTCGATGCAAATGTCTCACCTGCCTCGTCTTCCTCCTCCCTCATCGTCGTCGGTGATGTAGATACCTCACCTGCCTCATCTTCCTCCTCCGATACCGACACAAATGTAGAGCGACATTAGAGGAGGAAGAGGAGGCAAAGCGATGCAACATTGACGCGAATATCTCACTTGTCTTCTCTTTCTCCTTCTATGTTATATCGCTTTGCCTCACTTGCCTCATCTTCCTCCTTCATTCTCATTATCGGTGATACAAATACATCACTTGCCTCATCTTTATCCTTAGATGCCAATGAAGATTCAGAACGACACCAAAGAGAAGACAAAACGGTACGATGTTGACCTAAATGTCTCACCTGCCTCATTTTCCTCCTCCATCCTCATCGTCGACCACACGAATACCTCATTTGAGATCGCTTTTCAACAGTGGAAAAATATGCATGCAACAGCTGTCAATGAATTGAGCAGTAAACACTGATGCACACATAAGATAAAATGGTCGCTTTCATATTCATCGATATTACATGTGTCTCGTAAACGAGTAATTTAGCTGCAGGGTTGCCATCGAAACTAACGATACATCATTCAGCACAAACAAACATAAACTTCTTAAGTTTATAGACATACATACCAATAAAACGTTTAAAGTGATTTATCACTATCAAAAGTCTTTACAAGCGATGATATAATATTACCGTGGAAAAAGATGACGAATCAATCGTAAACTCTTTGTCGTATGATTGTTCAGAGTTTACAAGATCTACGTTTCTAATTTACATTGCTAATCAAGTATTTCAATGCCATAAAATCTCGAGTTAAATATTTCATCTAGTCCGTTTTCTTTTTTTATATATAGATTATTAAGGTATCCTAATAGATTTAAAGGGATTGATTCTTTACATATAGATATATAAAGATATAATATGATTTAGGTAAAATCAATTAAGTCCTTAACATATAATAACAGAGCACATAGTTCATCTTTTGATGTGCCGTAAGTCAAACAGATGCTCAATTACTCGATCATATAAGTAAAATTAGCATGAGAGAAGGTGTTTGATGGCAGCAGCTCATGCCACGCCCATCCGGGAACACGCGGCCCAGGCTGCCGACATCAACGGGCTCGCAGAGAGCACTTTCCCAATGGCAAGATCACACATCGCCATCAAAACCAGGAACGAAGATGAAATGGCTGCAGCGTCTCATCATCCTAGCGATCGCAGGATTACGAGCCTACTACCGGGGAAAGCCCCCGTGAAACCAGAACCGGATGTACCAAGCAAGGGGATCAGCGAATCACATCGAGCCATGCCGGTGGAAGCTCTGCTGCCGGAGTTGCGAGAAAACCACCCTCTCGTGAGTCGTACAAGAAGCCCCAAACATGCTCTCCGCTTGCCAAGCGTTACTGTTACCAAATTGCCCGTCTTACTGACTCTGATCTGCTCTCGTTTTTATCTTGTTTTCTGCACGATGATGATTCGGAGTTGACCGGATTTTGTCTTAAAAACCCGAGCTTAGAGCACTTCTCTTTGATTCTTTGTACGCTAACGCGGGCTAGTACGCTCGGTATCAATATAGTAAATGATCATTTCATTGATCGATAAATATATCGATATCGACGCAATGCACAGCAACGAAGAAACCGTTCGACAAGTGTATCACAGAGGTAAAATAACTCTCATCTTTTGTCGTCGTGTATTCTCATCTAATGCAATCATTCGTAGCCCCAGCAATGTCATCCTTCGTCACCATCAATTGAAATGTTAAAATTATTTTTATAATTATTAATTTTATATTTCTATCGATAAGACCGATAATGTTAAAACATTATGTTAATATTAGAGATTCTAATATTAATTTTTTTTTAGATTCAATCACCAAAATGATACAAAGATCTAGTTACAAAATTGTGAATGAATTCTTATGAAACCGGTTGGTTTTATGTGCTGAGATTTACCAGTCGACTTCATAATTTTCCACCCCAAATTTTCTCATCTTCTTCTCACTTTCAATGACCGCAAGTCTTCACGCTTCTTTTAAGAATATATAATGTTTCGTGAAATTTATTCTTACGGAAGCATGTGTTTGCACGATGAGTAGACACGATCTTAGAAACGAATTTGATGGAAACCTTTTGAAAATTATGTAGACTTCAACAGGGCATAAAAAAAAAAGGAGATGAACTCCTTAGGGAAGAAGGTTATGTCTTGTAGCCAACCAAAGAGTTATCCGGTTTGAATTCTGAGACATACATAACCAGGAAATATAAAGATCATATTAAAGCACAATACAAGGGCAACAGCTCCCACAAACCCTAGCTACTACAAAATTCATGAGCCTACTGCATTTGCATCAAGTGATCTGTCACTTGAGATCCATAGAGACTACCTAACACCCACATTAGATCAATGCGAAACTCAATGGGACTTGACATACTCCCGAACTATATGAAGGCCCTCCGATTCTTCACCGTAATCCTGCCAAATGAAAAATATTAATAGATATTTGGAAGATGACAAAGAATTGACAAGTATAATGTTCTTTTTCAATTGATTTCGGTACCTTGATCACCACACATGAGCAACCCACAACTTTCCTAGCCTTTCCCTCTGAATCTATCTTGCATAGCTGCATTCCAATGACACAATAGAAAAGCATTCAGCATAGTCAGATAACAGCAAATCACAAAGAGATACAACCACAGCACCGTGGATACATCCACGATTAACCAAGATGATAACAAGTGCGATGTAATACCATTTTTCCTGTCAACCAACCGCCCTTTATAACCAGATACCAATTACAAAGAACATAAGAAAGAGCACTAAGAAGAAGCGGTCAAGGCTATAAAATGACAGCAGCATAAATGGCTGCAAACCATGGACACATCAACAATATGTCTACCAGAGAATAATACGTGACATAATATTTGCCTGTCTATGCATATTTGTCACACAAACAACATAGTTGATAGAGAAAAAATAAATTGAAATCATCAAACACCATAAATGCATATTATATTTTAATGTTGTTAGACTGTAAAATCTTAAAGAAAGAAAATTCTGACAAAGAAGATGCATTTCTACTGTCATCATCTTGGCTCATATTTGAAGTTCACAAAAAAAAAAAAAGGATTTAAAAAAATGTCTAACAAAGCGATCGAGGCTGGATCTGAGAGTCTATATTTACTAAGGTTGTGAAAATTTATATATATGTGACACAGATAAGCAAAAAAGGTTGGGGATAAAAAAATTTACTGGACAATAATCAGCTAGCTTGTACATGCAGTTTTGCACTATGTCACAAGGAATATAGACTGCTAACTGCATTATGAGATGCGCAGTCAAGTTCTTTGGAAGTGTTCTATATAATTTTATGAATCTTTTAATCGAGCAGCATATATTTTTTTCAGAAATAACAAACACTTCAAGGCACCAAAATCAAACTTTCACAAGATACACTGTTGCTAAGAAAACATTTGGAGGGAAGGAAAACCATGGAGGAATTTTTTATGAAAAATCAACTCTCACAGAAACTGGATAGAGTATTTGGATAACAAGGAAAAGAAAACCATTTTGGTTTTCCTTTTCTTGTGATAGGAATGCAAGAAGACCAAAAGTTGGTAGGGAAAGATAAGTTAACAACAATAGAGAGGATAGAAGAAGTTTTTGTTTTGCTTTAAACAAACATTAGAAAAGAAGTTTTTCCAAAAAACAAGAAAAAAACTTCACCATGAATCATTTGGTGCAACCAAATACACACTTCATACAAAATGAAATAAAAAAGAGAAACATGAAGAGATACAAACCCCTGCCCACTCGCCAAGGGTTTTGGCACTTGGCACCGCTACTAGATACACATTATGATCAGCACAGAGCGCTTTGACTAGCTTGACATAGTCAGCCTGATTGCAATCCTCAGCCAGAATGCAAAGCTGTGCTGCATGCTTCTCGATTGCCTTGGCAGCTTCATGAAGACCACGAACAAGACCATCATGGGCCAATGACTTCTTCATCACAAGTTGGAGAGCTGTCATCAAGTCCATAGGCTCTCCAAGAGCTGGAGCAGTTTTTTCAGGCTCTTCCCTGATAAGCACAGGGAGAAAGTGTAAAAATGGTGCGAGAGGGGTAAAAACAACATGAAAAGGTGAGCTCACTGCTCATGCAAGAAGTTCAAATAAAAACCATCCGCACCAATAAGCAAATCAAAGGAAAAAAATCAGGAGTTAACTGATACTTTAAAACAAAAGTAGTTTCTAAATGTGGATCGTTTATTCAGTATACAATGCAATGTCAAAAAACAATAATAATGATGTTAAAAATCAATAACTTACAACTTAATCAAGCTCAATATTCAGCCATTATCCCTCGATAAAGTTTACTGCCAGCTCAACAACAAAACTATGCATTGCCTCATTGCATTATTTATCAACATAACTTGTTACCAGTACCGTAGAAAAGTGGCAGTGCTATTGCCATTCAATTGCACTGATGACTAGATAAGCCATGTGTAATGGAAGTGATCTTCACAAACCAGGTCAACTGAACAAGTTAAAATTAAGCAAAAGTATGGGTAAAAAAGACACATGAGGAAAACATCCAAAAGTTGAAATCAAGAAAGTTACTGGTGGTACTGGCCAGCCAAAAGAACTATTTGTCTACTGAGTTTGATATAGATCATAACTAAACATCCTAGTACAAGAAGTTACAGTTGTCTAACAAAGCACATCCTTTCGATAGGAAACCTAGAACAAACTTGGGTGCAAAATTACTGTTAGATGGTCTTCAGTATGGACAGTTACTGTTACCTTGGACCGTGACAGATACTGCATCAATATAGTTACTTTATGATTACTTTTACTAAAATAACTCAAATGACTCATATCATGAACATTAATTAAGCCTCTAAAATTATTAATTTGCCTTATAAGGGTGCTTGGTAAAAGCATCTATGACAAAAAATTTCATTAGTTAAACACTCCATTATTTAATTCTTAGATTACAAGTGCTAACATCTAATTGAAGAAATGAGCTTGTTCCTTCAAAGGAACCTTCCTAATCATGACTTATTCTGAATAAGTTTTGTTTAGAACAGCTTGAATGATTCAGAAATCTCCCCCCACCTCCAGCTCAATAAAAAAAAACCATCTTTTTGTTAGAGTGTCACCTATAACATGCTTTGGCTAGTTTAAGGTAGGGATGCAACATCCCAAAACGACTATCAACCAAGGGCTTACTACTATATAATTCATGTCATTAATGAAAGACAGAAGAGCAATAATCCAATCGTGAATTATTGAGACTTACAATCTAGTCCATGTGTAGGGCAACCAATGCCCGGTTCGCCTAAATTATCTAGAAAGATGAATGTTTCTAGAAAAAAAATTGTTAAATTAGACAAGCTAAGCTGAAAATAACAGACAAATTTCTCCTTGTGCACCATATTATCTGGTGGAGCAGAGCATGAACTATAGGCAGCTGTACACATGCACATGTCTCTACTTGTCAGTATTTTCTGCCAAGGTTTTCCATATTGGGCGGTACACACCAGCCCGCCAGATGACCAGTACACAGACCGACCGCTACCAGGCTTTCCGCTTGTTACCATGCGAAATCGACCAGTAACGGTCGATTTCGAGTGATATCAGCGAGGGAGGGAGAAAGAAGAAGAGGGAGAAGAGGAGAATCTGGAGATTTCTTCGCCCGCAGGCAATTTCTTCCCATATATTTTGCCGCCAATGAGATCTGTAAGAAGCCATATATTTAGTTAAGTTCAAAGAACTTAAAGCTTTATTTATAGTTTCTATTAGAATCTTTTTAGGTCTTCCTATACCTCTCCTTGTACTGCAAACATTAATAATTTCACCTCTTCTAACTACCACGTCCGGAAATCCTTAATATGTGTTCTTGCTAACTTAAGTATTTTCTCATCTTATCCTGTATTGAAGCGATACCCAGTTGTTTATGAATAAAAATATGTTTTTATCTTTCCTAATAACTCTACACATTCAACTCGACAACACAAAATTTTTATATATGTTATTTCTTAATTTTCGACACTCAGATTTATAAAGCATTGTTGGTCTCACAACCATCTTGTAAAATTTTTCTTTTAATCTCAAGGGTATCTTATGATCACACAAGACTCCTGATGCCTCTCATCAATTTAACGATCATATTTTTACTCTACGAATAATATCTTAATCAATCTCTCCATTTTGTTGAATAATTGATCTAAGATACCTAAAGCTTTACTTAGAGGGACTTTTTATCCATCCAACTTTACTATATTCTCTCTATTATTCCTAGAATCACTAAAATTATATTTTATATATTCAATTTTAGTCCTACTTAATCTAAAATTTTGAAGTTTCTAAAGCTTACCTCCATAGCTCAAGTTTATAATTAATTCCACTTAGGCTCTCATCAATTAAGATAAAATGATCAGCAAATAGCATACACCAGGGAGACCAATAATGCAAGTGACTAGTAATTCATCCATTATGAGCATGAAATCATGAAAAAGGTAAAAACTTAATGTGGATCAATCCTATACTAATAGGAAACTGCTAAACACATTTCCTATAGTTATAACACTAGTAGTTATATTATCATACATATTTAATATAAAAAATAGCTACATTAGCATATGCGTTTCTTTTTTTAAAACCTACCATAATAAATCTCAAAGAACCCTATCATAAGCTTTTTTAAAATCAATAAAAACCATATACAAATCTTTCCCTTTCTCCCTATATTGTTTCATTAATTTTCTTAATAAATAAATAACTACAATAATTGATCTTCCAGGCATAAAACCAAACATATTTTCAGAGATATTTGTTTCAAGCCTTGGCATACTTTCGATAACATTTTTCCAAAATTTCAAAGTATGATTCATGATTTTAATTCCTCTATAATTTGAATAATTTTGTCATCATTATTTTTGTAAATTGGCACTAAAAAACTTCTTCCATTCATTAAATATCTTTTCAAATCTTGCAATTTTGTTAAATAAGTTAGTTAGCTAAGTTACTCGATCGTCCCATACAACTTTTTAAACCTCAATAAGGATGCTATCAAACCTCAACATTCTTAGCTATTTTTTATTTTCTTTAACGAGTCTTTTACTTCACTAACTCTAATTTTATGAACAAATCTATAACTATTAAATTTATCATTAAATCTAATTAATATATTTATTAAATAATTTATAAAAATAACTTTTTCATCTTTTCTTATCTTCTTATCTTAGCCACTAATGCATTTAATATTACCTAAATCCTTACACTTTCTTTCCCTCGCTTTAGCAATTTGATATATATTTTCTTCCCCATCTTTATTACCTAATTTATTATCAAAAAACATCATAGGCTTTATATGTCATCATACTAACCACTTTTTAACCTCTTTTTTAGATTCTTTACATGTTTAAGTTTTTCTCATTTTTACAATTTTGCCAATCTTTAAAACATTATCTTTTAGTAAAAAATTACATTTTAAACTTCTTTCTTATCATGCGATCAATCTTAAAACTCCATACATGAGGAAGATACCTAAACAAAATCATTGAAAGAAACAAAGGACTCATATCATGGCCATTCTAACCCCGATGAAATGATTACTCCACCTGTATACATGAGTAGGATCCTAAACAAAATCAATTGATATAAACAAAAGACTCGCATCATGGCCATTCTAAGCCTTATAAGATGAATATATTTGGTAAAAATTGATAGTGTAAATATAATGCAACTAGAAACCCCCGATTCCTTACAAGAATTCAGCTTATTACGAAAAAATTGAAAGATCATGCATCTGAACAAGAAAGAAAAAAAGAGAAAGGAAGATCTCTTTCACGTCTGTCGAAATAGATGAAATGGAAGAACAAAGCAGGGGTAATGGATTACTTACGCGGCCATCTCTTGACAGACGACCCCAACCTGAAGGACAAGAAAAAAAACAGAAAAGGAATCGTAAGAACAAGAGGGATTGGTGCGAAGGAGACGATGAGGTTAAGACGGGAAGCGGGGGTTGCGCCACAAACCTGAGATGAGATGCGTGGCTTGTAGGATTAGGGTTTGGGAATGGCGAGGCGAAAGGCGAAGCTTGCGTGGTTTATATATATATATATATATATGGGAAGGTGGTTTGCCCTGACCCGCTTTTTGGGTTGCGCGGAACTGAACATGAACCCTTGCGGGTTCGGATTATCCGAACCACTTGAAGTTTGCGCTCGCCGCTTCCTTGATTGATCGGGTCGGACGACTTGGGTCCGATGACGTACATGAAGAACGGCAGGTATTAGCGCATACATACATACGCTCGCCATCTTGGCGTGTCAAGGTACAGTCTATATTACGCTTTTGATAGCCGATACATCGTGGGATCACATGACATCAATATTCTGATAAGACGGGGAAAACCTGTATCTTGATATCAATTAAATGCAGATGATTATTAGAAACAGCGCCAGGAAGAAGATGATGCGGGCTTTATCATTCGATCTGACATCGATCCGTGATGCATTTTTACAAAATATATCGATCATCTATACTTAGATCACAACCACCAAAGATGGGTTAGAACATAAATCATATAAGTCTGATCATATAACCAGAAAGAGAAATAAAATAGGTCGTATCCGAAGCGTGCGTTACCATGGGTACAACAGTAGTCCTATGTTTCAACATGATCAACAACAACCATTTTTAACACCGTTTAGCGTCAAAGGGTACAACAATAAACAAAAGAGAACAAAATAGGAGTGAGCAGCAGCTACAAGCCAATGATATTATTGGCACCAATCAATTTCAACAACTTCCACACGGCAAGAAAACATGAAGACAAATTGCCAGTGCTTCCTTATGTTAGATCGGCCTGTCATTTGTACAGCAGTGATACGTCAACAGTAAATGGCAGAACAACGTATCAGCCCTCGTACCATAAAAGCCTTCTTCCAAGATGTACAGGGCTCTACAGTTTCTACAGCGAACAACAATGGCCAGGTTACCATCTGAATCGAGCAACCGTCATTGGATCAATATAGAGGTGGTGTTGTCCATCTTGAACTCACTTCCCCACATTGTCAGCAGTCCTCTCATGTTCTGAATCTTCAGCAGCAGATTCATGTGCAAGTGGCTCCGAGCTTAAACCAGTGTTAGTAATTTGAGGAGATCCAGGTGAGTCCCCACATAGATTACCCTTACCGGACTCTGGTAGTTCTTGAGCAGGAACGTCAGTGGGTCCTGGTGATCCACCTTCATCCACATCTGGTCTCTCTGTTTCTGCATCTCCAGATGAAGGCCGACAATCATCTGTATTAAGTATAACTTCAGTATCCACATCTTTCTCCATCTCAAACTGACCATTTGGAATATCTGCAGTTGGGTTTATACCAGCTATGTCAGACCCCAGTGTCTCCCTCCACTCAACCCACCCTGGTGGTTTCTCATCCTCACTTGTACTCGAGTCACTAGTGCCCTCTTTGGGTTCATTGATAGGACCATTTCCCGAAACAGTAGCCTGAGTTTCTGATGAAGTGGTTCCTAAAACCGTCGCTTGCAAAGATGTTCCCGTGTCATTTAGATCTTTGTTATCACCAATAACCACCTCATCGGGCTCATCTACATCAGGTGACTTCTCATTTGAATTCGGTGACGATGAAGTAGAAGAATCCGTCAGACGATCGTTAACCCCTCTATCATTTTCAAAAGCAAACCAGTTGGAATTTGTGAAGATGGAACTGCACAAGCCAGAGAATTTCAATCAGCTTTATCAACCGAGAGGTTCGTGGGCAGGCATACCAGGGATGTTCACAAAATGCAACTACCTTTCCTGGTCATCCCCAAGACGCAAAGACGAAATAACAACTTCGGCAGATTCATCATCAAAGTAAACATCCTGCAAAAATTGCTCAAAATCTAAATGCCTTTGGACCAGTTGAATACAAATTCAACAATATGGTTGAAGAGCACTGACAAGTTCACCGTGTCCTACCTCATCCAGATTTGGATAATAGAATGAGAAGTGAAATAGCAGAAAATCAAGTAAAACCTCGATGTAATTGGCTTATCAAATAGAATCAAGAAAATAAAAAGAAACAGCTTATTTCTTTGAGACTGTATCCAACACCAAGGTTTATGACCCAACAGTTAACCATTCCATCATTAGAAAACCTTTCAAAAACTGACAACAATAACAAAAAACATTAACTGTGACATTGTACATACCTCATCATCATCTCGTTCAAAAGATCCTTGAGCCTGCACCCAGCAGCCAAACACATTGATAAATTATCAATAACAATGAATCCAGATAGTATATACACAACCCTGTATCTTGACATAATTTTTTATCATTGAACTATTGTGGGAATGGTGAAAAACAGGTTTGCAAATATCTTTGATGTTACCAAATCATTAAGCATAATTATTCTCACAATGTCAGCTCTAACAAAACAAGAATGATGTTGCTTCCAAGTAATCTATCTTCCAGAACAAAACAAGAATGATGTGTTTGTTTATCATGCTAGAACAGCAGTGAGTACACCTCTAATATTCTCTTACATGTTAATCAGAAAAGGACACATCCATTCCAATACCACACATGTCGAACTCAATCTTACACAACATTGCTAAGCAAGGTTTGCTGAAGCTATTCTGCACATGCTAATAATTGTTTCTTGTGGTATATATCATTCATTGTACCATGCAGCTGTCAAGCCAGTAATAAGACCAGCAAGGATTGATGAAGCTAATCCTTAATCAAGCCACTCATATCACACATGTCGAACTTAATTTTACATAACATTGCCAAGCAAGGATTGCTAAAGCTATTGTGCACATGCTAATAATTGTTTCTTATGGTATGTGTTACTCATCGAGCCATGCAGTTAGGAAGCCAGTCATAAGACCAGCAATTACTCAAATTTGTTATGGGCAATACATGGCTTGCATCAGAAGCATACTGGACTAGACATTCCCATTCCAAGGGCATGCTGAAATAGTGCAGGAATTGTGTCAACCCAAGCCCATCACCACCTTGGACTGTAGCAAGTAATGTGCAGCCTTCAGCATGGGGCTATGTGAAGGCATTCTTGCATAACACCAAGACCATTTGTGATATACAGAATACTACACACAATGTGATAAGTGACAGCCAGAACTAACCATCTTTGATCACCGATCTAAAATTCAAAGGTATAATCAAATCAAACAAAACTTACTGCAGATAGTCTGAAAAAAGAAATGATTCACAGATGAAACTTAATAGTAATCAAGCAAAAACAGTATTTTTAATAGCATAGACGGTTCAGGTGCATCCTTACATTACCTCTTCAATGTCATCATTAGTATAAATCCCCAATCGAAATGCCTGACTCAAATTATTAGCCAGTGCTGCCACATCAAAATCCTTGTCTCGGAAGTCCTCATCATCACTATCCCTAACTCGGTCCTGTAGTGTAGTTGGACGCCTAATAAATAGTGAAAACCATTTTAATCCATGGAGTATCCAACGAGGTGTAGATGGTCACAAATGTAAAAGGTTTTTAGTCTGTACAAATACCATAACTTTCATTAAATAATTTAGTGCAGCATAAAGTTGGGAATGGTTCTGTAAAAATAATGGTACAAAATTTCAAATATGTTACTAAATCATTGAGCAAGCATTCAGTTTACATAATTCAAGTATCTGAATAAATCATATCTAAAAAGAGAAAACAATGGAGATTATTAATAAATCTCTAATGCTTTGACAAATTGTCATGTAAAGATGAACTAAGTTCAATTACTGTTGGTCATAAATCAAGTGAACTCTCCTAAAAACTTCTATTTTTCTGAACATCTGCCTATTTCCAGCCTTGGACAACTTAAAATACCAGTATACAGATATGTGAATGAAAATAAGTATATAATACAGCAATATATTAGATAACCAAGTTTCAAAATATTCTGCAAGAACATGTTCATTCTGATTTTCTTAGTATAGGATGAACCAAAGGTATTAAAAAAAGGTACTAATATTTTGTAAGCACTCAATCCATTATATATAAAACAACTACAATCATGGCTTTGATCATAAATGACAAATGATGTTTCATTTAAACCAATTCCTATGCATAACCATCCCATATAATCAACTAATAGAAGGAAAAAGCTATATATGCTCTAACTGCCATAATTAGCCAAAACTGTGGCCTTATCAAGATTTACATGGAAACAAGGTTTATAAGTACAAGTTGGTTCCTGATTACATCAACTGGTCGAACCCATTTTGTACACAAGGTGGTAGGAAGAAGAAACTTAAATTAGTAACTGATACCACCTCTATGGTCTAGTTGTGGAGCTTGGTCGAACTAGCAAATACCAGGCAATACATACAAGTCCAACCAATATTTGTAATTTTCAATGGAATACATAAAACTTTTAAGTCAAATATGCATCCCCAAAATTCTAAAAACTGCCTTTTGCAACTAAAAGTTTGGCAATTAAACCCTTCAAAGGCTGGCCTCCAAGTAAACTACAAGTGAATGAGAGATAGTTACCCTAGGAGATCAACAATGACAAAGAACTAATTGAATTGAACACAGTCACCATATATTAAAAAGAAGAGAATGCAAAGAATAGTCAAATTTGTTGCACTGTGGACATCTACCAAGCAAAAGAATGTTCTTCCCTAATAAAATATATAGAGATAAAGACAACAATAAAATGAGATAATTCTATGTTAAAAACTTCAAAGTTAAAACCCATCCATAGAAACTTTAAAATGAAAACAACCATAATATAACAAAGTATGCAAAACCCAGAATTTAAGAGAGCATGTCGGACACTGAAAATTCCATAGAATCCATGAAGACAACAAAATGTCCATGCCATTCAAGAACTCTGTTTGGAAAACTCCCACTACCGTACTACATGAATAGTTCTTTTGCTATCAACTGCACATTCTATAGACTCATCATTGATAAAAAAGGAAGTAAGCTGAACACGGAAACCATATTAGGTTGTAGTCTCAAATGAACAAAAACAAAATCTACAGAAAAGCAATACATAGAAAAAAAATAAAGGTTAAGCATCTTAGGATGACCGTTTAAACACTGAAATAACCTACCCACAAGCCCATTGATGTACATTTTCTACTGAATTCCGCTTGAGCAAGACATTGCTATGCCAATCAATCCAATCACTATTTTCCTGCAGGTAAGACCAGGCCATAAGATTGAGTGCTTATACAATGAAGTATAGCATCAGAAGCAAAGGTAACTAATACAATTACAAGCTTTGAAATTTAATTGAAGCACAGTCTACAGATAAGTAAGAAAGGAATAGTCCAAAAGTGCATGCAAGTAGCAAGATTGTCTTCAGAACTTGGACAGCAAGAGTATCCAATCATAACAGGGTAGTAATGAAATAGAGTAAAAAGTGTCTATAGACTCGTGGAAAAGAAGTTTGGTAAACGATAAACCAATCAATAAGGATGTCCAAATACCAAAGTTTTCATAATAAAAAAAACTTTAAACGACAGGTAGCTTCAAACTGCCACATCAAACAAAGTCCACGTTACACCCAATTTTTTCATAAATTTGGCTTTTAAATTTGACATGATAAATTTCAATATGTTTGCAACCATATTTCTATTAAGATTAAGAAAGTCGACTGACCTGCAAGTGTGTCTGGATTATGCTCTTGTTACTTCCCAAGTGAACAAGCTTGTTTGCAATACGTGTCATGTGACCTATATTTCCTATTTTTGGAGGTATTCGTCCCTCTGCAGACACTGTAGCCTGCAATGAAATTTTATACTTGCAAGGTTGTTAAAGATCATCCTGATGTTATCTTTAAGAAAGAGTACACGTGAATAATATACAAAACAAAGTTTACTTTGGGGCTGAGGCACACATAGAGAACATGAGGAAACATGATATCTTAAGAATTCTAGTAGCAAACTGTTATATTATCTAGAACAACTAAGGTACTACACAAACTCCATACCTTACAAGAATCAGTTGACAAGGAAGGCTGCGTTTCCGCCACAAGAATTTTACGAACAATGTCACAATCGTGCAAAACATGTTCGATTAACAGCGTCCTCTTACTCTCTAAGCATGATCCTATAACATTCTCAACATGATGATGCAAAAAATTGTTGAAGGGGTACCTACAATTTCCATGAAGTTTCAATGCTATAAATTTTAGTGATAAGATCAATAGCTGAGCAAATAATAAGTCATTCAGATGCGCTACTTACTCAAAAAACAAATCTATTACATGCTTTATTGCTCCTAGCCGAATCAGTTCTTTTTCAACAGCTTCACTACCGATTGTCAACATAACAGAGATGAACTCCACAATCTGACAAAAAATCAAGCATTTTAAACTATTATTGGCATGAAGACATCATGAAAATTTTGGGTCAAGTTAATCCAACATAACATGAGCAAGTACTTCAATGCATTATTTAAACATCAATAAATATAGAAAAGTCAATCCATACTTTTGAAAATATATGTAGCCCAAATGGTAAGTCATCATCATCATAAGGCAAAAACTACATGAATGTGGCATGCAGTTTCAACTTTTAGGCAATAAGGCATATATCAACATATTAACAAATAATTATGCATTTTCAGACAATTGAAGTGTTTTTAGTTATGTAATAAATGCCAAATTAATATGGTGCCTATCAGACATGAGATATATTGTATATCTTGGTCTAAGTTAGATATCCAAAAACTACAAGTTTACACTAAAAAGGACATTATTTATTCATTAACTTTGACAAATATAAACTCATAAACACAAAATCAAACTTCATACGATACCTTCAAACGTTGTTTCCCAAGAGGAGGCTGTAGTTTACCGTATGTAGTCGGTAAGTCACTATCCGAGGAAGTAATATCCAACAATTTCAGTAAATCACCTGTTTCATGTTTGAATGAATAGAAAAGCAAATACAAAAGCTGATACAGAGAAAACCGAAATTATAAACAATTAAAGAAAACTTCCCATAGGAACTTCTAAAGACTACTACCAAGAAAAACACATAAAAATAAATTGAGTATAACACTTTACTATCAAAATGGTAGTTGGGACAGACAACAAAGAATGCAAGGCATGACAACATTTGCACTTGATAGCATAAAAAATTATACCCATAATAATATTTAGAAGTCTTATGAGATGAACTTAGACTTTAGTCTCAATTAAGAACTTACAACATGTTTTGAATGTTAGAATATTTCCTACAACTGGAAGTTTTGAAGGTTTAAACTTTAAAGCACATAATAATGTTAAGATGGATAAAAGATGAAAAATTAGAATGAAGTGAAATGACATATCAGCAATTATGCAATCCAGTGCTTAAGAAAGAAGAGTTAAGAGATAGAAAATAGGTAATAATTAGGAAATCATCACTTCCTAGTGACTGTTCGTTCGTAAGAATAAAATATACAAATCTCATGTAAAAAAATAATTATAATGAAGTTGAAGTTCAATATATAGCACTTGAGTCACGGTCCTCAAAATCTTATTAAACCAAGTGGATTTAATAAGCTACTATTATTGCATTGAAGCCACTGTAATTGTAAACATTCATAGGCCCAAAAGAATAAATCAGAATCTCTTGTGTAGTATTTGAGCACTTATCTTTGTGATAAAAAGTATTGCAAGCACACACACTGTTTGTTTGGGCTTTCTCAATGGCCTTTGGACTAGGGAAAATAATTTATCCCTTTACTGTCAAAACCAACATTTGGTTTTGACTGTACTGGTGGCAATAGCATTAGACAGCTGTCAAAACCAATGATAGGATTGACTTTACTGACAAAGCCAATGTTTGGTCTAGTGATAATAGCAATAGACAGATGGATTGCTACAGTACTGGTTAAAAATGATGTACCAACACGTTGAATTGATCAGTACCACCAAAGGAAGGAGAAGAAGAGACAGGAGGATTGCCAAAGGAGAAAGAGGTGGAAGAGGAGACAACAACCCAGAAGAGAAAGCAGCAACATGGCAGAGCAAAGGAGGAAGAATGACAAAGGAGAGAAGGGAAGAGAGAGAGAGAGAGCATTCAAAGGAGAGGGAGGGAGGAAGCACATGAGAGGAGAGAAAGAAAGGTAAAGAAACAACAGCTACCAAAAAATAAAAAACAAATTGATATGATTATCAAGTGATAAGTGAATAGAGAATGTGCATGAAGAGAGAGAAAGAAAAAGAACAATTATCACAGCTATCATAAATAAAAGAAAGTTTCAAGACTGATACCGGGTGGGCTTACAATCTCACACTGATTTGCTTATCTCCTGGAAGTTCACCAAGTAATACAACCCATACGAGACCAAACCAAGTGAAATCATTCTGTCTGCATTTCAGTTGGATTTCCTTGTACCGACCAGCATGCACAGTATTTTCTACCATGAATATTGTGGCAATGAGATACGGTCCAAGACCATGGTAATGAGATATGATCCAAGATTGTGGCTCAGGATCAAACCATAAAATCTTAAAGGTCATCCCTTCAAGGTTTGTTGTTTCATCACAAGGAATATTCATGTTACCACTAAACTAAAAAAAATGCCTAATCAGATGTTGATTAATTGATTTCCTGATGTGTATAGAATCAAGGATTTAAAAGAACATAAATTTATTACACTTGCTAGAAAAGAAGATTACAATTGCATCCAATTTCAATATCCCACAGGACCCATACAATGCCAAAAAGAATCATATAATCCAAACAAAAAGTTGGCATGTTATGTAAGTTTTTTTTTAGAAAGAAATTGTCAATACATTAATAGCATAGAAGACATCATACATAGAAATCGAAACTGAGACCCATCAATCGTGCAATAGTGCACTAACCAATGTCTCAACAGACAATGGAAGTTCTTAAATAAGCAACTCAAAGTCTCAAATTATTTTGTAATATAGGAAAATGATGGGCAATAAAGCCAAAAATAAAAGGGAATGATAGAGCTGGTTGTACTTTATCACAAGCATCCTAATATACTAAAACTTGAAACTCAAAATATTAAACCTATACAAATAAGATAAACAAATTGTAAATCTTACAATAGAAGCATCCCAAGCACAAACAAAAGCAACAACATACCTAGTCTCCCAAGCATACCCTCAACTGTTTCTTGACTAGCAATAACTAATGATCCATGAGTTAGCTGACTTCTAAATGCTTGATAGGAAGATGCTACCAGTCGTTTAGGATCTAACAAACATATGCAGAAAGACAACGCGTGTACTAGCACAGATTTAGGTCTTGAATCTTCCAGTGCATGATGAAACAATCTTCCCACATAACTGCATTGTGAAAACATAATAAAATAATCAGAAGGTAAAACAAAGCTCAAGATCCAGGTTCACTTCTATGACAAGCTGCCTTTAAACAGAACTCTTATATCATGTTTACCTTGGGCTACAAATTTTAGCTGCTAGTGCTGGAGGGGCACATCGAGTAATGGCACAAAGAATTTCTGCTACATTGGAATGGACTTCTGGTGAGTCCTGTTAAAAAATTGCCAGATCAGAAAGAAGTTACCCATTCAGATAATTAGGATCAAGATATTCTTGGTTATGGATCATACAATATTAATGGTGGAGAGAGACGTAGAAAACGATCTAAGGAGACTTTACTAGAAACAATTATAAAAGATTTCAATAATCCTGATTTAGATATATTCTTGGACAAAGCTTCGTGCCAGAAAAAGATCCATATTAGCTGATCCTAAATAGTTGGGATATTTAAAGCTTGTTGTTGCTCTTGTTGTTGTTGTTGTTGTTGGTATATAGCTTATTGCTCATAGAGGAACATGTCTTCTTCATTTCCTTATAGCAGGTCTACAAAAAGGACTAATCTAAAATGATGATACAAGACATATCACATACCGATGACCTGAACTTATCCACAATCATCTCAAGAATATCAGTATCTTCCAAACACTGAATGGTGTCCAAGTAGTTGGAGTGTATATTTTCATCAGCTCCAATCAATCGAATGAGGACCTGCCTTACATGCCAACATCAGAACTAGATGAAAAAAAATGCTAGTAGCTCTGTGTTTTCATATTTACATATCAACTTCACATAAACATAATGAAACTATGAACCACTAACCTCCATTATAGATGTGATCCCAATGAGATCCACAAGTTCACGAATTATTTCTGGGTGACCCTAGACAATAACAAGGAAAAGAAATGTCAAGTGCAAATACTTATTTATGCAAATGATATCAGAAAACATGTATAAACTGGAACGTGGTTGAACTATGGCAAATAATACGTAATTATCTACTAATAGTTAATATCCCTATGGAAATCAAACTATAAGGCTTGCAGAAGTTGTAAAACAACTTGAAGACACAGGTTCGAGATAGTGGAGAAAGCAGCACAAATTACATTGCTCCTGCACATTGCTTGTGGTGCATCTTCCATAGAAGTTTTCAACCCTCAACAATTAATGAAGGATAACATCATTCAGATTTTTGACATTTTTCACCAAATTACAGCAGAACCTGTACAAAATGCTCCTTTTTAACATAACAACATCTAACAAGCCTTATCCAGTAACTAACACAAACCCTCTTGATCATGGCTACCATACATGCCAAGATGCACAATTTAGTTCACTCAGCAGCACTTTTATACAGAGATATGTTAGTACCATCTAAGGATTTAAAAATTAAATCAAAATCTCAGAAGGCAAATGAAAACTAATGACAGGGTTCAGAAAGTGTCCTCCACATAGGCAAAACTGCTCTCATGCAAGTATTTATATTTTTGGAAAGAGGGGGTGATTGTTCTAATGTAGACTAGTTCACTATTTTGAACCACAATAAACACCTAAGTCAAAAATAGCTCATCCTCTCTTGTTTTTCCTGACAATTCAATCTTCTAGGGCCCAAGCTATGTGGAATCAGATATGAAGACAAGAACAAAGCCAAGATGACTTGCCACTGAAGCGATTAATCATGAAAGCTAGGGCAAAGATCAGTTACGCAGGTGTCCCTCCCTCCCTCCTTTTCTCGCTTCCTCTTCTCTCTCTTTAATTTGCTTCCGTTTTTCTTTTTTTAATGGGAACTTTATATAAACACAATAATTTATTATGCTGCCCTGCAACATGTCAGTTGCCGGCTAGGTGGGGAATGTTGAAGATGATTATAATCCCATTTAAAACAATGAAATATGATCATAGAGATGAGTTATATTATGTTTTATATCATAGTTTCTACCAAGGTTTGCAATTTCG
The DNA here is from genome assembly GCA_029747655.1 of Ensete ventricosum. Taxonomy (NCBI): domain Eukaryota; kingdom Viridiplantae; phylum Streptophyta; class Magnoliopsida; order Zingiberales; family Musaceae; genus Ensete; species Ensete ventricosum. The sequence continues at coordinate 7,658,411 of JAQQAF010000001.1, read as the reverse complement.
ACCTGCACCGCCTGGTACAGACGGTACATACCGGTCCGCTAGGTTACCGGGCGGGTACCACTAAAAATCGACCGTCGATGGCCGATTGAGGGAGAAATTGACTGTCAGCGATCGATTGAGGAAGAAAAAGGGATGAAGAAGAAGAGGAAAATAAGAAAAAAGAAGAGGAGAAGAAAGAATACAGCGCCGTCCTCGCCCGAGCACTGTTGCTACCGATAGCGCTTTTTCTCCCGCGCGAGGAGACGCTGACAATCGATTGAGGAAGAAAAAGGGATGAAGAAGAAGAGGAAAATAAGAAAAAAGAAGAGGAGAAGAAAGAATACAGCGCCGTCCTCGCCCGAGCACTGTTGCTACCGATAGCGCTTTTTCTCCCGCGCGAGGAGACGCTGACAATCGATTGAGGAAGAAAAAGGGATGAAGAAGAAGAGGAAAATAAGAAAAAAGAAGAGGAGAAGAAAGAATACAGCGCCGTCCTCGCCCGAGCACTGTTGCTACCGATAGCGCTTTTTCTCCCGCGCGGGGAGACGTTCCGTCTCCTCGCGCGGGGAGAAAGATCGAGGCGATGTCACCCCTTTTCTGTTTTTAATATATTTAATATTATATTATATAATATTATATTATAAAAATATTATATTATATAATATTATATTATAAAAATATTATATTATATAATATTATATTATAAAAAAATTATATTATATTTTAATATACAGAATGGTACGCACTATGCATACCACCCGGTACAAGTACCATACCAGTACTGACAATATGTTGGTATACCGGTACAGACCGGTAAGTCAAACCTTGATTTCTACCATATTTTTTCCTTTGGTTGGAAACTTCAGAGACTTTGGCAAAAGAAAGAAAGATATATGCAGCTCTGAAATAAGGCTCAATAAGGCTATTGCATAAAAAAATGTCAGAAAGAAACCACAAAAATCATCAACCTGTGTCAAGAAATAGTCCATTGATGGGCAATTAAAAAAAAGTGAATAGAAAAAATCAGACAGTTGTGATATCAAAATATCACATCATACATCAGCACACCAATAGGATGGGATCATCCTACTTACCAGTACTATCCTAAAGCAAAAAATGCATAAAGAAAATGCCTGCCAAATGATGATTCTCAGACATTTGGTTCTCTGAACATACAGGAAGGATCAATTGTCCTTTATCAGTGTTATGCAATGTACATTTCTAAATGTACTAAACAGGGTTATGAGCAAAAATCATACAAGTAGCAACTCATTATACAATTAAATACACATGGAAGACAAGACTAATAACAAAAACCATAAAACCCAAGTGAACAATTGTATCAGGTCCCATGTACAAGAGTAATGAAAGGGACATCACTCCCTTTCTCATCCGCTAAAGCAACTACATCAAATGAGATGAATTCTGCATTGGGCAATTGTTACAGTCAAAGCATTGGATTGTCTGAAAATGTAATTAACAATCCCAGGCTTCATCACCTTTACCAGTGGCAAATTAATATTAATGTGCCCACCAAGTATGAAAATTGTGTAATGCTCTTATCAGCATGCCCCTAACAAGCTTGACTTTCTGCAAACATGTTCCTGCCATAATTGATCAAGTAAAACCCAACGGTAGTCCATTGTTTGATTTAAGTTTAGCATTCTTAACATAAAACTTTAGGTGTGTGCTAATTTAGTTATTCACCCCAAGCTGATATTTTAGTGAAGGAAATTTCTACTATGGGGAAGTTGAGCAATTCCCCAATGCCAGATGCTGCTGCTGATTAGCCAAATCATCTTCCTTACTAACAGAAGATAGTTTCTAGATATGCTTTCAGTAAATTTGTAACTGAATTTCACAACAAAAATATAGAGTAATCAACAAATAACGCAGGAAAAGAAAGTTTCTTGTTTGACTACATGAACTGCACATACCTGAACATAGTTGAGAAAAAGGCCTGTCTTCCGCATCATTAGGCATATCACAACCTTTCCAAACAACATAACATTTGCAATAATTGCTGTTAGCCAGAAAAAAGAGCTTAAAAATGCTGAAGAATCACTTATAACATGTTTGGTTAAATCCTACACAAAGGATGTTATAGATACCTTACTGAAGTAACCAGCCAACAATGTACTATGCGGGTGATCCGGCTTGAGGAAGGAAAATAACTTGTCCATAAGCTGAAAAAGCGAAAAAAAAGGAGGTGCAGTCAGTGGCAATTTGAAAAAGAGTGGTGATCTTCAATAACACACAGGCTAATAAAGGTTTAATAAAGACATTTACCTGTCCATCATCAACTAAAGCCCTCAATATGATATCAACCTCACAAGTAAATATCTCACACGCTATAAACGGAAACCTATATTGAAGATCAAAATCAACAAAGAATCATGTGGCAGAAGTGTTGAAGCATGACTAATATGACAAACAAATTATGGCTCACTTGAAACTATGCCTCTTATCGGCATCCTCAGGAGGCTCCTCTATTATATAATGAAGCAATTGCTCCACTTGGACCTTTTCTCTCAAACTACATATGAAACAATAGGAAAACAATAAACAGCTAATGAAGACTATTGAAGAGATCGAAAAAAGTGCAATTCATGCAAAACCTAAGTTCCACATTCAACAATAATAAAAATGTTGAATAAAAGGACATATAAAAATAACTATAATAATTACACCACATAAGTTACTATGTTAATTAGAATAAAATATTATAAAAATTATAAAAGACCTACTCCAACATAGAGGAAAAAACTATGTTAGAGGAAAAAACTGACGGACAACTCCAACATCATAAAGAAGTGTTAGATACATTGTTGGAAAAGTTCAAAGAAGTGCTAGTTTTTAAAATGTAGACTCTAATAAGAAGTGAGGCATCTGGCAATCCGAAAAATAGCTCATGACCAGCATGCATCTAATGCCAACTATTTTAGGTTGATACAGGAGGCACTCTGTACTTACAGAGAAATGCAATACTTTTCCCCTCCCTACTAGACAAATGGTGGTTTATCCCTTATAAGTATACCATTTTATTGCCCAAAACTAAAAAGATCAGCATACATTTACAGTCGTACAGAACTAAGACAAGGAACAAACTATCCAGAAAAATCTTTCCTAGCTAACACCACGTACAATCAATCAACTAAATTACAATTACATCATAATAGAACTTAATATCATGAGGCCGTACTTCCTACTTTATGTGTTTTACATACTAATTTAGTGGAAAATGAATCTGAGAAATAGGGAAAAGAGGTACAGAAGTTACACGCTGTATGCCTATGAAAGTATAAATGAGAGTACAATTGAAAGAAGAAAAAACCAAGCAAACAACCATCAACAACCAAAGGGGAAACAAGATATCACCATTAAAGGTTCCTGATTGATTCCTGTGAAAAAGATAGTTGAGTAATTTTATTACTACTTAGAAAAATTACTAAATCAAATAGTTATCTCTGATTTAGTCTTTCAACAACTCTTAACTAATCATGCATGATGCCTTGACATGTGAGGTTACTACTCCATCCACCACCACCAAACCCCCCCCCCCAAAAAAAAAAACAATCACACACACTTTTCTCTCCCTTGCTGGTGAGAGTGACAAAAGCCAGTGTTGCACGGTGCATCAGCTGTGGCGGTGCAAGTAGTTCCTTGATCCACTCTACTTTTCCTTCCATCTTTCCTTCTTTCTCTTTCACTAAAAACTTTTTCATGCCTAAATTTTTCCAAATTGCACAATTTTTGTTCCTCAATTTCATCATTCTGTTTCTGCTTAGGCATTCCCATGCAAGAAATATAAACATTCCAATACAAGAATGTATGTACTGAAGATCTAAACAATTCGAACAACTTTATAATCTGATATATTAGCATAATTAATTTTCTCAAAGCTAGACAAGTTGATTGCTAGTTCCATTCTTGAACTTTTTTCTCTTTTAACCTGGTTATATATATATTTATCTGAGCAGTGCGAACTGTTTTTCCTTTCTTTCGTTTTTTTTTTGCGCGAGTTTCTTTCTTTTGCCTCCTGGAAAGGAAGCACCGCCACAGCCACATGCTGGTGAAGTTATTGGCATTTAGTCAAAGATATCCATAAGAATATTCCACATTTCAATTTCAATTGATTTTGTACCACCCGTTGTTTCTTTGTGACTAGCTAATACACAAATGGTTTGTTGATACAAAAAAGCAAAAACCAAGCAGTGCCAGGATGTTTCTGGTGCCTTAGTTTATTCAGCATTAGCTAATACACCAACGAATTGTGTATATAGAAAAAAATATGCTAATGTAAATTTTAGTGTCCTTCTATAAGATCATTATCTCTCTATGTAACAGCATAGGATTAGAAGAAAGTCTTTTTTAACATAGATCAGGCAATCAACAAAAGAGTAAAACAAACTATTACAAATTTATAAGGCGAGTATTTAATGCTTTGCATTCTTGGATTATTTCATCCTCATCAAGAAGATCTTCCAAGGTAAAATTCTCCTTCTCCAAAATGGCATCCACCTGAAACAAATAGGAACTAGTATGAAAAAATGCTTGTTTTATGTGCATTATAAACTAATAGCAACAATGCAAATGTAGGGAAAAAAACAGTAAAATTCATCATCAGACGAGGATAAGTATCGATAAGGAAAAATGCATTAAGCTGACTAGTATACAGAAAAAAGGTGCCAAAAAAGTGAAGAAAAAGAGTTTAAACATAAAAAAACAGTTCCAAAGTTCTCATGGTGAATAAAACCAAGCAACCACGTGGTTGTCACATATGTTGTAATTTGAAATTGTGGACACAAAACCTCCAGAGCCAAAGAAGATCACAACATAAACACTAGCAGCCGCAAGTCAGAAACCAAGCCTGTCGTAGCATATGATCAATTGAAGAGCATAAATCCAACTCAACAGCAAAATAATCCATTGAAATCACAGTATAACTCACTGGCCTCGAAGAAATAATAACTGCAAAGCATGGATGCATGTGAGCTACTTATATGGTGGAACTACTACATATCAAGTTATCAGCAACAACCCTTAGGTCCCACATCAATTGCAGGACTAGCTATATAAACTCTTTTCAATCATTCAATGTTAGCGAGGACAACAGACTCCACTAACTCGGAGCCCAATAAAAGGCACACACCATTAGCTGCGATATCAATGTCATCTTATCCAGACCTAGGGCATGCTGTGCAAGAAAGTGTCATCGTGCACCATACAGTATTGATGAAAAAAATGCATGTATGTGATGGTAGGAATTTAATTACGAAACTGAGTTTATTGAAGTAGCATTGCTCGTTCCAAGTTCAAAATATATCCCAAGTTTCTAAAACTGCTCAAGTGCCATCTAAGTTCTCATCTGCACCCCAGTGGGTACAGCCTGCCCTACAGAATCTGAATAATCCAGTCAATCATCCTAACAAAGATGCGATCGATGTTCTTCTCCTGCTGGATCATCTAAGACAAAATGTCAGACGGACCATGTCATTTTAAGCTAAGTGTAACTACCTAGAATAGGAAATGTTAGTGGAGAAAGAAGACATGAACGAAAAATGTGCTGCAACCATACATAGTTCTCCACTGTGTTTGGTAACGAAAAGGACAGTTTGACCGTCAAAGTCAAAAAGCCAAATCTTTTGTCCTGTTGCCAAATCAAGAAAATCATACTTATTTAGCATCTCTTTATAGTAGTACCGATGTCTTAATCGTTTCCAAGACAATGAACTAACCCAGGGGATCGATCGAGTTCTCAGATTCGAAATACAAGGAAAACAGAACGAAGATGCACAATGCGCAAAACAAACAGTTAACTGGAAGACTAAACCCTCGACAATTGCATGCGCCAAAACAAAACCAATTCTCAATCATCAATCACAACACGTAAAACAGAAGGCAACAAGAACAAAAGATCACATCCACCAACACGGAGAGACTCACCGGAGACGCTTGAGACAATCCGGTCATGCGCCAGAACATCTTGACGCCCGCCAAATCGAAAGACCCCGAGAGCTCCTCGGACGCCCCAACCCCAGATCTAGGGTTCCGGACTCGGGCACCTGCACGCCAATTCGGTATGCGGATCCCCCGGACGCTGCAAGAAGACCAGAGGGACGGGAGCACAACCCTAGAAGCCCGATCTGCGCCTCTGTGAGGACTTCTTGAAGGGGGAACAGATCGATGAACAGAAAAAGAACGCGATCCCGAGAAGGAAGGCGAGGCGAATTGGCTGGCAATAGGGGGTGAGGAAGGCAGGGCTCCAAGGGGATCGAATTCGAGGAGGCTTTGAGAGGAAGAAGAAGAAGAAGACGGGAAGAACGGAGAAGAGGCGAGGGGGATACGGCCGAACCCTTGAATCGCGGGACGAAGTGCTTCAGATGTAACGAGAAAGGGGTCGTATCGCTCCTACAGTAGCTTATATAGGTGCCTCGTAGGGCCCTCGAGTATTTATTTCCAATTTAAGATAAATAAATATGCAGTTTATTTTGTTTGTTTATATTATATATATATATATATATATATATATAACACCATCAAGTATTCATATAATCCCTCTACATTTAAATTGGGCGAATTCTTGAAAAAAAGTTTCTAAATTCAAAAAATTTTCATGAGACATTTGAAGAATTTTATATAATATTTTTTAAAATAATCATCCTACCCCTATCTATTATTGTCTTTTGGCCCAGGTCACCCCCACTTTTACTTCAATAAAACCCGCCTTTAATTTTCTCACCATCACTCATGATTAAATTTAATGAAGGAATTATCCCTCTAATTAGAATTTTTTTAGATCACGAGTAACTACTTACAATATGACTAAGATTAACTAAGACATGATAACTACTTAAAATGATTATATATGAATCAATTCTCAACGGACTCATCGTGCACTCATCAGAACGACCGAGAGGAGAGGAGACCGTTAGTGCTGAGCCGTGGACTTTCGTTGACTCCGGGACGTCCACAACGCATTGGACCGGCGACAATGCGACATGGGACGATCTTGGGTATTCGATACCGTCGGTGCTGAACTGTGGGCTGTTCGGGATCCCCATGGACGGAGCTGATATCCGTGGGTTCCGCGGCGAGGAGCTCTGCCGGCGGTTGATTCAGGTGCGTAACTCTTCGAATATTACCTGCGGATGGATCTGAATCATTTCCCCTGTGCCATGAAGCTGTGTGCATTCTATCCATTCTCGAGGGATCACTCGGACAATACATCCATGCCGCACGCAGGAGCTCTACAACTGAGGCTCCGTCATCGTTTCGGCGAGGAAGGCACTCGGGCTCCAGTACCGCCTGCTTCCTTATGAGGCGCAAGTCAAGCGGGCGCCAATCGCGCGGTCGCTGTACTTCTCCTTCCCCCAAGACACGAAGACCTACAGCATCAACACAGTTACGGTCGAGGCTTATTTCCCCAGAGGCGGGCGGTTCAACCTGTTCGACCGATCGCAGTCGGTGAGGAGCGACGCCAGAAGACAGCATCAACGTTCATGTCCGGGGTGGCATCATCTTGCCGAAGACGATCGCATCGGCACAGCGGAGTCCGTTCGAGCTCCTCGTGGCGATCGACGAGGATGGACGTGCGGCCGGGGAGGTATTCGTGGACGACGGGGAGGTGGTGGAGATGGCGAGGGAGGAGAGCGAGCGAAGTCTGGTGGGGTTCAGCGCCGAGGTGGAGGGGAAGGGTTTGAAGCTGAGGTCGGAGGTGGTCAATGGCACATATGCTTCGTCGCACCGCTTGGCTGTGGGGAAGGTGGTGAGACTTGGCTTAGCGCCAAAGATTGCACAAGGGAAGTCTTCCGTGTACGTGAATGGGGTTAAAATTGGTAGTGACTCGAAGGTGAGCATTGCGCACGGAAACAATGGAAGGTTCAGCTTCGTGGGGGTGAAGGGTTTGTGGCAGCGCTTGGGTGAGGAATCTGAGCTAGAGCTTGAGATCAATTACCAGATGTAGCGAGGAGGATATGGGTGAGGAATCTGAGCCAGAGCTTGAGATCAATTAACCAGATGTAGCGAGGAGGATAAGACCCGGGAAGAAGTCGATCTTTCAGTGCTGGAAATATACATTTGTAGCAAGAACAGAGAAGTTTAGCATCATGCTTTAACAACAAGTCTGGATATGAGAGCAAAACCAACCTTCTCCATATGACCTGTATGTTGCTCCCCTGTGAAGTAATACATAGAACTATCTTGTGGACGTGCCAGGGACTATCTGGATAGTAGGAAATAATAAGACTTCATATCAACACAATGGTCTAATTCGTGGCTGGAGACCTTAACTGCAAGAGAACAAAGTAGCATATCATCGATGAATAGGAGATAAAATATAAGATCTTAAAAGAAAAACAAAAAACAGTAATATAAAGCAATTTCATGAATCAAGTCTTCTGATCTTTCCTGACTAAATAATAATTCATGACACACAAACAGCACGCATTTGCATGCATCAACAACCCATCACCGCGCAGTTGTAAACAAAAGCACCAGCTCTTTCTCTGATGGAAAGCACATCCCACTCTGCTCCACCGGTGTTTCCATCTTCAGGACGCCAAATGTGCAGAACAATTACTTCACCTTGAGGCCCTCGATGACCACCAACCACCAATAACTTGTCACCGCATGACCTGAATGCAAGACCCCAACCGTTGGAGGAGTCAGCTCTCACGGGCAATGATCTTACCACATTCCAACTGTTGTTTGACTTGTCATACTTCTTGACTTCGTTAGTAGATTGATCTGCAGCATAAAGCTGATTATTTACTACCGCAACCAGAGGGGGAGACTGAGTAGCCCTGTTTCCACCAGGATACATGTTCCTAATTCTTCTCCATGTCCTGGTTTCAAGGTTGTACTCCTCGCCACAAGTCAAAGGATCTGTATGGTTTGACATGCCCCCTATAACATAAAATTTTCCATCCATAAAAAAGCCGGAACATAATCTCCTCGGCACATTCATATCAGGTAAAGTTTCCCAAGTACCACACTCTGAATTGTACAACTCTGCACTACTCAAAACGTGGCCAGCCATATCACTTCCCCCGGCAATAATAGCGATGTGCCCAGAGCTTCCAGATCCAAAAAGGCAACGATGCAGCTTCATAGGTGGGCATCTAGACCAGTCATGCCTCACCAAACTGTACATCCAGATAGCAAAACCAATTACTTCCCGTCCAAAAACAAGAAGCTGGGTCCCCACAGCAAGAGACTCTTTGTCTGCGCAAGAGAAGCAATCATCACATGGCATCCGTGGTAGCCTCATCCATCTTCGCCTGAATGGATCAAATGCTTCCCAGGGCATCAGACTACATGCTAGATAAACCCAGTGCTCAATAACACCAAGCTGTCTCCTTAATTTGTAAAGGTATCCACTACGAATCAGTGAGTTAAATCTTTTGTTCAGACAGGCAAGTGAAGGGTACTCAGACCTACATGTTAAGGCCAGACAATCTAGCGCGATATCATCATGAAGTCCAGGAAGAAGACAGTCATTTGATCTTCGATCAGTATAACTACCTCCCGGCTGTGTCTTAACCACAGATCTTTTCTTCATTAATCCTCTATGATGTCCATTATCAACAATGAAATCTGTGTCAAATGGATCCCTTTTGACCTTTGATAGGTTGCCAGTTTTAGCCAAGAGCAAGTAACCAATTAAATATTTCTGAGATGAATCACATTCCTGATTGAAATATCTGCAAAGCTGCAAAAGATAACAATGTGGAGCAACAACCATGATTTCTGGCTTGCTATGTTGCAGTTCTTCTTCTCTTTAAGCTCCTAAAACAATTAACTGAAAATAATCAATCGTTATGCAATTGTCCATGTGCTACTGGAAAAAAAAAAGAACAGGGAGTAAGCTCCTAAAACTACATCATATACATACCCATTAATAGAACTTTAAGATCAAATGCAAACTAATATTTTTATCATAAAAGGACAACCAGAATACAAGATGAAACAAATCCACACGGCATTTGACTTCGTCTAAAAGAGTAACAATGGAGTTACTTACAACTAGCAAAGCAGTTTGTATAGATATAAGTACAAATAGGCATAACAAACAGTCATACAATCAATACAAAGAACACATCAATGAACCAGTGCCATTATAAGATTGCTCCTCTGAAACGTAAATGAGTAAGGTCAGAACCACCAAAACAGCCTCTCTACTTGCCTGGGTAAGCTTTCCTACATTAACCGTTCTAAGCCCCATATTGGTAAGAGTTGTGTACCGGACCATCCTTTTTTATAGTTAGTACTGCAGATTGCATTGTCGATTAGCACATTTTAGTACAAGCAGAAATACACACATTGCCAATTTTTTTATATTTACCACTAATGATTGGTGTGTCAATTAGTACTTATCAACACAATTTAAAACACACAATTCCAAAGTAATTGAAATGTATCATACCAACCTATATTGAAAAAACCAATATATTAATAGATCAACTTATGGCCTGCGTTGGATGGCATTAAGGTGTTTTAACTAGCATGCATCTTTGCCACAGAAACATCAGGAGCTATCGTACTGGAACAACAAAGAAGAAGCCTGCCCTCCATTGTTTTTAGGTTAAAATTAGAACTTTATACTAATAAAATGGTTAATGAACAGTCAAACTAGTGGAGGATACAATTAAGTACAAAAATAAACAATCACTAGTGGCCGGCATGCACTCATAGTGGTTGGTACATGATATGATTGGCAGCACATTTTGGTCTTTTGACAGGTACTGGGCACTTACACTGGGAAAGCAAGATAAAGAGAAGCAATTATTTGCAGAAGGATGAAATTGGTGACCTCAGTTTGGCAATGAGGACAAAAATTACTGGTAATTGGGGGTTGGAAACATCCAGAATGGCAATAAACAACCAAAGGTGATAGCAAATATATGCAATGGGTAACAACAAGTGTTGTGATTATAATGATGACCAGCAATGGTGCATAGTCAATGACAACAAGATGTGATTGGCAATGACAGATGTCGCAACCAATGATGACCAGGGATTTGACAATAACCATCTGGTTCAATTCAATTCATTCATTGACAAAAATGCAACCCTAAAAGAAATAATTTCTCTTTACATCCCAATGTAAAATCCAATCAAAGAGGTAGCAAAACGAACAAGACTAAATTATTTGTTCGTTTGGTTTTGTTGCAACATAAACTCCTACGGGCTAAAAAATCCCCATTTGCGTCAACATCAAGGAGGCTAAGCTACTCAAGCCAAACCAAATTATAGTTGGATCAACATTTACCAGAAGAGGTGACACATAAATGCCCAAATCAGCCTGAAACCTCTCCATCTATGTGTCAACCATTTTAGATAGTAATTTGACAGATAATGGTGGTGGTTTCTGACTCTGTATCGACTTAAAATCACCACTGACACAAAATTCCACCATGTTTTTTAATAACTGGATATGGTTTACCTTTGGGTTGGCCTTCTGCAACAATCTTAGGGCCATCAGGAGGAGAAAAGATTCTACATCATCCTAGTATAGTAAATAAAAAATTCATTTTTTAGTTATTGTTGAAAAAAATCCTTAGTTTTAATAACTAATTATTACGGGATTTTTTAATGTCATTGGGTCCCTATATGAGCATTGTATATGTTAAGCTGTTATCTTACTATTTTTGTTCATGTTTGTAGTAAGTATCTCAGGAGGATATTTTCCTTATTTCTAATCATAGTTGGATCAACATTTACCCAAGGATATTTGGCCTCAGTACAGCCCTAAGGTTGAAACGGTCCCATTTGGTGACACATAAATGGCCAAATCAGCATGAAACCTCTCCATCTATTTGACAACCAGCTTAGGCAATGGTGGTGGTTTCTTACTCTGAAATGAACTAGATTTACAACTTATACGAAATTCCAACATGTTTTATAATCAGAACCAGATTTGGTTCACCTGCGATTTGATCTTCTGCAACAATCTTAGTGCCATCAGGAGGAGAAGAGATTTTACATCATCCCTAGTATAATAATAAAAACAACTTTTCCTTTTTTGTGATGAACATAGCCTATAATATTGCAATTAATTGAAACGAAAATAATTGAACATGTCTTTCAGAACTTAACTAAATAGTTCCCTTCACCTTCTTTATTTTTGCAGTTTCTGGGTTAAAGTTTTCAAGAACTTAACTAAAAATCCCTCCTGTAATAGCTCATTCTTATTATTTTTTGTTTTTTTCAAAACTAATTACTCTTATTAGCAGGCTAAGAGACAGATCCATTCATGCATCTGAGAATTTCTATTTTATCACAATTCCTATATGAGTAACCCCTTTTTTTTATTTTGCAGTACACACCTTTCTGCCTTTTTTTGTCAGGTAAGATATTTTGAACAAGCCCCTATCACAGTAAAACGTATGCACAACAAATCTAAATTCAAGACATATGATAAGTTATGTAAATCTAGACTAGTATCTATTGCTGTTGACCCAACTAGGGGTGTAAGTTTGATTTCGTGCTTGCGGACAGCTTGTGACAAACCAATGCGTGAAAGTCCTAAGCCAAGCTCAAATCAGATATCAGTTTCTAATGAATTGAACACAAACTTTGCTATATTAATTAATGTTTGCCTTATTAAGAGCTTGACCAAAAAATATTAGACAATGTAATATTTATTACATTATCATCATGGTTAGGTTGCAACTTGGTAACATGGGTGATCCAAGGTTATGGAAAACGAAGGGAGCATCATGTCTTGGACCATCCCTTTAAATATACTAAATCAAATATATTCTGGCTGTTCAGTTAGATCTGTATCTAATAGCTAAAATTTGTGAAATTGTGGGCCTTATTTTATTGTAGGCAAGTGCTATAGGGGTTTCCAGCCCAGCTTGTTGGTCCCTTGCCATTTCCCAACTCCTCATTCACATTTCTTTCCCTCTCCCCATCCCTTCCCCATTATGCATGCTCATCTAATCCTATTCCCAAGTTTTTGAGTTGGGTGTTCCTCCCCTTCCAGCAATTCTTTTCAGATCCATTTCAACCACAACACATATCAACTCTGCTGCCATGACCCATGCCATCTTTATTAGAGTCTCTAATGACACCCACCTCCAGCCACCACCTGGGTTGCCCTTGACTCAAGGCCCTTGACAATAATTTCCTCATGGAACTCTTATTTTCTCACTCATGAATCTGAGAACAATCACAATGTGCCATGGGAGCTCGGTTCAAACAATCTTTGAGCTTAACTGCAGCTCGATATGAGATTCATGAGTCTGGCTCAAGCAAGCTCATCTGGAGCTTGTGCAGAGCTCAAACCATGCCTTTGTTTGTTTAAGTCGAAGAGGGACAAAACTGTGTATTCATGTTTGGTTTGTTTACAGACCTAAATGCAATGTAGAAAAGTGGCACTAATACAAGAACAATAATCAAATTAGATCAAACCGACAAAATAGGCCTCACAAACATAAGACACAACATTTAAAAACAGTATATCCAGAAAGTATCATTTCGCATGATACTTTCTCCACAGACCTTGAAAACATCATATTCCGCCACTGGTAAAGAAAACCCCACAAAAGACCATTATATCGTAATCTCTTGTAAGAAACATGCTTCAGATCATCCAGAATTGATCTATTACTTGATTGAAGTAGAAGAAACCACACATCAATGCAGATAATTATTCTCAAATAACTGGGCAATTAAACGTAAGGAGTCGCTCAAAAAATCATCAAGTAAATGATTAAACTAGAGATTTCACCTCATACGAACGACGGTCACCGAGCACCAGAATATCACCAAGAGATCGCAAAGATCAGATCGTTCATTCCCGGAATCACCGCGAATGAATACTGTGTGCAACTAAATCAACAGTACCGCCAGATCACCATATACAACCGCGCGCTTCAGCATCACGAACATCTACAACCAGAAACCACATTAAATCAGAATATCATCTACGACCTACTAATCACAAACCAAAATATCATTATTTGGCCTCCTTCCCCATGAAATCCGCAAAAAGGAAACAAACTGCAACATCCACATCTAAATCACCAAGCGAATCCGACAGCGGAGTACCTCCACGGGGACCGATCACCGGCGTCGTCTATGAATCAAGATCGGGCGAATCCATCCGATCGACGGGATCTGAGCATAACGCTGCGGGCGACGGACGGCGGCCTCGCCGGGGACGCGGGTCGAGCGGCCGGCACCACCGGATCGGCCTCAGGTGGCTGAAACCTCCATCCCCGATGGCGAGATGCGATCGCCGCCAGAGAGCGAGCGAGAAGGCAAGAAACAAAGGGAAGGAGAGCATAAGAGTAGTATTTATAAGTGGAAAGCCGGATTCCAGAAACCATCGCTTCCGTTTCCTTCGCTGTCACCGGCGTTTTTGGGGTAAAGAAGTAAATACACAGTACAGACACTAGGAAGGAATCTAATTCGAGGAACAGAGTACATCAGCCGTTCATTCCGATCGGGACCCGCTGATGAACGATGGATTTATGCGGACAGTGAACTGAACCCTACGGGCATCAGAAAGAGAGCTCCTCGTCAACCAGCCACCCGAACCACCGACGTCACTTGTCGTCATAAAAGCGGGGCCCGGACTTTCCTTTCGGATCGGGTTCGTGGCGCGGGTGGTTCGGTTTGGGTACACGGTAGCATCTCAGTGAGATTTATAACCACACCCTCCTCCGTAGAGTTTGCACCACTGCGGGGTGTGCGGTCGTGTGCGTTGCGGGGGGGGGGGGGGGGGAGTCGCGGAGAAGCGGAACGGAGTTCGAGGGGTAAATATATCGGGTTTGGGCATACTTTACAGCCTGTCGTTCTACTCACATTGGGGAAAACTTTTTACTCAAACGGTAAACGGGGGCGGGTAACGATTTTTTTACCAGAAACGGCAAAAAGAAGGCGACAAATGACCCCATCTTCGTCGAAAATAACGATACCACCACCGAAGGCCCCTCTCTACGATGGCCTCTTTCGGCACGCTATCATCCGCCCGTACCTTAACCCACCGTTAACTCCGTCTCCACACCTGAGCCTACTCGAGTGTTGCGGGCGAGACGGCGATTTGACGCCGCCACGTCTCGACACGACCCGGGGCACGAATGGACGGGTGGCGTCGCATTCGTCGCGTCCAGAGTCGACGACTGAAGTCGTGGACGACGGGAGGCTCGACGGTTATTCCCACCCTTCTGATCATGATGAAGCATTAGGAGCCGTCCGATGCTTTTATCTGAAGAGTCTCATGAACTCCTATCCTATGAATAATTCAATAGTCAAATAATAAAAATGTTAAATATACACTAAAATTGTGGCATAAATACAAAGAAGTTATTTGAAACTCCTCGATACAAAAATAATCTATCAACCATTTATATTAATAATGTGGAATTGTATTAGGATAATATTTTATCTTTTCTTGATAAAAATAATTTTTCGTGAAGTACTTTATTTTAATCTTATACTTGATTTTCATATAACAATTATGAATAATTCAATATTAAAATAATAAAAAAATAAATATAAACTAAAATTGTGGCATAAATACAAATAAGTTATTTGAAACTCCCAACCATTTATATTAATCATGTGGAATTGTATTAGGATAAAAAAATTTATCTTTTCTTGATAAAAATATTTTTTCATGAAGTACTTTATTTTAATCGTATACTTGATTTTTATATAACAATTATGTAACATGTCCGACACATTATCTATGACCCTCTACTAAGGTAAATTTTTCCTGTACTTAAGGTACGAACATCATGAATCAAATTATGAAATGATAACATTAGCACATAAGAATATTTTAATGTGTAGCAATTTTTATATTTGATGTGAGCCTAATTCTTAATATTCAAAGGAACATAATAATTTTTTTAATATAAATCCTATCTCGTTGATTAAATATTCCGTTGTCATCCCATTATAGTATCCACTATACCATAACTTGATATTATATGTTTCTCTTATTCTCACTATAATAAAATCTTGATAAAATATTTACAACACTAAGTACTATATCATTACTCAACTTTTCAATGCATGACATATTCTTTTTACGATTAGCATTATATCATGATTTTTTTTATCGATCTATATCGATGTATTGATCAATTATCGATACGATACATACTAAATTGTATTAAGTCATATTGACATATGACATATTAAAATATATAGATGTATCATTTGCATCAATCTCTTTTCAGATTGATACATACTATCTATATCAAACAGTATCTATATCAACCTTAAATGATATTTTCTATTATGATCTTGTAAAGGAAACTTCTTTACCTTTCCATTGTTATCTACATCTATTGGTTATGTTTGGTAAGTTACAATGAGATAATAGATCATTAGGTTATAATGTTTAATCAATAACTATCAATTAGAATAAATTAAATAACACTAACAACATCAAGTTTTTAATTGGGCACTATATAATCAAATATAAATGAAAAAAATGATAAATCATTCATAACTGCTTATCCATGATCATTAACCTATTTATTACACTTTTTGTTCTTGTGCTAAAAAAATCTTCCTAGGATGGTTCCTTACCTACGCGTTTTGCCTAATATTAAAAAAATAAAAATATTAGTATCAGATATAATAATGAGAAAATAAATGAGATATTTTAAAAATATATCTCTTCATCTTTCAATTGTTTAGGACTTTTGGATCCTGAAGTGTGATCTACAAGGGGAGTTCCTTGAACTCATTTCCCACAAATAATTCAATGATATGCTAATAAAAAAAATAAACAAACATTATCTCCTGTGGAAGATGTCAAAGGTGATGTTTTGCATGTTCTGTCAATGTTACATGTTTTATAGCTATATTTCCTCAGTTTCTCTCTTTTAGTACCACTTTTCTAGGAGATACTTTAACTTGTAACAATTGTTTTATCTTATCTTGTTCGATGCGAGTCTATTTCTTAATATTCAAATGAGGATAAGGATTCTTCAAAATAACTCTTATTTAATCGATTAAGTATTTGATTAGCACTGGAAAATTCACACGCTGTAACTTAATATTATGTGTTTCTCCTTTTCCTTTCTTTAACATATAATGAACTAATAGATGGAATTATAACATTATAACTATATCATTAAATAACACAAATATCAAAAGATGCATGCTTAGCATATTTTCTTGGCACTTAGCGTTGATATTCTCAGAGAAACTTTTATCTTTGTGTTATTGTCAATCTCTATTAGTCATGTTTGGTGATAGTGAATATCTCAATAACTAATCATCATCTTACATATATTATCATGTGAAGATTGACGTAGAAGGAAAGAGCCCCCTCACTTTCCACCTATTTGCCCTCATAGATAATAGTTCAAGAGAGATCGTTTAGATGATCGTTCAGGCTTGTCTCCTTTGTATGATCCACATAGGTAAAACGCCAAAGGAGAAAGTTGGGATAGTTGTAGGCTTCTCTCTTCCCATGGTTAGGTATAAAAACTAACCCTTGACATTATGCTAGGGGTAAGAGGGGTGCTCTTTTTCAAAAAAAAAAATAAATACCCCAAAAGGACCTCAGACTAACTTGAGCATTAGAGGAACCAAATCAGAAAGCATTGAAGCCACTCAAGAACTGCCTCATAATCATATCGGATGCTCCTATGCCATTAGGCTTGGACCACTTCGGGTCGATTGAGACGTCAACGATAAATTTTTCTAATATTTTGAACTAAAAGAAAGACTTGATGTCACATGAATGTTTACTCATCAATTCTCTCAACGAATGGTCCAACGAAAAGGCCTTTCACCCAACACTTTTATTCGAAGGTGACAACCTCTATTCTTCTCTCATGTGAATGTGTCCACTCAAGTGAATTTATCGTCAACGTTTGAGCCGACCTGATATAGTCTAAGCCCAAGAGCACAAGAGCGTCTGACGTGACTTTGAGGTGTGTGAGTCAGGAAATATGATTCATGCCAAAATAAATCTATTACGACAAAGGCATGTGAGTGAGGAAACATAACTCGTGTGTCAAGATAAATCCATTATGGCGAAGGCACAAGGCCAAATGCACCCGAGGCATATGAGTCAAGAAACATGAGACACATCAAGATAAATCTACTATGACGGAGGCATAGGGCCAAACGTAACTGAAGCATGTGAGTTAAGAAACTCAACCCAATCCAAGATAAATCTGCTATGGTGAAGGCATAGGGCCAAATGTGCTTGAGGCGTGTGAGTCGAGAAACCTGACCTGCGCCAAGATAAATTCACTATAGCAGATGTATAGGGCCATATGTGCTTAAGGCACGTGAGTCCAAAAATCCAACCTACGCTGAGATAAATTTGTTATGATGGAGACATAGTGCTAAACGTGCCCAAGGTGTGCGAATTGGAAAACTCAACCCACGTCAAGATAAATCTACTATGACAGAGGCGTAGGGTGCTAGTTACAGGTGTCCTGCAAGCCCATCATGTGAGTGATGACACGTGTAATACACTATACACTCTTTTTTATTATTAATATTATAATATTTTCTCACTTTATATTATTGTTTGATTAATATATTATGATGTTCTTAGATCTGTGCAATGAGAATTAGATCATGAGGAGATCAAGATAATGAGACTAATTCTTTAAACATATATCTCAAATAATCCTAGTCATAGGTTAAGAGGGACATCGAGATAACTAGACAGACTGGTGTGTTATATACATGTTAATATGATGGAGGTAGCTGGTCTCATAGTTATTTATGTGTAAATACTAGAGATATAGTGCATGTGCTTATTAGATAATGAGTTTAATGATTGATCCACTTATATAATGCTGGATAATTAATAATACCTAACATCAGACAATGATTCTGTTGTCCCAATTATGTGTTTGATACTTAGATTTAAGATACTAAGAATATCTTATTTGAGTACTTCATTCTTTGATACCAGACTTATGTATTTATAAGTTTTAGATCTAATATAGTCGGCTATTGAGAATGATAGTTAACCTTACAAAGGTAATTGAGTATCAATAGAGGATCATCCGCTCTGGGTATCATTAGAAGAATATCATATATATTCTCGTTCAGGTAAATCTCTAGCCATGATCATTCAGATTGAGAGAGAAAAAGTGCTCCGAGAGAATCTGATTAAACTGAGACTCGGATGGATTTCATATGAGGCCTCACAGTATCATACTCAATGTATAGTGTCTGGGGTATTGGATGGATGAGAGACTATAGATATATAATAAATGAGGGCATATAGGTCAATGTATCGTTTGGGGACTATGACATAGTGGCCTAGTACATCCATAGTCAATAAGTTAAGTGAATTATTATGATATAATAATTCACTAAATTAGGATGAGTTCTAATACGTGTGACTCACGGCTAGCTTAATATTGGGCTTGGAGGGTCACACACATATGGTGGATATCACGACGAATATATGATTGAATATGAGATATCTGATAAGCCCATATTTTATTAGATGTCCATTAAGCTTGTGTTTTATTAGAGCCTTTGGGTGAGACCCAATAAGAGCAAATAGTGATTATTGGATAGAGATTCAATAATCCAAAAGGCTTAGGATAGTTGCATAAAGATCCAATACCCAATAGGATAAGATCCATTAGGGTTAAGTTGATAAGGACATATATAAAGAGAGAGACCAAAGTGTCATAGGCTAGACCTCTTTAGTCGCCTCCTCCTATTCTCCTCCCTCCCTCTTCTCCTTAATCATCAACCCCCTTTGGTGGTGTGTGAGGAGAGCAAGAAGAGGTCGACCCTTCTTGATTGTTGTTGCGAGGTAGTGCACAAAAGTTGCTAAGATTTGTATTGCGAAAGGAGTGTCACCACTCTGTCTGTCATGTGGATCAACGCTAAAGAGGACACTGGAACTCCTTCATTCACAGACTAGGATCGAGAATTTCAAGGATATACGGTCTCCTTTAAATGAAAAGTCTCACATGTGCTATGTAGTTTTTCGATTTAATGAGTTTTACGCTCTCAATCATTGCATGAAGATCATATATGAATTCTCTTGGGAACCAGTTTTACTTTTGTTCTTCTTATATGCATGTGGTGCTCTCTAAGATTTCTTAACACAGGGCCAAATGCGCCCAACGCGTGCGAGTTGGGAAACTCAACTCGCGTCAGGATAAATGTGCTACAATGGAGTCATAAGGCCGAATGTGACTAAGGCGTGTGAGTTGAGAAACTCGACACACAATAAGATAAATCTACTATAGTGAAAGCGTAGAGTCAAACGTGCCTAAGGCATATGAGCCGAAAAACCTAACTCATGCTAAGATAAATTCACTATGACGGAGGCGTAGGGCCTAACATACCCAAGGCGTGTGAGTTAAGGAACCCAGGCATAGGGCTAAACATGTTTGAGGTGTGTGAGTCGGGAAACCCAGCCCATATCAACTAACATCTCTGGGTGGGTGTGTGTTGGGTTGGGGTGAACACAAATGATAGGAAATATCTCGACGGCATATCAACATCCGGCACCTATCGCCACATGGAGGCTATCGCAAAAGGAAAGGGTCCTCGTCACCTTCCACCTACTTGCCTTCGTGAACAGAAGTCCAAGAGAGGTTCTTCGAATACCTATTTGAGCTTATCTCCTCCTTGTCATCCATGTGGGCAAAACATCAAAAGAGAAATTAGAATGGTTGCAAGCATGTCTTCTCCCTTGGCTAAGCATAAAATCTAACCTCGATGCTATGTCGGGGGTGCTCTTTTTCTAGAAAAAATGAATATCCCAAAAGAGCCTCAGACTAACCTGAACATCGAAGGGACTAGGTTGGGAAGCATCTCCCGATATCGATCTTAGTGTAGGTGGTGCTTCGAAAGCTCGGGCCCCACCTTGGAGTCATCACTCAAAAATCACTTCGAAGCTGTTAGGATCAATTGACACTAAGAGGGGAGGGGTGAATTAGTGCAAGCTAAGATTTTTCTTTCTAAAGCAAAAGATTTTTGAATAAGATAGAATAAGAAATCTCAAGTTTTTTATTTTTAATAAAACAAGTGAGTGATTAAAAGTAAGAAGCTGGAAAGATAATCACGTTTGAGGAAAAGAAATTATCGTCTTGCTTTTAAGGAATTTAGTTAAGTTGTAAGCATCAATTCAACAATATTCAAACAATGCAAGTATGAAACACTTACAATTTTATAGTGGTTCGGCTCCAACGACCTACGTCCACTTCCGAGTCCTCCTTCTTGAGGCACACCGACATCTACTACCAATCTTTTTTTGGTGAAGATAAAACTCTTACACTTGCTTACAAGGGAGACTTAAGAAGTTACTATCTCTAAGCTCTCTCCATTCTATTTTCTTTTTCTTACAAATCACACACATTTTCTTTTTCATAGAATTTAATTGCCCAAAAGAGTTGTTGGTAAATGTAAGAATACTCGGGTATTTATAGACCCCAAGTAGCTTCAGATTTTTGGAGCTAAAAATCAAATATACTCGAAAAAAATCAGGTACGGGCGGTTTACCCGCCGTCAGTCATTGGCCACCGCCCGCAATCTGTGGTATGGGCGGTCCAACCGCCATCTGGGCGGTTTACACGCCGACACCTACTGGCCGTCGCCCGGATTCTGTGGTACGGGCGGTCCAACCGCTACTCATTGGCGGTTTACCCGTCAAAATTTTTGCAAAAGTGGTTCCCTCCACTTTATGAATTTCAGTTTCACTTTTACATTGACCAACCCTTTGGTCAATTGATTGAGCTCAACCTGAGTTCAACTGAACCCAGTAGTGGATCCGGTTGACTCATTGAGTTGATTTGGATTACTTTCAAATCCAACTCGATTAGGACTCTAACCCTAACTATGACTCAATGATTATAATAATTAATGATCAATTAAGCCTAATTAAGACCTAACTCGCGCATACTCCAGCAAACTCCGGCAATCTTGCGATAAGTCCTCCGGTCTTCGTTCCGGCGATCTCCCTTCACGTTCCCAGTGAGCTTCTTGATTCCTTCGGCGAATCTCCTAGCGAACTTTTGGCGAGATCCCACTGCATCGTCTGAACTCAGCCCGATGTCTAGGCTTTATCTTGGCCCATCATCTAGTTGTAGCTTCATTGATCCTGCCATAGTTAGACATGCACGATGTTAATTATGACTTAATTAAATATAATTATAATTATCAAAATATTCATTACAAGACCATCTTGACTCCCGACAAGCTTTTCGGCTACCCCCGATAATCTTCTGATGAGTCTCGGTCTTCTTTTGACGAACTCCCTTATGTCATCCTGGCAAACTCCCGATACCCTCGACGAGCTTCTGACACACTCCTGGCGAGTTCCCAAACGTATAGACTCGATGTATGGGCTTAACCTTGGCCAATCCTGATTGTAATAATCCTTCTATCGTAACTAATCATGCATCAATCAACTCTAACAATCATGTTAGATCAATAATTCATCAATTGATTTCATCATCAAAATATGAGATTCCACAGAAGCCACACAATAATCACCCTGGAGTCACGTCAAACAATGTTGCACTCTTGGACTTAGATCATATCAGATTTGACTCGAACATCAATGACAAATTCCTAAGTTACTATGAGATACTAGAATATGATAATAATGTTGAATCAATAACTATCAATAAAAATAAATTAAATAACATTAACAACATCATGTTCTTAAATGAGTACGATTTAATTAAATATAAATGAAAACAATGATAAATCATTCATACCATAATTTTTTATGTATGATCATCAACCCATTTGTTACTTTTTTTTGTTATTGTGTGTTATATATAAGAAAAATCTTGTTTGATTAGTTTCATACCCATGTGTTTTTACTAATTTTAGGGAAAAAAATTAAAATATTAGTATCAAATATAATTACAAGAAAATAAATGAGATATTTTAAGAGAAACTTGCTCTGATGATAACATTGATAAATCATTCATACCATAACAAGAAAATAATTAAGATATTTAAAAATATATCTATTCATCTTTCAATCGTTCCTAACTTTTGGATCCCCAAAGTAACCCATTTTGTTATACGATCTGTTAGGAGAGTTGCCCGAACTCATTTCCTACAAATAATATGATAATTAAATAATAATAAAATATTATAAAATAAAATCGTAAAGAAGTTATTTGAAACCATTCAGAACTAAAATAATCTACCAACCACTTTTTTTATATTTGGAATTGTATCAAGACAAAAAAAATTTATATTTTCTTAATATGTGACATTCGCCTTGAAGTACCTGATTTTGATCTTATACTTAATTTTCATTTACAATTATGTAATGTGTCCAATACATATTATCAATGACTCTCCACTAAGGTAAATTTTTCCTACACTTATAATATGAACATCAGCAATCAAGTACACTTCAAATAATTTTAAGACTTCATGCACATAAAGATACTTTTAACATGCACAAGTTTCAATATCTTATCCTTCTTACCTTATTGAAACGAATGAGATACCAATTCTTAATATTCAAAGGAGCAAGATAAGGAATTTTTATAATTTCTCATAATTAGTTATAAATAATTTGAATGAGAGAGTACTTAGAGTGTATGAAAGAGAATATCATCATAAAATATAAAATAATATTAATACTTAGAGTTTTAAAAAATATGATGATTTTTTTATGTCATCCATATTACCTATGGGTAGAATATAAATATATCCAGCATTCACTAAAAACTAATATCAAATGATATTGTTATCTTTGTATACAATCATAAATTATAAAAATATCTAAGAACAATAATTGAAATTTAATTATCACAAAGCAAAAAAATTATCAATATGTCATATGAAAAAATTAAAAAACAAAATCAATACATATATAATAGTTTTCTTTTATAATTTTCTCACATGACATATTGATAAAAGATAGTGATATAATAGATGGATTGTTCAAGCATCATTTAATTAAAACTAAATAATGTGTTGATAAATAAATTTAAATACAAAATTAATCTAACATATTTTTATGATATAATATGTTTGATTTCAAAACTTAGTTCCGATACCAATTGTAAATATAAAAATTATAATTATATTATTATTATGTAAACAACTTTAATGTCAAAATTAAAATTAAATAATGATATATCAAGTTCAGCATTGTGTATCTTTCGATGTCATCCAAAAATTTTTATCTGATATGTAAATATATCATTCTTATATCTAAAAATTACAACGATATCACTAGACAAGTATAACTTGACTCGTCTTTTTTTTATATTCTTGGTAGGATAACTATAAGTGATATAATAGGAATTTAGAGAGATTAAAAATATATCTATAATCTTAATTTTGGATGCGGAGGTTCTATCCTTTTATGATAAAATTAGAAGAATTATTTACATCATTCATCGCCTAAGTAATTCTATCTAAGTGAATTTTCTTTCTATTAGTGAACGATCATAATCAGAATCAATCAAAGTTATGATAGATTTTATCTAATTAAATAAGATAAAACTAATCTAATATTGAGTTTTGAATGCTGTAAACTGTTCTTGCACCTCCCAATTTTGTTGCAGCGAGGACGAAGGGTTGATTCTCGTTAGTGTTATGAAGTAACAGTCATCAGATTAATAGGAAGTTAATTTTATTGTCTGGTCTTCTTAGTGTTTTGTTTAATGGAGACTATGAGATAGCAGTTCTGACTCTACACAGAGAGAGAGAGAGAGAGAGAGAGAAGAACAAGAAAAATGCTTGGCGTCACTCGGCACTCAACCGACGACCCAAGGAAAAGAGAGAATAAAGAGAGCCATCTAAAAGATGCCGGTGGAGAAGAGTTCTTCCGGAGCCCGTCTTTATTTAAAGGCGTCTCTCTCGCTCTCGCTCTCGCTCAAACACGCACGCAACATGGAGTCGTCTCCTCATTAGACCGCCGAAGCTGAGCTAACTGACGAGAAAACAAAACGAGAAGCCATTGAGGTCACCAACAATTTACGTGATACGTATTTTTCTAGCTACTGCGAAGAAGCTAAATCATGTGTGTGATTACTATTCTTCGCCCCTTCGATAGATACCTGAAGACAAGTCTGGAGCGAAAATTGATGCGGTTGCACTCGACGTCACTTGGGGCAATGATCCCCGCTACTGGTCCACCAACAAAAACAAACTGTAAGATCCTTCCTCCCTCCCGCTCTCTTTCGTTCTCAGTAATGTGTGTTCTTGGAGTATTTATAAGAATAAGAAACTAAATTAGAGAGAGAATTGAAGTCTAATAGAAGAAGCAGCGTAACCTCCGTCAAGACTTGAAGAGTGAGAAGCCGATCGATCACACTGGATTTGACAATGGAATTTGATAGGTTATCGACTGTCTGTATGAACATAAAAACTATCGTAACCCCGTCAAGTAGTTGTGAGTATATATATATATATATATATATATATATAATATATATATATATATATATAAATGAATACATACTCTTCAAAACAAAAGAAATGATGATTCTTCTTTAGCTCTTGCATTAAATTTACGTCAATTCTCGTCTCTTTTCTTTATCACGAGGACCGAACCCCAGGGGTTCGATCACCTTGCTCCAGGTATCGTGGCTCGAGGTGGTCGGCAAGGTGGACGGGGGTCAACTGGTGGCCGACGAGAAGTACGAGGTGAAGTTCATGGTGAAGATGAGGGCAGACGCGTTCGGGTGGAGCGGCAGCCCCGTCTTCCTGATGGCCAAGGATGCCAGTGGAAAGTTCGTGTGGAAGAAGGCGGACCTCAGCCTGCTTCCCTCTGATACAGAGCACCCAATACCAGATATCCAGAGCCACACTGCCCCACGAGATCAGGTCGTCTACGGCTTGTTCGAGATTTGGAGAGGGAAATGGAAGGGAGGAGTCGAGATCGTTCGAGTCATCATCGACAAGGTCCCACCCGATACGTTTAAGCCATAATAATCCATCGGATTTGACCTACATCCGCTTCACATTGATTTCCATACGTTCTTGTCGTTTCATCATTTCTCGCTGTAAACAAACAACACAAGGTTAATTAATATATGCTGGATCATTTTCTAACAACTTAATTATCAATGTGTGAACCTTTTTGACTTTGTGGCCCCTCAAATGAATGAAAATTTTAACCAAGTACTTGGTTGGTGGGATCCGACGTAACATTCTCATATGCATGATGATGGGTTTAATTGTGCCCGTTTACTCACTGTATCCACACGTAAATCCAATTAGCTACTTCGATATCCAAATGTGACTCAAACCCGATCCGGTATCCATGTTTTTAAACTATACCTGTCTTAGGTACCCTAATTTTCTTGCATGTTCTATGCTTCCTTTGATATCAAAGATGGGGGGGGGGGGGGGGGGGGGGGGGGGGGGGGAGCCTCAGAAGAATCATATACTGCAACTTTTGGAAGGGAAGACCGAAGCGATCTACTATTCTTAAAGCAACCGATCACATTCGTTTCCTTGTTCTGAAGGATCAGTGTGTGTAGCTGCGACGCTGAAGTCCCTCCTATTCACTGAGGAGCAAAAGCAGACACACTTGCCGGTGAAAAGAATACCTTTTTAGTGGTGATGTGTGCGGTATCAGCATCCTTCCCTGGTTGCCTAATAGTGGCCTCTTCTGCAGATGACTACCATGCAACATCGACTAATGTTTTTACCTCAAAAGCCACGTGCAAGTAAGATGAAGGAATTCCTTTGTTTCAGTGATGTACGAAAGGGAATTGGTGAATAGGAACAATCAATACCTTTGCCCTCTCATATCAAGTGGAAGCTAAAGCTTTGACCTACTACGAACACCACTTGTTTGGAGCTCATCAGCAGTCTCCATCCAAGCTTAGCGACAGCAACACCACTTGTATGGAGGACCTGAACTTTCACAACAGAATAATCAGTAGACCCAAACCAAGATTTTGATAATACATCACGAAGCCATTTCACCTCCTGCAAAATGCATTTTGAACTAATGACACTTTGTAGCTAAACAAATTGAAAGATATTTTTTTAGAAAATGAAAGAAATACAGTCTAAAAAAGTCTGCGAGAGAATCGATATAACTAAACTCAAAATAAGTTCATGCAAAAAATTGCAAAACAAATGCCTATTTTAACTCTATAGACCATTTTTTCTTTAATTATTCTTGAGAAAATTATGATTTCATTTTGATTAATAGCTAAATAATTAGTAATGTAAACATCAAATGGCTTCTACGATGTACATGATTTTAATTTGATCAATAGGCGTATACTTCCTGTACATATATCTGATAGGTAAGGTGTGTCGATCCAGTAGCTATTTACACTAAATTGTTTGTTCTAGAATGTTAGCTCAAGTTTTATATACATGGCATTTTATATTACAATGCACCCATGGTTACACTGACTGCTGTGACTTCAACATGCTGTCTGCCTTTGCTTTGAGGGTGCACAAGAACAGTGGCCTCAGCCTTCTCCATTAATTGCACATTGTTACCGCAAGACACTGATAAAGAGCCCACCATGGGTGGAAGATCAGCTAGTTTATTATCTTCGTCAGTGTCAGCTGATATGATCTCCCATTCTTCCTTCAGAGCAGTTACCTGTAGGCTTTTCTCTGTGTGCCTCTCGATCTCGAATGCTGTGGGTAAAATTACATAATCATTGAGAGGATTGTAGAAAGGATCTGGCTCTCCTGCCTTCAGCCAGTGCTTCAATATTCTGAAAACATGTCGATCGCAGATTATTCCTCGATGATCAGCAGGAACTCCAACTCTTGCTGCTGCATTGAGCCCATCGGCCTGCAAAATAGCAGCACTCATGAACAGATTTTACCATATAATCATATCTGTATTGTGACATAGTAAGCAAACAAGTGCTTCAATTTAACATTCTAGCATTTGCTTAATTTTGGCATACAAAAAGGAATGCATGCCACAATGGCATTCAAAAGTTCAGTGCTCATAATGACAAAGGAAAATAAAATTATTTTGTATAATAATTTTATTTATGCAACTACAGAATAAACTGGACATTTATGCCTGCATAAAATCATATATCTTCGTCTCCAAAGGTACCTTGCAATCATCCTACAAATAGTCATGCAATTTGTGATGATTCTTAAAAAGACAACTTGCTGTACCTTTGCTGATTCGGCAGGAACTGTTCCATCACCATTAACGCAAATATACTTGGGCTGCAATGATAAAATGGGACTTATAATGATTTTTCATACTGTTACTTGCAGTCATATAACAAAAATTGTAAAAAAGGAAGCTTAAGGAACAAACAAAACCCATATGCTTCAAAAATGTCTAAAAAGATCAACCACATGGACATGATACGAATGAGTTAGAACAGATGCTCAAATAATAATGCTCAAATAAGTGTTTAAAACTTTAAATAATAATGCAAAACTTGAAAAGAAGATATCCGTGAAGGAACAACACTGCCAACCGATGATTTTTTAATAAGAGCAAGAATATACTTTGAAATGATGGAAACAAGTTAAAGTTTATGAGATTTTGAAGTCAAAATAGCAAATCTGTGCAGAAACCCAAACTACACAAGCAACTATATGAATCTCATGATCAAGATGGGATAGAACTTGTTATCCTTGTATACTGGAGTCTGTTTGATTCAAAGACGAGAAATGTGCTCAGGCAGATGAAAGAAATATATTTGATGCATGCCAAATCAAAGATGTTTACAAAAGAAAGCATTCATTATATAATTCTTCTGCCAGATAATGAGAGTGCAACTGTAAATCATAACATATGTAAAAGTTAAGCATAAAGTCCATTTACATGAAGAGTTACAACAACAACTGGAACAAATTAAGCTTAGTATATGCCAATTGGAAGTCCTAAAAGAAAGATCATTTGTCAATTGTTCAATCAATTACAGTTAACCTCCTTTGTTATTGGATTGTCAGGGAACATTTGCAATTCAGCACAGATAAGTATTGGTCAATGGCTATGAATGGACAAATTTGCTAAACACAATAATGGATGAAAGATCAGCATCATGAGGATGATCACAGCATATTAATTATGTGAAATCCAAGTTAAAGAGATGTCTGTGAAGCTACCGGCAGGGTAGAGAAAGACAGCATATGCATAGCAGCTGACGATGGATGCTATTAGAATTCAACACAATGTAGAATTGTAGATTATCATGCAAATTAAAGGCAGATGACCACCTTTATTCCAAGAAATTGACGAGCGCATGAGAGACATATTCTACTAAAATGTTTCAAATTTGACAGAGGCATGACAACATATCAAGGGGAGGAAAGCTGAAATAAAATGGATATGTGAAAGGGGTAAAACTTAATGATCCAATGATTGTTATTCCTAAGAGGTATAAATTAACAATGGCCCCAAAATGAGGTTAGTCAGAAAGCATATTAAGAATGAAAATGAACCATTGAGTCATAAAGGCATTTACACAAGATAATACACAGTGTCAAAAAACAACGGTATGAGAGGCTCATATGGCTAGCCCAAGATAAAGTTTCACAAAACAGGACCTTAAAGCTAATAAATGTGTCTACAGTACAGGATATTCTGAGGCTGAAGGACAAGTCTAAATGATTTTAGCTCCATGTATATTGGCTGAAGTGGGCATCATAACTGTCATCTATTTTATTGAGCTACAAGCATTATAGCAGGTATTTACATAGGAACTTTTTTCTCTTTTACTTTTTTTTCTTTCTTTTTTTAATAAACAATTAGGCCTTGCGGTTGGTGATAATATATGGATCACCACCAAGGACTTGCCAATTTCTCACCCAAGAACTTTCTCATGCACAAGTGATTTGAAACTAAACATACATGTTATATGGGACCTTGATATGCTCTCATCTTCTAAAGCCTGGTTTATTTTCAAAAGAATATTAGTCACAAACATCTTTGTTAGTGCAAGGTCATCTCCAAAATGCTGTTGCTATATCTCATGATGAAACAGAAATTGTTACTTTTAGTTCCTAGATTGTACAAGTAGTTGAGATCTTTGCATGAACAACTAATTTTGGACTAAACATGTCATGACTTGGCCCGAGGAAAAACTAACCCATTAACTTGATCAATTTAAACAACTGGCCCAAAAATACTTAAAACTCAAATTAGAAGTAGTAGGTTCATTTAGTTCCCATACACAATCACACTTATCCTCCATCTTCGAGTGCAGGACTAGATGGGAATGTCATCATTTTAACGTCCTTGTCAGAGCCCAAGGTCCAACTCATAACTTGAAAACATAATTATTACATGGTTCATAAGGTGGTGATTCACCTCATGATGTGCCACCTCCAGCCCCGTATCAATAGCTATTTTCTAGTAGGGTAGATCCAATATGATACTATTTGTCATAATCCAATCCTATGAGAAACTGACTCACTTGATGAAACCAAACAACTGAATCAAATGCTTAACCTCCGATTAACAACAGTAAGCTCATCTAGCCCTATATACAATCACATACATCCTCCCACTTCCAATGGGGGACTAGATTGGGGTGCCAGAAAACGTATATCAAAAGATGCCATGCAAGCAAAATATATTAAACATGGATACTTTGAATTGCTTGCCATATCCATGTTTGCAACAAATATGCGTTAAATACAAAAATTATAGCATACTTGGATAGAATAAAAAACTTTTTGACATATGTACTCATGTTCTAGTGAAATACGAAGTGATACATCAAGGGCACCTCACTCATGGATGTTATATGGGAAACACTTAATTGTTCTTAAATGATTATCCTGTGACCGAAGTCAAAATGATTATATAACAATTTTATGTAATATTAGATTGACTATCATATATGATTGATGAAATTGAAACAATGATCTTGGTTCCATTACATTATTATTATCAGTGTACTGTATCAATATCCATGCAACTGGATCAGCATGCAGAAGAAGCTTTTCAGTCAGAAATGTTTCAGCCAAACTAGACAAAATGGCTATTTTTTGGGTCAAAACAGACAAAAATCTCACTGGTAATTATTTAGTCACTGAATTGATCTAATCCTTCTATGTTGGCTCGCTGTGCAACATGGGCAAAATGGTGATGCCCGTAACCTCTGTTTCCTCAGTCTTCCTCCATAGTTCACAATATCTGCACGCAGACTATCTCATGTAGACTCCAAGAATCCCATCTCCAAATTCAGTTTTCTTTTCTACCAAACTTGCATAAGTTGCTACCAACAGTATCTAATTCCACAAGTTATTTGCATAGACCCCTGTTGTAATTTCATTCATTTCAAATACTCTAGTTATTTTATACAGCACATCATTGTTGAAATTTTTTATCACTTGAAAAACATTTATCCTCAATTTCACAAAGCAAAAAAAACATTAGTTACTCTGCACAAACTAATGACAACCTCATGGTTGATGATTTCAGTTTAAATTGTAAATTAACATTCTGTAAGAGAAAATAACCTGCGCTGAAACAAGTTGCTCAATGTCTGAAATTGGTGATTCCTGATTCCCATAACTGCAAGCAGAACATAATATCAGTAACTTAAAGATGATGGTTAAGAAAAAACACTTCCAGAATTTCCCATAAAAGCAGCTCCTCTGGCAGCAAGCTTATGCTATTATTGTAGGCATGGAGTATATGACTATTATATACTGCCAATCTGCCATAATATCCAGAAAAAGACTAACTTCAATATTGTTTTACAGAAAAGAAATATAGAGTAAGTATTTTGTTTTTTTCACTGATTTTTATGCATATAGAATCAAGACTGAGAATTTTTCGTAACACTATTACATATTTACTTAGATGTGACTCAATTTAGCCTCATTTATATATTCACTTAAAATTGATTTCAAACTTGGAAATAGTTATGGTTATAAGCTCTGTCAAGCCTTTGTTCCTAAAAATTGCTTCTTACATAGCTTAATTAGGTAATCAATCAGTCTCAATTGCAAGATGAATACCTGACACAGGAGAATAATTCCAGGTCTAACAATATCAAACACAACAAGAGAATAATTCTGGGTCTCTGTTGTGCATGCTAAGACCCTTAGTTTAGGAGCTTATGTCTAGTACATGCAACTAGATGTGTACATATTTCAATTCCCAAGTTGGACTGCGACAAGTAGAAGTTATAATTAGTAAAATCAGAAAACGAATCGATTAGGCTGGCAAATTTAAGCTGTATATCCAAAATACAAACCCTAATAACTTGAAAAAAAAGCCTTAACAACGTGGGAAAAATCAAGGAACGTTAACGGGATATGAGAGAGCATACCAGATGCTATGTGGCGTGTCATTATGAATCCCGTATATATTGTAAAATTTTACTGTTTCTGGAAGCTTAGCACGTGATAATATTTCACGAGTTTCATTGGCCCATTTCAGAATTTCTAAATTCAATGGTAAAGGAACCTGCATGCTTCCATACACAACCTGCTAAACCCAAGGTCAAAATCAGAATCTATAAGTGAATAAAGAAAGAACATAATTGCACATATTAATGACAATGACTTCGTATGGTATTATAAAATTATTTTCTAGACTAGAAGTTATAAATTTCTTCTTACATCTACAACTTTGTGAAATAAATTGATCCTTCTATAAAATCAGTTAACATCTGTTAATTAAACTAGGAACTTACTGTAATTTTTTTTACTTACATCTAGCACTTACAAAAATGAACCTAGCTATATAAAGCTTTGTTTGGATAATAATTTAAGGAAAGCAAAGAAGCAAAAGAGGAAGGAAAGAAGGGAAAAGGAAGCTCACTTTCTGTTCTGTTTAGTGGGAGGAGAGAAGAGAAAGAAAACACAATCACTGCCCTTGTTTGGTTCAGTTTGTTAATAAAGAGAAGAGAATCTCTACCAAGTTAATTGCAACTTAACTCTGGCAGTTTCATATTTCACATTCTTTCCAATTTGTTTCCTCATTAGGTTATGGTAAAATAAGGAAATTTTATTTAAAGGGCTGAAAGAGAAATCAATTATGCCTGGTTCTCTTGTTGCATTAAAACAGGAGAATCCAATTCTCTCCATCCAATAAAGCCGTGAAGGAATTTAGTTGACACGTACTGAATCATAATTTGACCGATCAGTCATGTCTTACCGTATTTTTTGCAAGAGCCTCATTCATCAAAGTTATAGCTTCTAGCGGCTCATATGACTCCAGCAGAATACTGGGTTTTCCAGAACCATCATGCTTCTCTCTCCACAATTGCAAAAGAGGAACATCTTCCCAACAAAAGTTGGGATAGGCCATCAACTCATAAATGGATGGGCATTCAATAAGCTGAAACAGAAGGCACGTTAGCCCATAAAATCCAACCCAACTACTCAAATCTACTTAAAATTAGCTTGTAGTACAGGAAAGTAACATGACATATGATTGCATTCTTACACCTAATGGTCTATACATTATCCACCTACAATATACTAGAAAAGTACAATGGATAATAAAATCAAGACTAAAAACCAAGAATAACATTCCAATTCCCAACAAAGCTGATTAGATAATATAAAGTAAAAGTACAGGAGAAAAGATGATATAGAGTGAGAAGACCATATATATCAATATTTGATAATAATAATTTACAAAGAAAAAGCCATTCAATTTGGCATCTCAAATTCTAGTGAAAATTTATATACATATGCACAAATGCTCATCTCAAGCCAAGAATAGTAGCACAACACTTTTTATTTCTTTCTCCAATAAAATGCTGAGTCAGACAGAAAGGAAGGGTATACAATGAAGGCATTGTCTTGTTATAATAGACAATAAGTATAGGAGAATCAAGATCAATGATCTCGGTTAGGCTGCTTTTATGATTCTTAATTTTGTAAAGTCTGAATGCATAAGTTACAAAATTCAATTATTTTCATAAGATGTTTTTTAGTCTTGCCCTGAGTGTCACAAAGTCCTAGTTGAGCTACAGTCTGGTCTGTAGAAGTTGGATGGACATTATGATTCAAAATATAGGAATCAGTCACAACTGTTAAAAAGATTAAAAGGAATTATAGGTGCCGATATACTTGTTATATGGTGAAAACCAGGTACGGTGACCTTACCGGGCAAAACAGTCCCATAGTAGCCTTGACCAAACGAAATCATCCACTGCACATGCTGATCAGTTTTCAGCTGCTAAATACCGACCCATACAAACCTGTTCAGATGATATTTTAAACCTTGGTCTCTACGATCACTTTTTAAATCTCATCCAACTAATATTAGTTGACACTGATCCTTGTACAGATTTTTAATCTTATACCATGCCAACATAATACAACTCAGTAAAGGCTGCATGGTCCAACACATGCAGCACAATGTTCACTGCTACATTGTGAAACTAAATGAACAGCAAATAACGACAAAATTGCCTTTTTTGAATGCACATACTGTTAGGCATTTAATTCTGCCTTTTAGGTTCAATTGGCTCAAATCTGATTTAATTAACCAATGGTTCCATTAAAAATCATGTATTAAAGGAGAAACTAAATTGTCCTTGAAGCAATAAGAAATCATAATTACAGGGAGAACATAAAAGGAGATGTTGCCTCTATTCTCAACTATTCAAATATAAATGATGATCAACTAATCCAAGGAATAAGTATGAGGTAGAGTAAAATGTTTAAAGGAATAAACAAATGGAATGGGAAAATATACCAGTTGTTGCATGCTCCATTTGGTGATGAAAAAGTTTCCCTCCCACCCTTCCACGAAGGACATACCATTCAAGAGACCAGTTGTTATATATCCAGGTGCACCTGTCCATACAATAAATGAAGTACACCTAAATATACTCATAAATTTGTCCAACAATGATATGGATTAAACAAAAGCTGTAATGCCTTGATCAATAAGGCATGAGAAACTCCTTAACCTAGAACACTGCCACAGACAGAAGTTCTCATCGAACTCGCAACAATTTTTAATCATTTACCCTTTTATCCATATTATAAGGAGTAAATTAGATATTTTATGTCACTGCAACAGAACTCAAAAGGTATCCAACACTTGAGGTGAAAAAAGATTATCATTTTAGGACTAAGGACAAAAGGGCAGCCACCATCATATGCAATAAACATAGCTGGTTTCCCAAAGTTTAAATATGATTCACAGTGAACATGTCAAGTTTTAGGGATACATTACATTCATTTGTTTTTGAGGCACCTCCCTTAAAATCTTGAATATCCCTTTGAGGTAATGATAATACATGAACACAATCTTTTTGCAACCACAGATGAGATCTCAAAATTGTGTTCCTTGCACAAAGTCTCATAGCTAACCAGATCCGCTTTTGTCAATAATTATAGTGGATATGATTGGATTACCTCTCTAATAGAACTGCAACAAAGAATATAAACAAAAGAAAATTAAGGTATGCATCAATCCTCTTAGTGATACTCTGCCATTTACAAGCACTAACTCATCTATTCCATAAGAAAATCATCAAGTATCACTAGCATAGGGCAATTATTATAATACAAATAGCCTATAAACCCAATAACTTGCTTGGACATACATCCAAGTTAAATCCACACAGAGGTGCACCCTCTCATTATGTCTTTGTGACAATTGTGCTATCACAATTTCTTCAAGTTAAATCCCTATCATACTGGTAATACTGTAAGACATATTACATAATATATAACCCAAAAATCCTCTTTTCGAATTCCAATGTGTGACATCCAAAAGAACAAACCTTACACATGTTGATTTGTCTCAGCACGTGTTAGTATACACAAAATGATCCATATGGCAGTTAAGCTACCAGTTCTCAAGGTCTAGGTAATTTATTGACCAAAAAACTTCTTGTAAGAGGATCTTGCCAACTAATCATTCATATAGACAATCATTATTTCCCCATTTCTTGACATAAGACTACTAGAATATTCTTTGCTTTCTATTTAGTCTGATGTTCAAGTTCACACTATTCCAGTCAAGGCATCTACTGGTTCAGTTTGCCGAGGGATTCATCTCCTACCGGGTGACACGACATGATCATCCTGCAAGCATGACTTTCACCATCACTGGGAACATGTGGCACACTCTAGGGGGCAAATTTAAGTTCAAACTAAAAGGTGACAAAGAGGAAGGCTTTCAAGTTACATCCAAAAATCAATAGCATACTTAATTATCATACTCCAACCACCAAATTGTACATGGCTTGTGCCTAAGGTCATGAACCTCCTCATATTGGGCCAATTTGATGGTCTCTCCTAGAATATATCTTGATTCACATAATTCAAGTGGCATGTGATCATTAGGTACTGAGAAAAAACTTGTGTACTCTGATAACACAATTGCCCTCCTCAACAATGAACAATGAAACCTAATTTAAGGTTAAACTACGTGTGAACATAATGACCATATGCAATCCAATATCACCTCCAGCTCAGGCTTAACGTCTATAATTAAGTTTTTCTAATGGCCTTGTTGAAGGAGTATGGAAAAAATCAAGTCATCAGAAATCATATCTCAATCTTAACCTACCACACATAAGGCAAGCCACTGGAGGAATCCACTCCAACTTCTTGCTTTTGATCAATTAGATCAATACAAACACATACTGATGGCAAACACTTCTTTTCCTTTGACAACATGCAGTTGATCTTGATCAACCTGTGAAGGTCCACAATCACTCCAAGATTTTGATTTCTAAAATTCAGCAACAATCCTCACAATTCAACAAGAATAGGTACTAAAATAACTTCTTGACTGAAGGCTAAATGTTAGGATTCTGGTCACTTCCAAGCCAATCCGTTGACAAGAACTTCTAGAAATCAACAATGAGATCCATAACATTGAAGGGAGTGAACGATAATCAACCAACATTTGACATCATTTTTCAGTAAAGTAGTTCTTAGGTTAAGGATCATGCCTATCAGGTTATACTTGCACTTCTTATAGATGCTCTGCTCCAAATTCAGATTAAAAACAACGCAGTCATAAAATTTATATTAGAACATAATTGATCAGAATATGGGAAATTCTTCACAAGACATACCATGTCCATGCCTCATTTATACAGGCCCAAAACACAGGAAGAATAATGATACAACATGTGGTAATAACTTCCTGAAGGAGGTCGAGGAAAGGGTCCAGCAGCTTTGCTAAACTATCTAAAGAGGAAGATGTTCAAGGTTTGCTCTCACCATTTTACTAGGATCTCCTGTATAGAATGGGTTATTGCATGTGAAATAATTTTTTAAGCATCCAACAACCAGAAAGCACTGAGTACTATTTACTTTCAAATCCTATCCTACTAAAAACTCAAGATACAAGCAGTAGAGATAATCATCCAAGTAATAAAATACAAAAGCACCGAGTATTATTTACTTTCAAATCCTATGCTACTAAAAACTCAAAATATGAGCAGTAGAGATAATCATTCGATTAAAATTTAAAAATATAGTGCTTGGCCATGACAGAATACTCAAATTGTCTTGCAAGTTTGAAGTCTTTTCTGAACTACACTTTTCCTTTATACAGCAAACATGAACAAGGAGCAATTAGAAAAGATATCTTCTCACATATTGACGACAAAGAAAATCTAACTAGAAAGAGTTTAAAAGTTGGTCAAACAGATACTTCAAGAAGAAAAACAGTCATCATTCTCAACAATTACTAGTTCCTTTAATTTGGATAACCTCAAATGGTACACTTCAACTTCCACAGATAGTCTAGTGACCAATGTAAGCACTAAGACCACAGAGTTCAGAACTCATCTAAGTTTTCCAGTTAAAGTAAAGCAGAATTTACATATATGCTAAGGAATTGTACCTTGAAATGGTGCAGCAATTGCAATCCAGCTCTTCACATATTTCTCAAAAATCTAAGAAATGTCACATAATTGTAATTTGTAAATAAGAGAATGTCTAAATAATTGCCACAAAGACAGAGGAAAGGGGGAAAAGCTAATTTGCACAATGGAAGAATTATAAGGACTGTTGGCTCGATGGCAAAGAGTATTCTTACGTCACTGTGAAGGCACATGAAACACTTCACCAGCAGCCCTCCCATTGAGTGGGTTATAATATTCATCTTCTTTCCACCAGATGAGACATATACAGATTCTAGCTTTGCAGATAACCTATCTAGAGTTTCTTGAAGCCTGAAAGAAAAGTATGCGAAATGTTAAATAGTTACAATCCCCATAGAAGAATCAATTAAATCAAATTTACAAGATAAAATGGAAATTATTAGAACAGTTTTTTTCCTTGGAAAGCTATTCCATGTTGATGAAGTGTTTTATTTTATAGTTTTCAGTGCATCCCATAACTAAAGTTAGTTTTCAGTGCACCGGATAGCTATGTGCTTCTAT
The DNA here is from genome assembly GCA_029747655.1 of Ensete ventricosum. NCBI lineage: Eukaryota > Viridiplantae > Streptophyta > Magnoliopsida > Zingiberales > Musaceae > Ensete > Ensete ventricosum. The sequence continues at coordinate 7,620,195 of JAQQAF010000001.1, read as the reverse complement.
ATTTACAAATATACTTTTGTGTATATGTATACTTTACATAGGCATATATATACAAATATGCATGTAGGTGCAGAAGCTTATATTTACGTATGTATATGCCAACAAAAGATGAAGTCGAGTCTGATGTATAGAAATCAGCAAATACATTTTCACAAGAATGTTCGAAGAGAACTTCAGAATATAAACAGAAAAACACACTTAAGACAAGTTGTTTGTAAAGCAACTTCTGAGTCAATTGCGAATGGAAAAGCATACTTGAGAAGGGTTGTTTAAAAAGCAACTTCTGGATGACTGACCTATTACTCTGGCGAAAATCATATCCAAACCCAAAAAGGGTTGTGCCCTCTCGGTAACCCCACTTTATCATCTGCTCTATCATGTCATGATAATAGCAAAGCCCATCCCGTCCCACAATCTGCAATACATAAAAATTTAAATTGATTACACAACCAGAACAGAAAATATATAAATACTGATTTCACAGCAGACGAGGAGAAAGGAAGCTGATGTCACATTATCAGCTAACAGCTTATGCAATAAAAGCTGTAAGTCTTAAAGAAGAGACATTCACATACCATGTCTGGGTCCAAACAATCAATTGCATATAGTCCATATCTATCTTCAGGAACCATAATTCTTGATTTTTCATCAAGTGAAATTGTCTTCCCTGCACATTGTAAAATCAATTACATATTGCTTAGATGACCAGTAAAAAAATGTGCTTGTGATAACTGGAATTGCTTGTGTTTATGTTGCAAGTTTTAGCTATTGTAATGCCTAAAACGATATTGATTCAACTCCACAAAGGATACCAGAATAAGATTCAAGCTGCTTATGGCCAGAATGTTACTTGGTTCACCCCAATAAAGTCTATCATAACTGGATCATACCATGCCAAGCAAGATAATGTATGTGCATGGGTGAACTCCACAAATATTGATTCAACTCCACAAATATTATGGCCAGGGTGACCTCCATTGTAATGCCTAAAACGATATTGATTCAACTCCACAAAGGATACCAGAATAAGATTCAAGCTGCTTATGGCCAGAGAGTTACTTGGTCCACCCTAACAAAGTTTATCATAACTGGATCATAGCATGCAAAGCAAGATAATGTATGTGCATGGGTGAACACCTGCAGATGGACAAAATTGTACAAATTCTGTACAACTACATTATAGATGGCTTCTGTAGTCAGCAAAATATGCTAAAGCATGGCATTTTTCCTCAGGTTGCACCTGTAAAGAGTAGGAGCACCCAAACTGGGTGGACCGTACTATATGAAACATACCAGTTTGCTTCTAAAGTGGCATGCAGATTGCCTCCTCCTATCAGATTCAGACTGAGGCTCACCATCTGATTTGGATCAAAAACTGTAAGCCAGTTTTAACTATTAAGAGAACATGTACCTGATGGTGAGCCTACCACTTAGAACCCATGTCTTTTAAAAAATATATTATTTCAACTTTTGATAGCTTTTTTTTTTCTTTTTTCCTCTGTCCCTCCTACCTGTCACCCTTCCTTTCTTTGATATGCTCTCCCCTCCAAACTTGACCACTTGCTAGTATCAACACTCAGCATGGACTGGTGATGCTAAAAATGTTAAGTTCCAATACAGTTAGAACATCACACTGTTTTCCCAAATTGGCTTAGCAATGCCGCATGAAGTACCAAGATAACTAAAGAAATTTAGAAAGATAGTTGTTACCAGAAAAAAAAAGAAACTAAACAAGCAGCATCGTTGTGCATATTCTTTTAACTTTTTATTGTTTTTGACTGCCTTAATGAGATAACAATGTCACTTTCTAAAACATAGGATGAATAAAAATGGATATGCATCATATTATTTGCATTAGAAGATTGGATAACTAGAAACAAACGATAAACAAAATTTCCAGCATTTAGAAACTTTAGAACTTTCTTATTTCAAATTTCTGCATTTAAAAACAGAAAAATTTCTAATGATTCTAGGATCATGACCAAGGTCTATATTTCTGGACTTCAAATCAAAAAAATAAAACATAGGAAACGTCTGCAAATTTTACTTTCCACCATCACTCTTAGTCCTTGATTCCTTGATGCTCAAATTATTCATATTGTTTTAAGAAAACTTGGTTCTCATGCTTCCTCAAAGAAGTAGTCATCAATTTACTAAAATTAGCAGGAGAAATAATTCAAGTAATACCAAACAACTACCAGGTCTTTTAACATGTAGAACATTTTCAACCTAACCAGATAACAAACTCGCAATAAAGAGATTTTCTGTGAGTAAAAGATTCAGACTTGAACCACATAAAAGTAAGAGAAAGAATTTTTCCCCCTTCATATCATATGTCTCCAATAAAAATATAATAATTCTAGAATTGCATCCCAAGCTACCTGACCAAATCACTTTTTCAAAATCAATTTAGCAGTGATTAGTGAGAGTGTATGGCAACAAGTCTTATGTCATCTGCAACATACAAGCTCGCAAAACTATGAAAACAACTAGCTTATCCTCCTCTTTTTATTTAGATAGTTGGAGATTTGTAAAGCCAAGTACATTAACTAATTTGACCAAAACGAAACTACTAATGTATTTATTCTTCGTCAAAGTATTGTTCTCTATACAATTTAGGGCTTGTCAATCATGTCTTGAATCATCAAACTTAAAGAAAACAAGAACAAAGAACTCTCGGACCGTAAGATTGCTGCAGTTCGATCTTAATCGATAGATGGGAAGAGCAAAACTTTACCAGAGGCGGGATCAAACTGCGACCAGACCTTCGCCCGGAACTCATGATCGGCACCAAGAATCCGCACCCACACCCGTTCCCCCTTACCATTGTCATCAACGGCGTTCAGTATCGACCCCGCGATCCCGGGAACCAGCAGCACGGGATCGAGATTAGGGTCCACGAGCGGCTGCTGCTTCTTGGCCAACCTCAACCACAACTCAATCGACCGTATCAGGCCCTCCAGCACAGCCATCCGCGGAGAGGCCAGACGAACCAGATCAACCTGAAAGGAGGGCGATAATCCAAGAGGAAATAAATTGATCTGGTATTGATAATCCAACACCGGGGATCGAAATCCTAGTCTCTTAACAGGGGATCGGAGTCGATTTCACAAAAATCTGGGCTGTGAAATGGGGGTGATGTTATCGTGAAAGGGAAGAGATGGGGAAGACGAGGAGGACGGAATGCAATAAAGGCTTCGTTCTCCCTCCCGGTGAGAGGGCGAAGGAAGAAAAGGGTCGCGTAATTATTTACAGAACGCTATCGTTTTATCGACTTATCGATTTTATCTGAGCCGTTGGATCGGCGTCGGTCGGTTAGTCCTCGTTGTTTAAGATCGTTATACGGGCCCATAAACAACGGCCCTAATCGGAGAGGTACGAAAACCGTCATTATCTTCACCGAAAATGGCGGTAGGTTGGGGAAACGATAACTGTGGGGGCCAGCTGGGCGAGAGGAAGGTGACCGTAAACAACTTTGGTCACGCCAAGGATTGGTTTCGGATACGTTTGGGCCACATTGAAGGGAGAAACGAAGAGAGGGACGCCGTACGGTGAAATAATTGTCCGGAATAATAAATATAGTGTTTAAATAAGAAAGAATATATGTTAGGAATAAATTATTGAAAATTAAAGTAAGCTGATCACCAATTATATCTAAATAAATAATTAAAATTCAACCGTATATCCATTAATTGTTTTATAAAAAAGTGACGAATTCCCTTAAAATGTGTTGTTATTCGATTAGAATCTCATTATTTACCATAATTTGATGCATAAAATTATGTAATCGTCTAATCATAATTAAATTATGATAGTATTTAGTATTTTTATCATTATCATTTACCCATTTAGTTTTTAGCATTGACCTACCGTTTTATATTTATTTATTTAATTAAATCTTAGAGATATTATTGAATACGGAACTCTTCACCGTTGGATAAGTCATATGGAATCCTTGTTTTCCAGGGAAAAAAATTGATTAAGAATTTTAGAATAATTTTCTTGTAGATTACCAAAATATTGCGGATTCCGTCTAGATAAAATTCTATGAATATTACTAAGATTTTGGATATTATTTGCATGACACATTCTGGATTATTAGTGATATTTCAAGTAACACTAATTAAGTCTTTAACCTCTCTAATTCAGTCTAAGATTTTTGAAATATAAATAATGGTTTGCTATGTATCAGTTTCCTTCTAACAATCAACTCTAAAGGACAACGATCCAATAAAACACAACGAAGTTGGGAAACAGTCGTCTGTCCAAATAAACTTACCTAATTATAGTATTGACCAATGAAATATCAATCTTACCTTAATCCTAGCAAGTCCCAAGAAATTCTAAATCAAGCAATCTAGTAGATTTAACAAAGTTTCTAATATAAATTATTGGGTCGGCTCGTAACATCGGATGATGAGTCAGCCCGACGAGATTACCCGTGTGTGTAAGCTCGCCTCCTTAATCTATTGACATGACACCTCGATCCCGACCCCGGGGTCCTCTCCTCCACGAAAGATCGGTACGTCCCTCCTGCACAAAGGCCCGGGCCAAACTGTTGGTGTTCGGTCGAGCCACTCCAACAATCAAATCAGGGGTGGAAATTATTGTGTGAGAATTGTGGTTACTGTGTTCCCCCAACACACACACACCCACCACCCCCCCCCTCGTCTACCAATGTGGTCTGGGGGTATTGATACCTATGTAGGTGGAGCTCATTGTGTGTCAGTCACGTCATTGCTTCAGTACCTGACACATCGCCAGTTGCCTGATACCAGGGGTGCTATAGGCTAGTCGGCCTATCACAGTTGCTCTGTCATGTTGCCTGCCGTCAGGGGTGCTGCGGTATGGTCAGCCCATCGCATTCACTATGCCATGCCACCAGCCACCTGTCATCAGGGGCACTGCAGACAGGTTGGGGTTCCGGGTCTCCCAGTTGGTCGGGTTGACTCCCGACGTGCGTCCAACTAGGCGACATTGTGACATGGCCAAGGTGGGGTGTCGTGTTCTGGTGTTGATGGGTCGACCATTATTGGCCCTATCAGAAGTAATAGAATAATTTGATTATTGAGTATAGTGCTTCATATCATATTATCTCGAACTTTCAAATTTATCCATCCATTCAATAATAATAAAGATACTATTACGGGTGATAGTATTGATATTCTTATCACTCATGTTCCACAATATTAAATTCAAACATAATTATTTTTTAATTAAATAATATTTTATCTTTCAATTCTATAAATAAAATAACATTTCTATTAAGTTCTTTTTAGATTTGTTTCTTGTAACATATCTAAGAATGAATACATTTTTAACCTTAGGCCAGAATAAATATAATATCTATGAGTGAGTATCACTAATAATTCCATAATGATCTACTGCACTATGTCATTTCTTGAAGATATCTTTATTACATGACCCATCAAGGCTTAGTAATATGTTAAACTTATTATACACTTCAGTATCATATGAACGTATCCCTCTCATCCTGAATAGAAAGTCTTCATGTTCATGAAGTCGAGTTTTGGTTACCTTGGGATAGTTACGGACAATCTGTCATCGACATACAAGCTCTTATATAGTACTGAATTCTTCGAGTTAACAATTTCTCTTACATTTGTAAGTTTTGCATTACTCTTTCAGTCGTCAAGCAACCCCTCCCTATTTGTATGATCTCATCCTTTGTCAAGCATCTTGCTTTCCTTGAGTACTATCAGGTTTAGTTGCCGATGTCGAGCTATAGATCAAACTCGGCTATCTCAATTTTTGTGCACTACATGTTCTACCTAACTCGCTTATCTTTGTGATGTCTCTTATACGAAGGATTGATCATTCCTCCGAATATTAATGTTGGATGTATGCTCCTTTAAGCGACTTTTTTCTCTACGTCTCCGCTCTCATTTCCCTCAAACGATTATGCATGCTGGCTACCCTTGATATCACCCCGCTATGACCCATATGTTTGCATGCTAAGTATTTTTAAATATGTTTATCCTATTCTAATGCTATCTATCACGGATTAAGCTAGTTTTGTCTAAGTCGTATAGCACTCTTGCATGTCCGTTCGTAAAGTGTCAGCATCTCTAAAACCTCTTATGATCTCTTAAAGACCTATAAAACAAAGATGAGTTAAATATAACATTAAACTTGGGATCCTATAAGTAGATATTTTAGTAAATACTTAATATACTATACAAAATACAAACATAAACTTCATTAAGTTTTGAATGATCATGAAACAAAGGGTCTAAGATAGTATGTCACAATAAAAAATCTCAACAAGTGCTCACATGATAGTGTTGCCCTAAACACTTATCCTAAAAGTTCATTTTGTCATATGTCATTCGGGTATCTCTTAGGTGTTCTTTTACCTCCATGTAATGACTACATACAACCTAAGTTTAAAAGTTTTCTACTACAAGCATATCTCATATTAACAAGAGACTCTCTATTTGCTAGTAATTTGTTCCACTTATATTACCTTAAGTTTGGCATTAATAATAAAAGCAATCTTATAGAATCCTTCACAAGAATACATCCGATATAAAATAATTAATTAGGTGTAATTTTGATATATTTACTTATTATATTTTTATTATTTCATAATCTTAAATCATAAGATTCAAAAATAATTATTTAATAATTAAATGTTAAGATTGGTGGGGCAGGGTTTGTGTAAGTGAATACTTGGTTCAAAAAGTTTTTGATCAAGAAAAATCAAAATCGAAATTGTTTTTCTTGGAAGTAGTTAAGAGCGACTAAGTTTGAGACCAATAATAAAGAAAAATTGAATGAAGATGCTTGTGTTTTTATTAAAACTAGTTAAGAGCAATCCAATTCGAAAGGAATAGTAACTAAAAAAAGAATAGAGATTCTCACATATTTTGTAGTTGTTCAGTCCACCTGACTTATGTCCATGATCCCTCCTCACTTGAGGTTAACTGGTGTCCACTACCGATCTTCTTTTAAGGGCAAAGATCAACTACCCATTACTCACCTTTCTTATTTTCACAAGCTTAAGAGAATAATTTTTACAAGTCTCTTTTTCTCATGCTTAGGAGATCAAACTTTATAACTCTTTCAACCCTTTCCTTAACACACTTTACACTTGAATGAAAAAGGGAAGCTCTCAAACAAATTCAACAAAATTTACTAATTTTTTTCTTTAATTTCTTGTTCTACTAGACAAAAATACTTAGGGTATTTATAGACCCTAATTAGATTCAAAAATTAGAGCCAAAAAATCAAACACCACCAAATTACGGGATACAGGTGATACCATCGCCAACACAAAGCCCAGGATTCTAGGCGACGACAGTACTACCGTTGCCTAGACGATACTACCATTGCCTGTGCAGTACTACCACCGCTTGGGCAGTATTACCACTACTAGGGTGGTACTACCATCGACCATCTATGGTACCATTGCCCAAGTAACTCGGAATAGTACTTTCAGTATCGTTTCATACTTGAATTGTACCTCATTTTGACATCCTTCCATGACAACGAAATGAGCTCTATCATGAGTTCAACAAACTCAAGTTGGATCTGGTTTACCCCTAATTGAGTTAGTAGGATTTCTCTAAAACCAACTTCAATTCAAACTCTAACTACGACATTTAAAGACAAACACAATTATAAACAATCTTCGTTGTCTGGCACACCAATCAATCTTTCGACGAACTCCCAGTATCCTTCTAATAAACTCTCGATCACCTTTCGACGAACTCCCTGCAACCTCCAACGAACTCTTGTCGAGCTCCCAACAACCTGTCGGCAAACTCCCGGCAAACCTCCGATGAACTCCCAACGAGCTTCCATTACATTGTCTGAAACTTCGACGTACCCCCAATTCTTTCAACCCGATGCTTGAACTTTGACTTCGACCTAACGATAGGTTCTTCTTTAATTATTTTGACTTTTGACAATCGTAATTAATCCTATATCACTTATCTCTCTTTAATTGATTTCATCATTATAAACTGAGATTCAACATTAAACTCACTTCAACTTGTGTAAATGTAGAAAACTATTAATCAATCAATACACTTGGCTTTTTACATCATAATTTTTAGGTTACACATAGTATCCGTGAATTCTTTATAACTAGCATCCCTACCATTAGCGAGATATTATATAATTTTTTTATAATTGGATGAATATTTTTTGTTTCAATTTGCATTGGTGCGGCAAATGACCCTATTGTTTTTATAATCAAGTTGGTGTCCATGTGTCAAGTCCTCATAGAGGATGAATATTACTCATAAAAAATATCTAACCATATTTGTTTCAATATTTTTAGGAGTACAAAAACATATTTAATTGAGTTATTTGTGATATATCGTTTTGCGAATCCATTGGTTTTACTTTTATATTCCTTTTCCAAATTGATCACGTCCAAAGCACATGGATGTAAGCTAACGCATAACACGTGTCATCGGAAGGGCCGTTAATGTGACCCAAGTGCGCCCATCACTCACCTAACTCAACCCAACTCGACTCGGGTTGGTGAGACAGCTCATGTTGTCCTTTGTCAGAACAAAACCGCATGGGAAGACAAGCGAGTCATGACGATAGTAAGTTTGGTGGGATGCCAATTGAGATGACGGCCCATGTCAGCGAGTGACTATAATGTTGCGCAAACGAAGGAATCATTATTATTTTTTTCAATGTTGAAGACAAATCCAACTCGAAGAAACGAAAAGGTTCATATCAGATTTAAATGGGCTTTAATGATTACTAATATATTGGCTTTAATTAACTTTTATTTTGATTTCAACGCGTCATTGTTCCACATGCTAAGCTCCAAGTGGTCCGGTTAGGTCGGGATCAAAGGGTCCGAGCGAGTACGCGACAAAGAAAGAGAGGGAGAGAGAGGGGTGCGGGGGTTTGAACATGGCGTCCAGGGTGCTGTGGGCTTCGAGACTCGCCTCCTACCTGAGGATCTCTATCTTCTACAGTGGCTTCTCCACTGGTAAGTCTGTAATCTTCATACTCTTTCGTGAATTTTGGGATTTTTTTTTTTTCGGCTTTGTGGGTGGAAAGATCTTATGTGCGGATGGTGACTATGCGTGGTCCCGTTTCTATCTGTTGTTTTCTATGCGAATGGTCGGATTTCTCTTGACAGGTTTTGTTCGATGCTTCTCGTTGTTTTTGTTGATGATTGGGTCATCGCGGACCCGCAAAACTGAGAAGTATCCCGGTGACGTTAGGGTTGTGGTTATATTCGATGATAGTTTCTGGATGTTTTCGTTTGTTCTATAGTCTTCATTTCCATTCGATTTGAGCGCTTTTATTCTGTGGATATTAGCTGATATATATCCCAGGGGTGGACGTGATTGATGATTTGGCCTCTTGTGTGTTGGTTAATTGTTCTTGCCATTTCCCGCAGTGCGGGTTGTGAAAAGGATGAGCAGAAGGGATTGAGACAACTGGCTTATGGTGGTAGCGCAATTGTCACGGTTGTTTTCAATGTTGGAGTTCGTAGATCGAGAAGCATCAAATTGGTATGAATCTAAGAGTCCTAGTAACTTGGAGTGATGGACCAATGCAAAGATTATTAGAGCACTTACTCTGTTCGCCCCTTGCTTCATCATGGTTTCCTAGTATAACATTTGCTGACGCTTCAGATCCTATCTCCCTCCCTAGGACGTAAAGCAATTGATATTGCATAACTTCATAGTGCTGGGGCATGGAATGCTGAATTTAAGATATCTAGATTTTGAAGTTTCATCAGTATCTTTTGGTATTACTGATGAATATCCCCGGAAGTATAGCAAGCTAATCGTAACTTGATCATTTTCTGTACAGTTATTAAGGATTTGAAATATGCCGACACTCATGAGTGGGTTAAGGTTCATGGATCTTCCGCAACGATAGGAATAACTGACCATGCTCAGGTGATTTTATTTTCTGGATTAGTTCCATTTTCAGGTATCCGGTGATTAATTGTCTTAACATCATGGCAACTCTGGGCCAAGATAGAATTATCTATCTTTTCAACTCAACATTTTGATTAGGAGTACAATACTGTGATGGTGTCTTTTTCATTTCAACAGATTAAATAAAAATTCCTGTAGACTTGGTTATTTTGATGTTGGTTAGTTTTATGTATGTGTATACAATGTATATGTTTGATCCTTTAACAAGTTCTTTATGTTTTTTCCTTCCAGGACCACTTAGGCGATGTTGTGTATGTTGAATTGCCGGAAGTCGGCACAACTGTGGCACAGGGAAAGAGTTTTGGTGCAATTGAGAGTGTCAAGGCAACTAGTGATGTCAATTCACCTGTCTCTGGAGAGGTGGTTGAAGTTAATTCTGAGCTAACCGGTTTTCCTGGATTCGTGAGTTTTCAAATAACTTGTTTTCTACCACTATTTTATTTAAGAATAGAGTTTCTCCCAGTTATCACATTATTATTTTAGCCATATACATAAAATGCAAGCATTAGAAACACTAGCCTTGCTGTCAGGTTTTCAAGGCTGTTCTTGATTTATCTTATATACATGGCTCTCTTAGTAATAAATGAAGAATAATCATTCAAAGTAATCACCACTGCTGAACAGTCTTAGCAGATTTAGGTATCAGAAGCTGCTAAATGCTGTCATTATTAAAATAGCTTAGGTTGGTGAAATATCTACAGATGTGTTTCAAATTGTGCCATTATCAACAATGGCAGAGAGTGTCGATCTATGCTTTGGCAATGGATGTGGCAGTTGACTTGATGCTTGGACTTAATCTCAAGACTCAAATCGTCTTGGATATGTAACTGGTAGAAAATGTTTGGTGTTGTTTTCCTTGTACAGGAAGCAATTTGCTGCTCATTTTGATCTTCTGGATTATAGATTTGACACTTATTTTTACTAAACTTAGATTTCAATTTTCATAATTTGATGCCTCTTTGCACAAGTAACAAATAATTTTCCCAATTCTCTGATATGTGATAGGTTCAAAACAATACTCTCTTTCTATGCATATATATACACACACATCCTTCTTGCCTCTATTTAGATTCAATATAGGAAATCTCATGCAAATAATATTTTTCAGAGGTAATAAATGTGTAAATTAGTCTATACAATAGCTCTGGTGATCTTAAGAATACGGACTGGTTGATGGTCCCTTAACAAATGGTCCATCAGTTGCAAATCCAAAGAATAGGGCCATCTTTGAGTGATTAATATTTGTGTGCTTCAATCTTTTCATCTTGGAAATAATGGTGGAAAGCAATCAAGGTCACACAATCAAGCATGAGGGGTCTAGTCTACTCAACTCAGCAAGGAGAACTTTCTCCCCCATCTGAGGAGGCATTATCTTCATCAAAGCAGCCTTGGGGCTTATCTCTATCTTTGTTGTGGGTGATGATCATCCTTTTCTGCTTACGTAGGACAGTTGGTTGCATCCTTTCCTCCGGAGCATGCCTTCTTCAGCCTTGTCACTCTTATTCGCACACCCTTATCTCTGTGAGTACAACACACCAGTGTGACAGTTCAGGCCTAAGAAATTACTCTAACCTTGTTATTTGGCCTATTTGACAGTTATAGCTCTTTGTTCTTTTATCTATCATACACCAAAAAGAGCATACTAATTTATACACCTCCCATGACTCCATCTCTTGAGGATGGACCTCTTCCGAACTTTCTTCTGTTTCTATATGTTTCTCAACAACAATGGCACTATTTCTAGATTTCAGAAGATGATTTGAGTGGCTCCCTGTATCATGAAGGCCAAAGTGATTCATGTGGTTGATCCTAAAAAACAGAGTAGATTGTGTAAAGTGGTCCTCTTGAGGAAGGGATGGATTCATGATGACTTGTGCCAATCTACCTATCAGCGGCAGAGTCCACAGGCCAACTATCTATTCTTCCTTGCATTATTTACTTGGGTACCCATTTTTTAGAGCTGGAATCTAGTAACTGAAGTAAGAAATCCTTTTGACCTTATTTAGGTCAGTATTGCAGCACTGAGTCTAAATACTTAAAACATTTCCACATGGCATTCCAAGGAACAGGAAGGAATGCAATGGTAATATATCAACACTTTGAAATAAAAGAAAAAAAGGGAGATAAGGTGAAGTTGGATGTCTTGGATCCAATGTGTCATGTTAGAAGAAAGGCCCAAGGCTTTTCTGAAGATAGTCGTTTTTTCTCATCACTACAGGAATAATATAACCCGCCTAGTTGTATGGTAACATTTATCACATTTTATTATTTAAAGATGATGGTGATATAGCAAAACGTATGGAAAAAGAGAGTGTATACTAAGTGTGGGCTCCTTGAAATTTCTGTATGAAACATAAGGACAGAGGAGAATGATTTGCTTTGGTGATTTCTAATTTAGATACAATGTAACTAGACTATTCAGATTTAAAAGTGTATCAAATCACGATGCAGGTCTCGTCGCAAGTTCAATTCTGTGTCGAAGCCCGTCGAACTTGTTGGTATTTCATAAAATGATATCGTTACTTGATTGACACTATAACAATGTGTTTCATCTCATCAAGAAATAATTATCAGTTTTTAATTTGTCAGTCTACCAATTTAATCTCTAGATGCGTGTTTATTTGCTTTCACTTTGACATCTGTTGTTATAGAGCAGCTTTTGGTTGCATTCTCCCAAACTCATTTATTTTGCATCTCATCCTGTAAGTGCAACATATATTGTCTTTAATATTCCAATCCCTGAGGTGAACATGCAGATGATTGGAGTATATGACTAAATGAAACTGATTTCCTACAATCTTTTCTTGTGAATTGCACAATTCTGATGTTATAGTATCGAAAACACGTTTTGGCATTTGTTTGCTTGCATAAGTTAGAATTTTGGTTATTGATTACTCGTTGCTGTTCCCGTACATATTCAAAAGCATGTGTATATATTTGTTACTATTCGTGTCTTGTAATTGACAATGTCCATATACTTGGCTGCGCTAAAGCTGTTTCTCCTTTGAGGGTTCGATGAAACCAGTGAGATGGTCAGTTGTCTTTGGTAACTTGACTCAGGTTAATGCGAGCTCATTACGAGAATGGTTGGATTGTAAAGGTCAAAATGGGTGACACGGGCGAGTTGAATTCGTTAATGGACTCGGAGCAATACTCCAAGTTCTGAGGAAGAAGATGCTAAGCATTGAGGATTTCTGGATCACAAATGGTTCCAAGTTTCTAAAGCCTTGGTTGCGCATGCAGGTTCGTGCAACACTCAACCCGTGCAATAATCTCTCGTGTTTCCGTCCTTTTTTGCCTTTTGTGTAGGACAATATTTTTAGTGCGTCTCTTCAGTTTTCCATCTAACTTTCCTTTCCAGCAGACCATGGTTTCCTGCTGAACTTTTTCATTTCGGTGCTCAACATTTGCAAATGTCTCTTAAGACCACCCTCGTTGCCTTGAACTTTGACCATGCGGAGTCTTCCTTATGACACATGAGTTAGTGGACCACGATGGACATCTGAGCTTAGTGGCTTAGAGGTAGGATTGGAATGTGACCACCAATCCCTAGGTATGCTAAATTACCATATTGCTGGTGCTAATGAGCTATGCTTTTATCTACTTAAGGCCTTCTTACTTGCACAAGTTTAACTGTAAATGCTACCCAGTCATGTTTTTTGGGGGAAAAAATTTGATTCTGTTATTATTATTATTATTATTATAAATGAATTTGATGGACGCTATGCATCCCTTCTTTGAGTGTCTTTTAGGGGCGTCCTTCATGGGTTCAAAAGCGTTTCTGGATCCGACCCGATAACATGTCTAACGATGAGAGGACAAGCGTGAGAACTTGAGACTCGTGGGGGGGGGGGGAGCTGGTGAAGGATGACATGGGGCGCAGGAGTCGGCACTTGGCATTTGCATCGGCGTGAGGGAGGTGCATGCCTACGTGTGGACAGCAGAGGCTGCTACGTAGCGCCCTGCATGTCTCGCCACCCCCCCGATGCATGCATTCCGACGACGTGTGCTAGGCTTCCACTGTTCACATGTCTGTGCGTCTATATACGCCGCGCGCCATCATCGGCAGTAGCTGCTTTAACTTGGGACTTGGAAGCAACATGGAGGTGAAGGCAACGGCATGTGTTCTCCTCCTGTTTCTGCTTCTCTCTGCCCCTCGTAAGTAGTGTTTGTTATCTGGATAGTGATGTGCATGTGCAAGTATTTTATGATGCATGTCTCAGCTTCATCCATTCTGATGACGATGGTGATAACATATATATGGAAATGAAAACTGGTTGCAGAGCTGATGATGCCGGGAGTGGAAGCAAGAGTGTGCAGGTACGCGAGCCGCTCCTTCCGGGGGCTATGCTTCTCCGACACCAACTGCGCCCATGTCTGCCAGACCGAGGGCTTCATCGGTGGGCATTGCCACGGTCTTCGGCGCCGGTGCATCTGCATGAGGAGCGGCTGCTGAAGCGGGCCCCTGTCATAAGATGAAGAGTTAATAAAAAGTCTTTGTTCTGCATGCAACAGTAATCCAGATTAGGCCAAAATAAACTGTGTTCTTGGCACGTGTTTGTGGTTTAGAAGGTCGGGTCAAATACAATCCGTGTTAACGAAAGTGCACCACTACTCGCATGAGATTAGTCCGAGTGACGACCCAGCAACGCAGTGCCTGCCGAACGAGGTTGGTGGCAAGTCCGGCCGATGTAACATCATACGTCTGTCTGATTGACTTGGATCGGATGGATGGATGGATGGATGCGGCGTTGAAGAAGTAATTCTTACAGGATCACTGATTTCAACCCGTTACATAAAATATCTTCACCGTCTGATCCTAATGTTAGGGAAGTCGAATATTTTCTTTCGCGTGAACAATGGACATGATCTGATTCCACATGTGCGTAACTTAAAAGGATGATGAGCTGCTGTAACCAGGAGATCAACGGTGCGAGTTCCCGTTCCAAATTTACATGATAAAATCGAGATTTTAAGGTAGAAGGAATGGCTACGGATGGACCAATAAAAACCGGTTGGTGGGATTTTTGCTTCAGCTTTGGAGCATCAACAGTAGCTTCGGTGTGGTTCGACACAGGAATTAAATTGGTCAACCGTTGACCTACGCGAACATAGTGCAGCGCTAGCATCAAAGTCGCTATTCATCTTAGCGAGGGGAAGAACAAGGGTTGGTTGAATCGAGACGGCATCGCACGTGTTTACACGTCCCAAGTCATCCAGCACGAGTCATAGCCACCACACTCCAGCCAATCATCTCCCTGCGATCGCCACGCCTGGGAGAAGGGATGCTTCCTCGAACCTGCGCCTTTGTCCCCCACCGGTCTCCACGACCGTCGGCGCGGCGTCATCAGGACTGTCCGCTCAATGAAATCGATGGCTGTTATAGCATCTCGGTCAACCATGGTCACTTCAATCTTTCGCTGCAGCTATATAAACACGCCGCCGCTACCTGTTTGCCTATTCCTTGCTTGCCTCGCTTCGACTGCCCATGGCAACCAGTGACGCCACCGGAAGCCCGGCGGTGTTCGGTTCTTTGTCGGAGCCGACAGCCTTCACGGCAGAATCCGGCCTTACCATCGACTGGTCGTCTAGCAGCGGCGGCCGCGTGGCGAAGCCGTCGTCCCGGCGGCGGCCGAGGATCTCCAGAAGGGCCCCCGTCACCATGCTGAACACCGACACCGCCAATTTCCGGGCGCTGGTGCAGCAGTTCACCGGCGTCCCGTCCGATCCCTATTCCTCGGGTTACCAGCGCGGCGGTGGGCCCGTCGTCACCTTTGGTCGCAGTTCCAGCGATCCGGTTCGCGAGACGGTGTCGGTGTTCCCGGTGCAACACTACCAACCTCCGCAGCAGCAGCAGCAGCAGCAGCAGCGATATCAGTATTCGGAGACAGCGTTCGGCGCTGGCAGCAACTACGGCCATGCGTTTCTTCAAGAGCTCACCACCAACTCCGCGATGAGTTCGGAGACGGTTGATGGCTTCTTGTTTGAAGGACTGTCGAGTCAAAGGACGGCGAGGCCAACCTCTGCGAACAGCAGGCTCGATGGTTACTTCTTCTGAGAAGGCAAAGGAAAAGCTTCACTATCATTTAGCCTCTTCGTTATCAAAGGGATTGATGGTCAATGGTCAAAAATCAAAGCACGTGCCTCTTTTTTCTTTTTCCCCATAATACATATCTTTAAGTTAAACCATATTTTAAGGGGTTAATTTTATATTTATTTTACATAATTAATTATCTTTAATATCTCAATTTTTATACTTTCAAAAGTGATATTGAGATTTCTATATTTTATAAAAGTAAAACATTTGATGTCGTTATTCCAATAATATTTTTTTTTATAATGAAATATAGTCTTTGGTTTACATTCTTCCTCTTTCCCCAGAAAATATACAGCTTTGCCAAAAAGATTTTTCAAGATAAATATTACTAGAATAATCAAACTAATTGTTGTTTCTGAAGAAGAAATGTGAACTATGTAATCTCGAGGAAATAGTTAGAAAAAAGTTGGGTTACTGTGATGGCTGGCTGCTCTGTTGATTCACTATATAATAAAATCAAATATTAAGAATCACATTTCCTGGAAGGAACTCTTATTTCGACTCTCTATCGATCTACCAAAGAATAAATACCCACGATTAATCAAATTTATCGTCATCTATGCGTTTCTCTCTTACCAAAACCTTGAGATTTATAGTTTATTTATTAGAACAAATTCTAATTCACTGAAAACTTTCTCTTTTCACTTGGATCCCTAATCCAAGTTCAAATCCTCATAGAATCTAATTAAGACTCTGCCAAGCAATTAGAACGTAAATGGTTACCAATCTCACACATAAAATATTATGGTGAGAAAGGTAAAAACTTACTTATATCAGTAATTTAAAAATCTTCTTCTGTTATATCAAAATCTCTTTCTTTCTTTCTTTCTTCTTGGCAGTGCATCAGAGCTGTGGTCACAAATGAAATGAAATTTTTAAACCACATGTAGCAGCAGTATGCCAGATTGTAAATGGTGATCCAACTTACATTGATCATACCTACATTGCATTGGGGCCTCACTGTATGCTTGCAGGCCCATCAGTGCGTACACAAAGACTTAAAACGCAGCAGAAGCAAAGCTACAGCACCCGTAGCAACTGAGCGCCACCAAATGTGATAAGGTAGGTGGCAGGAGAAGCTGCTGCAAGTGAGGTCTTGTGCAGATCAAACACTTGATGTCTCCTTTTTGACATGTAGCTTAGCTGCTGCTAGGTGCCTATAAAGAATGCTTATGTAGTAGGGATGGAGAATTCAAAGATGAAAGAAAGGTAAAGTAAAAAAGAAGAAGAAGAAAAAAGAAGTTGGACCATTGGATTATCATCATTAAGCTCACATTGCCTTTGGAAAAAGGTTCAAATAAGGGGATTAGTGGATTCCTATGTTTGCTAGTTTGTGTGGCCATGACCAAGGGATCATTGGCTACTGGTTTTATGAATGTTCACACTTCTTTGATGACATGGGCAGCTCGAGGAGAATTGGTGGAAGATGATCTCATCAGCCACTGAACAATGAAACCATCGAGTTGGCGGAGAGATTAGAAACCAAACGCAGGTGGAAGAAGAATGCTAATAACTCATAGAAACATTTCGGCTGACAACAAAAGCATCATATCGGGAAATTTCTCATCATCAAAAAGAAAAAAAAAAAAAAAAAAACTTGAGGTATCTCTTTATTGGAAAGGAAGAGAGAAAAAAAACTTTGAAATAAATAAATATAAAAACTTAGATGTAAGATTTATCATGGTTCGATAATTCTTTACCTACACCAAATGCAACTCTCTCTCGCGTTACCTTAAGGAATTCACACCTTTTCTCTCACGCTCGCTAGACTCCCTAAAAGAATATTTCATCACATCTTACTTTCCTCCTATACATATGATACTTAAAAGTACAATAAAACTATAATTTTCAGAGATTTCTTCCTTGGGAAGGAGTCTTTCCATACTAGAATTTATTATCCTCCTGGGATCATTCATTGGCTTTAGGAATCCTATGATACTTATAAAACCCAGTACTCTTGAAACTATGGTTCTATTAATATTTAATTAGAGATGTTGTGTGTTTTGAATCTTTTTGAATTGTTGTTCATCACTAGCTAGATGCAGATTATGCTAGTAAGTTTGTGGTAATCTCATCTTAAATTATTCTATCAACTGTATAGATATCATTCCATCAACATTCTTGTATCTATAGTTCATCAAATTGCTCCATATTTCAGTGGGTTAGACTGTGAACACCAAAATTGTGATTCTGGAGATGAGCTATAGCTGTTATCAGTTCACTACTTAACCAAGCTAGGGTTTGTGCCTGGAAGACATATACTGGCACAGGACTAGGGTTACCCAGAAGAAGAAGCAGTATAGGACATGGTGTGAAGCTTCTGAAAAGAGAGCGGTTCCTTAGACAAGGAATCAGTCAAAAGAGCATATCTAACTGTGTGCTTGAGATCTAAGCTAACATGGTTTGTGGATATGATTTGGAGCTTGATGAACTAAAGGTTAAAAGACTGCTTTGCAAAGTATGTGGTTAAGTGGGACAGCTCCAATTGCACGTGGATTTCATTAGGAATCTTTTGTTGCTAAAGAGGCCGAAGCTTCCTTGTCGATCGAATGTGTTGGATAGAATGAGAGAGAGATAGAGAGAGAGAGAGAGAGAGAGAGAGAGAGAGAGAGAGAGAGAGAGAGAGAGCTTGTAGCTTTCCTAAACCATGATGGAATAACGCATGATGAGTGATATATATGTTCATCTAGCAATTTAGTCGATCTAACCAACGGATTAGGGATTTCGATGAATCGAAAGTAGTGATTCGTTCTCAAGTTTGATAACTCGAGTCGAAAATTCTCTTAACTGGCTCAGTTTTACCTTGTTCTCCTTCTCATCCAAATCTCAAAACTATGAGAAATATGATCTTTCATAAGATAGTAACTGGTGGACATGTTTGATGCCAAAGTGAGGATGGTGAGTGCAGAAACGATGTCCTTTGAGAATCTTAGCTTTGAACAGCACTTTATTTTTTTTATTTTTAGAATACCCAGGAAAAGTATATGTCCGTATGACACAAGCAAAGTCACAATCTTGGTATTTCAAGGAATGAAACACTATCTTTGTGTCTGCTGCAACTAAAAAATTTAGGGTTTCTGAGTTGCATATTTTTTTGAAGTTCCTTGGAAACAGTTGAATATACTGACATTTTTGGATGTCATCAGATTATGAGAGACAGTAATTACATGAATATTTTGATGCTTAAATGCCAAAAGAATACATCTTTAAGACATATTGCAAGAATTGCTGAAGAATCTCTGTTGAATTGTCAAAGAAGCAAGCATCTATTCCCTTGTGATGTATGTAACTAAGTGGCACAGGTTTTGATGGAAGAGGAAGAAGTAATCTTTGGTTGTCCTCACTCCTCCTGCCTACCTTTTATGTCAACTTGGTGGCTTTGACATCTTAAAATCTTGCATGATGGAATGCTTCAGTGACACACATCTATGTTTAAGTAAATCTTCTGCTCCACTGATTATTAAGTAGCCGATCGATGGGCTATCCACTGGAGAGCTCAAACTCCCTGCTTCGATTGTTCTTGATGCATGCAACGCAGCCACATACAAGAATGGCATCCATGCTTGTCGGAGAGAAGATTCAGAACGAAACGAAAGGTTTGACTGATAAAGATATTGGAGAGCAAAGTAGGAAGGAAGTAAGGTAGACATGGATGTTTGTATCATGTTCTAACCAATGATATGGCTATTTTTAACCTTTTTATGCACACAAACAAGCACAAGTTTGACGAGATTGTTTGAAGATGGTTCTTCATCTTACCATTAACCCCCAAAAGCAAAAGACTTTTCTTTGCGAGGTAGAGAGGTGGGTGAAGCATGAGTTAATAATATATTATGATTATAATTGCATGGTTCGGGATATCTAAATTAGTACGGAAAGAAAGGAGGAGGGTGGGGGACAGAGATTGATTGCTCTCAAGGATAATTGTGAGGGAGGAGGGGGTAGGGCTGCGTGCCAGGGGCCAATATATGATTGCACTGTTCCTTGTTTTGAGAAAGGCTCCATGGTGACGAGAAGAATAATGACCTAATTAAGTCATTCTCTCTCTCTCTCTCTCTCTCTCTCTCTCTCTCCCACTAGCACACGTCTTTTGGCAAAGGAGGGGGGCTTCGAGTCGGTGGCTTTTATGCAGGAAGTAGAAGAACAATAAGCCATGGCTTCTGAGGAGAGAGTGAGAGAGGAGAGGAGGGAGTGTCTCAGGTCATCTCTCCAGGAACGGAACCCTATTCCTCCATATATGCCACGCTTTGGTTCTTGAATCTAGCCCAATTCTACGCAGCAGGGGAGATAGAAAATTAGAGAGAGAGAGAGAAGAAAGAATGTTCCCGTCCAAGAAGGCAACTGTGAGCTCACATGATCGGGCTATGTGCGTCCAAGGGGACTCTGGCCTTGTCCTCACCACCGATCCCAAGCCTCGGCTTCGGTGGACTGTGGAGCTCCATGATCGCTTCGTCGACGCCGTTACTCAACTCGGAGGACCTGACAGTACCCACAAATCTCTCTCTCTCTCTCTCTCTCTCTCTCTCTCTCTCTCTCTCTCTCCATCATATGTGAATGATATGAAGTATATTTGGTTTTGTAGAGGCCACACCGAAAACCATCATGAGAGTTATGGGTGTCAAAGGTCTCACGCTCTACCATCTCAAGAGCCATCTCCAGGTAGGTCTTCCTCAAGCTGATCCCTTTTGCGTGACCTTGTCCAAATTCCTTGTGAAACATCACTCATGTCTCTTCTGTTGATGCTTGCAATTGTAGAAGTTCAGGCTGGGAAAGCAACCGCACAAGGAACTCAATGATCATTCTTTTAAGAACGGTGAGAAGTAACATTCGTTTTCCCAAGTTTTACCGACTCATTAATTCTCAAACCATATGCATATATGCGATTTGTATCGCTTCAACATCGTTCTTTCTGCTTCATGTTTCTTCTCTGGTGCTTCAACCTTGATGCCAGCTGCTGCCCTCGAGCTGCAAAGAAACGCAGCCTCTTCATCGGCAATGATGGGTCGTCACATGAACGAGTAAGTCATCACCATCTTCTTCAAACTTAAGCCCGCAGATGGTTTTGGTTGTGGATCTGAAGTTATGGTAGCAGGAACGTGCCCGCTGAAGCAATTCGAATGCAGATGGAAGTCCATAGGCGACTGCACGAGCAGTTAGAGGCAAGAAGCCCTCTCACCCTCTTAGAATCGTAGCTCACATCTTCTCACACTGACACTCGAACAGGTGCAGAAACACCTCCAGCTGAGGATCGAGGCGCACGGGAAGTACATGCAGAGTATCCTGGAGAGAGCATGCCAAACACTGGAAGCTGAAAGCTTGGTTTCAGGAAGCTATAAAGGCCATGGGGACCAAGGAGTCGCTGATATGGGTGCCATCAAAGAAATGGGTTCTCCCATGAGCTTCCCTTCGCTCCAAGATCTCCACTTGTGTGGTGGAGACCAACTCGATCTGCAGCCACAGGTCGATGGGCCTCTCGACGGGTTTTATTCGATCAACGACAGCATTCTGGGGAAGAAGAGAATGATCTGGGCGGATGATCTGCGTCTACAGGAACTTGGATCGACCTCGGCGTGCGTTGGACCGAAGGAGGAGCCATGCTGCAAGAGTGAGCAGCTTCACATTGTACCATCGGTGATCGACGCGGCCATCAGCGCCGATCCGATGGCAAATGTTTACGAGGGAAAGCCTGTGCTCTCGATGGAGAGGCCCGGGGAGAAGCAGTATGAAGGATCATTTAAGCTCGACAGGCCATCTCCGAGAAGAGCTTCTCTTCCCATGGAAAGGATTAATCCCATGATGGCAGGTGGTGGACTGCCCCAAGCAAGCAACCGGTCCTATGGCTGAGGTTTCCCACGATCGCTTGCAAGAGATTTAACCATGTCACCTTTAAATAAGGGATCGAGCTGGGATTGTCGTCTACCTATCCACTAAACTTGGATTAGCCATATGTGGGAGCACTTGTATCGTTAAAGCTACTGTTTTGACATTTATGTTCGTCATTATCTTTCAGCTTCTTGTGGGTGAGATAGAATGCTTCCTCCTGTGAGGAAGTGTACTGTGACAATGCAATGCAATGCAATGCAATGCAATACAAAATAGATCTTATTTCTCTCATCCTTGCTTTCTCATACATCAAGGTCTCTATATATGGAATCAAGGGGGCTAATCTAATCTCTCAGAAGCACATAGCTTCTTCTAAGAGAGGAGAAGGAACAAAAAGAGTGACTGCAACAACAATATATATAGATGTTGGGAACCGAGTGCAATCGCGAGAGCTTCTGGTCTTGGGATTTTGGAGTGCTCTTCTTCCCAGTATCCTCTCGGTCGCCGGATATATAATTTGGACTGGTGCCGCCTAGGAGATGCTGCGGCACTTTGCAGTGCTACTCTATCACTGCAGGCTGCGGAAACAGGCATGAGGCGGTCATGGTACAGAAAACCATGCAGACCTACACAACAAAGTGGTGGTATCGGCAAATGGAAAGCAGGAGAGACCGAGTCGTGATTGGAAGGTGTTTCTTTTGAGCTGGGTCAGACACTGTGTAGTAGTAGTAGTATCCTCTTGTTCCTTTGTTTTCTTCTTTTCCTTTCCATTAGAAGAACACTTTCTAACAACTATACATACATACATATATATATATATATATATATATATATATAAGCACCTATTAAAAATACTAGTATATGTGTACATATATCTTCAGAGCTCCAAAGAATACTAAGTAATAAAACAACTCAAAGCCATCTTAAGTATTATTTGTTTCCACTCTTTGGGTCATTGGAGAGAAGAAGAGAGAGAAGGCGGTGCAGTTGCCTTTATTGGTCTCAGCAATGAAGTTGAATGGTGGTGCAAGTTCGTAGGAGAAACATCTGCAACTCAAAGAGAAAGGGGAGGGAGGGAGAAGGGGGATAAAGGCTAAAGGAAGCTTCTGTGAGCGAGCGAGAGCTTTGGAAGGAGGCAAGAGGGCGGTGGGGTTGGCATTCATTGTCAAATGCCAAAAGAGGAGGCATGCAAGGCTTTTTGTTCCCAATGGAAATCATTGGCAAGGGGCAGAAGAAATGGCCTCGGATGCTGCACCGTCGCAGTCTCCAATGGAGGAGGAACAGCGTCGAGTCCTGGAAAAGCTGGAGAGAGACGTCCAAAGGAAAAAGGAACCTTCAACTTCTTCTGCACAGAACAGAAATTACCAGCTATTCGTTAATTTTTTTTTATATTTCTGATTTTTATATTATTCTCGATCTCTTCTCGTATTTTTAAAACTAGTTGTTTATATTTATCGAAGTTACATATAAATATTTATCCGTAATTTTTTTTGGTTTTCTGATAACTTATCTCAGCATTCCTAATAATCCACACAATTTTTTTTTAAATATATTATTACCTCACCAACTATCCTATGAATTTTTTTTAATTTAAAAGAAATAATATAACTTTTGTTTTTATTTTTAATCATTTAATTTTTAAACATGCATAATGACAAGCTAGTGGATGCTCATGGCTTCTTCGATGCAATGACCGTGAGACTTCCCTCCTCCTGGAACGCGTTGATCGCCGGTCACACGAGGGTCGGAGCCTTTGCAGCTGCCGAGAATCTCTTCGCCGAGATGCCGGACAAGACCATCATTTCTTGGACCGCGACGATCTCCGGGTACTGCCAGAACGGGCTCGCCGACCGGGTGACGGTCGTGAGCGTGCTCCCGGCCTGGGCACCATCGGCTGCGCTCGAGCAGGGGGAGAGGATTCACCGTTACCCGAGTGCCATGGGCTTCGACAGACACCCGACCGTGCAGATTGCGCTCGTTGGGATGTACGCAAAGTGCGGAAACCTTGCCAAAGCTCGTCATCCTTTTGATAGGATTCCAGAGAAATGATAACGATGTCATCGCTTGGAACACCATGATCGCAGCGTACCCTTCGCACGGCCATGGACTGGAAGCTGTATCGACATTGGAGGACATGTTGAGGTGAGGTGTTCGACCTGATCCGATCACGTTCACCGTCTTCCTCTCCGGGTTGATCGATGAAGGTCTGCCATATTTTGATTGCATTATGCTTGCATCGTCGATCGCTGCGGTCGAGCAGGTCGTATGGTCGAGGCGATGGAGATGATCTCTGGGATGGAAATGGAGGCTGGTCCTAGTGTTTGCGGGGGGGCAGTGCAGCCACCGCAATGTGGAGTTAGCAGAGATTGCAGCGAATAGATTGTTTGAACTGGAGCGTGAGAACAGTGCGTCAACTATGTTTTGTTCTCAGAACATGGCAGATGGGAGGGCGTGAAGCGGGTAAAAGCTCTAATGAATGAGAGAGAGACAGAGAGAGGAACAAGCGGGTGAATGTTATAATCTAATTAAGGAAGAACTAGACAAAAGACGTGATTGGGGGTGTAGCTCATATGGTAGAGCGCTCGCTTCGCATGCGAGAGGCACGGGGTTCGATTCCCCGCACCTCCAAACTTTTTAAATTTTCCTTGATACACACTACGATTTCTGTCCGTGGTTTTTTTTTTGTGTGATTGGATGTATTTTTGGTGAATGATTTGTGTGCGAATGGCTGCACGTGCTGACTTGTATGAAGAATTGCAGCAAACACAACAACTATGGAATCCCACGCCCTCTTTGTTTGGAATACAAAGTGAATCGATGAACCATTCTTAGTCTACTACTGAATACCATAACTATATAGACTGATAACTACAGAACTATATCAGTAGTAGTCTAATAGACATATAGACATACATGTGTTATAGGCATAAAACCATAACTATATAAAACCACTATTATTCTACGATGGTATTATTATTCTGTAGTACTTAATAATAATAATAATAGAATAGTGGTATTATGCAGTAGACTACAGAGCGTAGCGTTAAGATGCCTAATCATTATTATTATTCTATATAGTTATGGTATTATTATTATTAAGTCTATTAGTCTACTACTGATATTATTCTACTATGGTATTATTATTATGTAGTACTTAATAATAACTACAGAACACATGTATGTCTATATGTCTATTCTACGACAAACTATATCAGTAATAGACTCTTGAAATGGTCCCTCCGACAATAAAGTCAATTCTCCGATCAAACGAGTTCTCGAAATATAAAATGATTGGTCCAGAGTTTTAAAGAGAGTCCACTTTCCTGTTCCCAGGTGGGGTTTTTATATCCGTCGATCAGTGATCTTCTGTACCTCTGCCCTTACTACCGTCGACGTCCTGGAGTAAGGTGGATGTACAATAGCATCAAGTATCGAGCCGTTGTATATCAAATCGATTGTTGGTGGTGGCATACACGACATCCTTCATTTATGGGCGCTCTAGCTCAACTATTTGCGTGGCATATTGGTTAGCACTATATAACCTCGGTCGATTACTATGTTAGTTCAGCCTGTTGTGTCGTCAGGTCGACTGATAACGTGTCTCTTATTACTCTCATAATTTGGTGAGTTAGATAGGGCCTTGATGAGTTGGGTCGACCATGACTAACCCTATCACCTCCCCATCCATCTCGGGTGACTCCTTTCATTCTCCTGCTTATCAGTCTCCTCCATCTCATCCTTATCACTCATCTTCTCATTTTCACATTTTCTCTCGTTACATTATATATGAAATACAATCATTCAAGAAAATATATAAAAACTAAAAAAAATTTATTTCCCTAAAATTATGAAAGTTTGAGAAGATTTTGTTGAAGTTGACCTGTTATACTCCGTTGAATTATATTTGTACCCAGCAGCTATCTAACAAAATAATAATTTTGATGCAAAAAATTCTTAAATTTCGTAACAAAATGAAAAAAAAATATAATTATTGTCAGGTCACATCCTAGCAGAATTTGAGATAGGTTAATCAAAGTTGCCACTATGACAATTGAAAAAAGAAAAAAAAACGTGTTCACTGATTCTATCCAAAAATATATTAAATTTAATGATTAATTATAAAAATATTTAGTTTTCCTACAAAAATATATTAAATATTAATTATAAAAATATCAAATGCAATATTTAGTTTTCCTACAATCATAAAAATACAATTAATTTTATTAGATTTATGAAAACTTAAGAACGTTTTGTAAAAATTAATATTATTAAAAAAACACACTTGTTTCCAAAACCTCTCCAATACAGGATTCCATAATTGAGTATATCTCAATTCAAAATCAAACATATTTTAGTAACTTCATCTAAAATATTTAAACTTATATCTCGACCCTTCACATATAATTAATTGTAATGCTCACTTATGTTTTTTCTATTTTTGGAGGTTTTTAAGAAAATTATTTTGAAGCTTTAAAATATTTTAAGATAAGAAAAAAAATGAGGGAACGTAAGTGCACTACGACGAGAGGAGAAAGAAAGAGGGGGGAGAACAAAAGACTAAATAGGAGTTAAAGAGTTTAGATATTTTGACTAGGTTCGATTTAATAAAAAATATTAATTTTATTCTAGGAGGTAGGGTATGAGAATAAGGAAGATAAAAAGTTTAGAAATTTTGACTAGGTTCGATTTAATAAAAATATTAATTTTATTCTAGTATAATCATATAATGTCATTAATTAAAATGATCAAAAGTATATTTTATCAATTAAAAAATCCCTTAAATAAAACTAATATCAAACATATTTTAATGATCGCAACCGCTCTTTTGACGCTTCATATTCATTAGTAGTAAATTACTCCCGTTCGTCCGATCGCCGGGGCCCGGCATGATCGCAACCGCTCGTTTCCGCCCCGCGCATTCAAATTTCGAAACAGCCCCGTCGTTTTTCTCTATGCTGGGCCTTCGCCTGTCTCGTTCGGGACACGATCCATGGAAGGCTCATCGCAGTGTCCAACGGAGGAAGGCTTTGATTCGGTTATTAACCATTTCCCTGTTTCCGAACGACAGCCGATCCTATCCATACCTACCCTCCTCCTCTCCTCGATTCCCAACGCCCATTTCTTCCCCTCTTACGCCGTATAAAGGCCAAAACAGCCCCCCTTCGGTCCTCAAACCCTAAGCCTCTTCCGGCACTTCTTTCTGGGACGATGGCCAAGAAGAAGACGTCCACTACGGCGCCGCTGCCCAAACAGCCCTCGTCGGACACGTTGGAGAACCTCAAGGAGCTTAACCGCCTCCTCCTCAAGGAGACGATGGAGCGGCGGGAGCAAGTGAACGCGCTCCAGTCGGGCCTCCACCAACTCTCCCACGACAGCTCCCTCTCCTCCGACCTCGAGCGTCGCGTCACCCGCCTCGTCGTCGCCTCCCGCCTCTCCGAGGTCGCCAAGGAGATGGCTGCGGTGGCGGGAGCTCTGGGAACTGCGCGGGAGCGGTTGGAGTCAGCCTCCGAGGAGAAAGATGCCCTCAAGAAGGCTTTAGATGTTGCTGTCTTGGAGAGAGATTCCGCCGTGGCGGACCTCGACGAGAACAAACGTCAGGCTGAGGCGCGAGTGGCCACCGTCATTGAGGAAGCCGATCGGCAGAAGTCTGATCTCCAACAGAGGAAGGCTTATATCCGATCGCTGGAAGACGAGAAGACCACCTTGGAGGAGAAGATTAGATCGACGGGAGAATATCTGAGAGGCGCTAGTGACCAGTTGCAGTCGATTAGAGGGGAGAAGGGTGAGATCGAGATAAATTTGCGACAAGCAATCCAGGATAGGGAGGC